>JAGWCC010000058.1:0-595000 GCA_022651775.1 Drusus annulatus
AAAATTAGAAAATTTTAAAAAATTAATTTTGGGTTTATTTGTAAAAACCTTTTTTTAAAAAAAAAAATAAAAAGGGGGGGGTTACGTTTTTAATTCAAAATTTTTTTCTATTTTTCCCTTAGTTTTTGGAAAAAATTTATCAAAATTTTTACTTACCTGACAGGCCCCCTATTATTAATAATAATAAATTATAATTATGTTTTTTTCGATTTTAGGGCATGGGGCAGAAATTAAAAATGGACTTTCTGAATTTTGTCGTACAGTACAGGATTTGGTTAAGATTTGTATATCTAAAGGTGATTCGTCGAGAAACAGATTATGTCGAGATTCTTCTAATGAATTTAAGGATATGAGAGTCTGAAAAGGTAAGTTTTCAGTTTGGACCGAAATTCTGTTGGACTCGTTATACATCTTAGTTCCGGAGAGAGTTTATTCCAAGCCTTCGGCCCCGATACTCCTGCAGCGCGATCTCCAAACTTAGTATTTGGATTGTGTTTGGGTTCTATCAGCCTTCGGATAGCCGATAACGTTGCTGATCTAAGAGTCGACTGCCTTAGAAGAATTTTTTCTGGAATCCATAGTTCGGTGATGTACAGGGTTAATATATATATATAATTATGATATTCTGTATAAAAATGATGACTGGCATCCCATCTTTTCCCCGTTCTTTTATTCGGGTCGGGGACCCATCGCCTCGACAAGGCACCTCCAGAGCCCTAGCACGAAAGACTGATATACGTTTTGTCGAAAATGTCGGTAATTTGGAATTGTTCCGATCCCGACTGCAGATCGCCAACGAAAAACGACAAATTACGTTACCAAAAATTTACTTAATTTAGTCGATGTGAACTATTAAAACTACAAAAGTTATGACGTACAGAAATCTATGCGTAACTCAAGAGGAAAGCCATCCAATTGGCCGCCCCGGACAGAAAGAGGGAAAATAAATGCAAAGGCGGCGAGAGGAGAGATATCAAGGTCTGTAATGAACCGATGACCTCGCGGAGGCTGAGTCTCGCTGATGGGTGAAAACATAAAAAGATTTTGAAACCTTTACTTTTTAAAAAAGATAGACATACATCCCTGATTTACGAATAACCTGATAATATTATGAAAACTCCAATTACCATCATAAAAGGCGAAAAATGTTGCTTGTGCAATGATGGAGGACTTAGCTAGCAGAGAGATTGAACGCACGATGCCCGAGTGGGAATCCGACGCTTTTGTCCGCTCAGCTACCGATCGGTCATTAAGTAAGTAAGGTCATTTTAGTAATGTTTAATGATAAATGTTTCACCTTAAACGCCGAATATAATTTATTTATTATTATGTAGATACTATATTTTCAAAATCGTCTGTACTATGTAGCTACAAACCCTTGGAGAAACAATGTATGGAGAGAGAGCAAATTATTTTTACCCAACCTATACAAACTTGCGATAAATCACTTTTTCCGGGTTTTTACGTCGTACACCATGAGAGAGAAAGAGACAACAAATATAATACTCCGCTTCTACGTACTGTCACAATTATCTTGGGCTCCTAGGTCACCGAGGGACTCCGCCCACATTTTTTTATTATGCCATTAAACTTGACACAACTAAACG
Source organism: Drusus annulatus (assembly GCA_022651775.1). Taxonomy (NCBI): domain Eukaryota; kingdom Metazoa; phylum Arthropoda; class Insecta; order Trichoptera; family Limnephilidae; genus Drusus; species Drusus annulatus. The sequence continues at coordinate 1,608 of JAGWCC010000058.1, forward strand.
TTTTTTTGGGTTAGATGCTTTATTTTTGTTGATTTCAATACTGTGAAAAAGTGGTTATACGAATAAACAAAAACATTATGTCGATATGTGATATTAATGGATGTATAAATACCCTAGCCTTGGTCTTAGCCACGCCCAGGTCGGCCGAGTCAGGTAAAAATCATCAAAAACTGACTACACTACCTTGGATTGATACCACTCTATATACAAGTAAAAACGCATTTTTGCAAATTGCCATCCCAACATAGACGTACGCCTAGTGGGATGGGCAATATACTAACCAATAAAAAAATATTTTCTGCGCAACATTTGAGATCTTTCAAAAGAAACCATACTGTACTCGTAAATAGCATTGCCGTCAATGATATTACATATATATACACGTTATAGCCTTAGAATATCAACACAAAATGTGGCAAGCAAAACACACACGTTACCAGTTAATTCATCTTTCAAATATCGGTCATGTATGACAAAGGTAGACATTCATAGAATATATGTGTATGAACGAAACAGATCCGGAGTTCGGACCGCGTTCCATACTTGCTTGAAACGACCTCAAGCGGCGCGTGACCGTTTAGTACTGAATCGGCTTAAACACCGATCACACCAACTAGCGTGATTATTGCTTGCCACTTTGAGAGCGCTACAACGTATCTGTATATATGTAACGTCATTGATTACCGTGCTATTGTAACCACCGAACGGATAATCCCTAGAAGCGTGACCAATACCGATTGATTATTTGTTCGAGAAATAATTACATATTTGGAAATATTTTATCAATTCGCCCATATTAATGAAAAAACGAGCTTACTTCGGATGCACGGACACGCCGTCAATACTCTCCTATAGCTAATTTTGAAACTGTTAATTCGTGCTGGAACTCTATTTTAATGATTTTAATAATACCAAATTTTTAACTGTATTCCACTGTACACTTGTGTAGATATTTTATTAACTAAATAATTAATTAGAACTTGATTAGAGTAAGCGCTCAATCTGTTTCCAAACAAATAAACGACAATTATTACAAGTTGAATACTTTTAAATGAAACGCCAAACAATACATGTGTTCAGTTTGAAGTTATGATAGTTGAAGAAAGATACCGAGAAGCTTTTTACGGTGAATACCACACAAAATGTCTAGAGCCAGCGAGACTATGGCATCTCCAATTGTAATATTTTGTGAGGCTGAAGGTAGTGGGATGGGGAAGAGGAATATGAGAAGTGCCTGGCTGTTCAGATCTGGTCACCAAACATGGCTAAAGCCATTTCAAGTCAAGTTTCGACTCTCAACTGTGATCTCGTCAACTTTCGAATGGTGGTCTTTCACCAGGGCGATACTTCGAGTATCTACCACTCTGGAACGCGCCGCAAATATACAAGTAAGTAAGATTTTATATTCCTGAAAAATATGAAATTTCACAACAAATGTGGTATTATTATGGTAGTATGACGGCCTCCATGGTCGAGTGGTAAGACGCTCGACTGCGAATCCAAAGGTCGCGGGTTCAAAACCGGCGTGCGGCAATAACTTTTATTTAATTAATATGTGTCATAACACATTTAATTCTTATAAAAAAGTAATAAAAAGTATATTTTCGGCACGTTCAGAGTGGTAGATACTCTAAGTATCGCCCTGGTGAAAGACCACCATTCAGAATTAAAACGTTGCTTGAAATGGTTTTAGCCGTGTTTTGTGACCAGATCTGAATAGCCAGGTTCCCAACATTCTTCTTCCCATTCTTCAGTCTCACAACATACCCTATTTGGGGATGCCATAGTCTCACTGGCTCTAGACGGTTGGGAGCAGTTGAGACTCGCGTGCGGTATTCATATAAAAATAAAATTTTTTAAGTATTAAAATCACTCTTCTATAGGTTTATCATTTCAGTGAATCAACAGCCTTCTGCGTCCTTCCATATAATGTGAGATATTAATAAATTGGGAATAAATCACCCTGTTAAGTACTCGTAAAAAGCACTACGGTACTTTTGTAGCAAAGAATAAATCCCACCCTGTAGTTTAGTATGTTTCCTGCTATTTTAAGAACAACAATCCAGTTCGGGCTGCGGCAGTTAAAGAAGTAAGGCGCTAGCGTTATTAGGCAAACTTCGCGTACAGTACGGAGCGGTATTTCTTAACTACGGGTATGAAACCAGTGCCGTGGGTTGGCGATAAAACGCAGTCGGTGTAGAGAAGCTAACTCCGGCGAGTGCTGGCAAGTTCCGATCCAAAGCGAACGACAAAGGAAAGCTCACATGTTATTACTTCTGTTCGCCATTTCCGCCGTAAAACTTTTACGTGTATCGAGACATTTACGATTTGATAGAGAGCTCGGTGCAAGTATAAATCGGGGCTGAATGTGAATCCAATCGTCAATTCGAGACCGGGTTGTAAAACGACAACAGTAATGTACGTTTTACAAATTAAATAATAAACCACCTCGGATCAAACAGATTCTAAGTTGCATTTGAAATTCTTACTGACGACGCGAAGATATAGATTTCCGATGGTATGTCTCAGGTCAAACAATTTATCCGCGGATCAGAAATCGCTACAGATTCGACATGTACATGGCCTGTTAAAAAAAAAAGGTGTATTTTGAATCTTCGCGGGCTGTAAACATTCGATTATCGATGTTTTTTGTTGTGTTAGTACACATATGTTTATCATATGTTAGCATTATCAGCCATTTTGGATTAGTGGTTTGTACCACTTATAACACTTTTTTGAGACAAAGTAGACTCGCCGAATGCCACAGTCAAAATTTTAAGTGCGTTGGAGCACTTTATTCCATTTTTACCGCAAAATTTAATACGTATTCTTTGATCCATTTTTTTCAAAAGTAAAAAATCGAAGAACACACAAAAACGTGACTAACCTTTCCAGTTGTCAAAAACAAAAAACTAATTCAAAATGGTTGATTATGTTAACATATGATAAACATATGTGTACCACCATTCCAAAAAAAAAAATAGATAATCGAATGTACACAGCCCGCGAAAATTCAAAATTAACCTTTTCTTTTGAACAGGCCTCGTACATGGAATAAAAGAACAAATTGAACCCATTAAAAGCTACAGACTGGGTACAACATTATGTAAACGTTCCCTGACAGCTGAATACAAATAAGGAGCAATTTTCACACAACGGTTTGACAAGAGATATTACAACTGGAGCTTCTCAAACATCATTTTTTTTAATGATAGCTTAGGGTTTTGGTAATTTTGGATTCGATTTTTTCGATATACTTAATAACTTTTTCTTTAAATGTTGATTTTGTTATTGATTGTAGACATACCTATCAAACTACGCCCGCTAAAGGCTTTTACATAAATAGAAAGATTTTTTTAAAACAATAAACTCATAAGTAGGGCTAAAGTATTGTAAAATAAAATAAATAAGTAATATTGAATAACAGGTCCAGAGTTAAACTGTTTCGACGATCAGTTTAGCTCTACCAGATGAAATAAACTGTAATAAGGTATACTTATAGTTTGATATTGACGTGCTAAGTATATCGACGACATCGGAGTATCTGTTTCCCAGCTGTTGCATTCGTCGCAAAGGCGTGTTAAATTGTGAGGTGGAAGCAGAATTGTTATAATAGTATGGCAGGTATATATATACGCAAATATACTTCATATTATTAAAAAAATAATATAAAGTATATTTGCGGCACGTTCCAGAGTGGTAGATCTCTATATCGCCCTGGTGAAAACCACCATTCAGAATCGAAACGTTGCTTGATTGAAATGGCCGTTTGGTCACCAGATCTGAATAGCCTTCCTCTTCCTCATCTCCTTCCCCTCCCCACTACCTTCTGCTTCACAATATACTCCCGTTGGGGATGCCATAGTCTCACTGGCTCTAGACGGTTGGGAGTAGTTAGGACTTTAGTGCGTATACACTAGAATTTATTTATTTTAAACTACAAAACTGAAACGGTCTTAAAATCGACGTTTGATGGGGACCGTCAAAATGTTTATAAAAAACAGAATGGCGCTAGTGGTAGACATTTAAAACATACCAACCTTAGTTATTAAAATGCTCCAAGCTGGCTTTTATTAATCTAGAAATAAGCTGAACGATATGAAATACCTTATCATACTAATCATAAAGGAAGTGCTATTCCACTCGACTTTGTACAATATTTAAATTCAACTTTCATGAATAATAATTTAAAATTCATCCAGAAGTGTCCACCCTTCATTAAATAAACATTATGAATACAAAATACCTCCTTACCAGATTAATAAAAATGTACATACATAATACAACATGCTAATAAGATGGGTGAATTTAGTTAGGCAGCGCTTAAATATTAAATAATCGACTACTAATGGTAACGATATTTCCGCGCAGGGGTGGGCAGACAAATAAACGGTATTCACGGACTTAAACACGGGTATTTCGCGGGCACCAGTCCACCAACTAAACACTCTGCGGACAAAAGAAGATTACTAGTTGACAGTTGATGTCTGCAGCACGAGTACGAGTCGTTTCCCGTTATTTAGTAATAAACGTACGCACGACGACCGCCGCGACCGTGCGATAAGCTCCTTGTCACCCAGAGTTCACGGGTTCTATGCCGTGGCGCATAGTTTTTCGCTAATAGAATTAATTAAAATTAAGCACTTATTGGCACATCGTTCTAGACCAGTGCTCCGCAACCTTTTCTCACCTACGACACACCAAAATTCTTCCTAGAATTCCGCGGCACACCAAAAGCTAAGATATATAGGTATCAAATTGATACAAAATTTCAAAATAATTTTTTGCTTTTTATTTAAAAAGTATACATACATATAACTATAACATTTTTATTTTTACGCAATATTAATAATTATTATAAATTCGTGATCACGTATGTTTCTTCCGCCAACCCTTCAAATTATTAGTATCTAATAATGTTAGAATTCGTTGTTTTTTTATATTCCATTGAAGCGAACGCTTGGGTTTAGAGGTGGAGTGAGCATTATGATCATAAAAATCATTTGGTCTTAATTATGTTTAAGTAAAACGTACAATACAAATTATGAACGAAGCATTATTCTCAAAGTCTCATAATTCGAAAACCTACAAAACGTCCTGAAAATTCCAGTGTAAGGACGACTTTTTAATCGTTTGATTTTTTGTGAGCTTTGCGAAAAAAATATGATGATAACTTATGATTAATTCTTTATTTTTTGACAATTTTCACGTTTATGCCATTCGTGTTTAATAACATAATTCATGTTTTTTTAAATACATCTATTCGAATTTGAATTTCGGTTTGGTTTTCGAATTTGACCGCGGCATACCTGTATCCAGCTCACGGCACACCAGTGTGCCACGGCACACCGGTTGCGGAGCACTGTTCTAGACTATAAGATACTCTTAGAATCGCACTGATTGGAAACGGGTTTCGCATCAAAATCTAAAATACACAGACACGTCTCCTTCCCCTCCCGTAGTTCTACTTGCTCTGTGCAGTTGTTACTAGTGCGACACATATAACATAAAAAAATAATACTAAATGAACGAGCAGCAAGAATTCATATAAACTCCTTTATTTAATCCGTACCCTTCAACAGCTGCGTCTACTAACCCTCTCCTATAGCACGTTCCTTAACCCGCCTCACAACATCGTCCATCCAGTGGACGATACAGACTTTATACTGTATTAGAAGGAGAGCTCATGCGAGGTGTCGCAAAAAATATACTATATCTATGTTCATACACGGCATTAGAACATCACGCACGTAAGATAAGCATAGATAATGCTGCTGACCCTGTACAAATCGCAAGTACGCCCCACTGTTGAATTTGGAAGCCACCTCTGGTCTGGAGCCCCTAAATACCTGAAAAGGACCTTTGACTCTGTGCAGAAACGGGCGGTCCGTTTAATAGATTCTCCTATCTTAACAAACGGATTGCAAACTTTGGAGCACAGACGTCAGGTGGGAATGCTGCCTTTGTTCTACAGGTATTTCAACGGAAGATGCTCCGAGGAACTTGCGTCATTGATCCCTTCGGCACCGGTGCATAGTCGGAAAATTTGCCAAACGCGCGCCCAACATTTGTACACGGTTGACATTCAATACATGAGAGCGGGTCGCTTTTACGACTCGTTCTTATGTTCAACATCTCGGATATGGAACGATTTGCCGGCTTCTGTGTTTCCTCCCTCCTTCAACATGGGTCTCTTCAAGACCCAAGTTCACTCCTCCCTTTCCTCAAAAAAACCCTTCACACAGCATCCCCAAAAATGACATAGGCCTTGAGGAAAATTATTTCCTTCAAGGCCTCCTGTGTGGAGTTATTGCAAAAAAATATATATATTAGAAAGTTAAATATATTATGTTTCTTAGAAAAATAATATCAAAATGTCTTTTACGTTCACATTTCCGTCGCATAATCTCAAAATAGCTTGAATAATTGAAAGCCGTGAATACCTCCTACGTTCTACGTTATCCCCGTTCAACCCTTATCTTCGTGAATCGTGAAACGAGAAAGGCTGTGGGCGAATTCAATAAAAACGTCACGTTGAGGTTCTGTTTAATTTTCCCGGAAAATTCTCAGTAAAAGCTACCCAGAAAGAGTCAAAAGTAAACTGAATGCAGCAGAAAAAAGATCCCCGAAGCAAATTTGTCGAAAAATCTTACATGATCGTACGATGAATGTGGAAATTCGAAAATAATGCATTGTCAGTCAATGACGTTACACATATAGACACGTTATAGCTTTAGAATATTAACACAAAATGTGGCAAGCAAAACACACACGTTACCAGTTAATTCATCATTCAAATATCGGTCATGTACATAGCCTGTTCAAAAGAAAAGGTGAATTTTGAATTTTCCCGGGCTGTGTACATTCGATTATCGTTTTTTTGTTTTGTAATGTTGGTACGCGTATGTTTATCATATGTTAGCATTATCAGCCACTTTGGATTAGTGGTTTGTTTTTGACAACTGAAAAGGTTAGTCACGTTTTTGTGTGTTGTTCAATTTTTTACTTTTGAAAAAAATAGATGGCTCAAACAATAAAAATGAAAAAATGGCGCTAATTACCGATTTGATAGCGATGTCAAATAATGTGACGGGGGTTCCAACGAAGGGTTCTTCGATAGTTTAGAAACGGAGAGTGGATGAACGGAGAAAGTGGATGAATGAAGAAATCGGGCACGCCGCAGGAAGACAGTGACATTGCCAAGTAAATCAAGTTCTCAAGTTCAATTGTATCAAGAAGATAGGCGAAGAACAGGCACCTAGGTATGTTTAAGACGGTATATGAATGTAAATAGCTTCGTCCACACACGGCTAGCGTCCGAAGCAAATCCCAATCAACAAATAAATAATTTCGCATTTCAAAAGGGAAAAATAAAGCGTATGAAAACAATTGTGAGTATAATAATATATTCAGGCCTTACCGTGAATGTTCAACAATAATTGCGCGATGCTTGTTAATACTTATGTAGCACAAGCTTGAAGTAACAATATATTGAGAGGGAGCTAATTCTTTTTACCCAACCTATACAAATTTGGGATAAATCACTTTCTCCGGGTTTATACGTCGTACACCATGAGAAAGAAAGAGACAACAAAATCTCCCAAATTATCACACCGCTTTAAAGTATTGTTAGAGTGTTCTTCGTGTCCCGCGTCTCCGTCGACTCCACCCACACGTTTCGATACACGAAATAAATGAACACAACTCAACGTTTTTCTAGGTTATATGATTAATTTTTGTTTATAACAATACTGTGAAAAAGTGGTTATACGAATAAACGCTACATTATGCCGACATGTGCTAAGAATCGATGTAAACATACCCTAGCCCTAGTATTAGCCACTCCCAGGTCTAGCCGAGTCCGGCAAACCTCATAAAAACTGACTACAGTAGGGCTCTCTCTTGTATATTATTGCTCTGAGAGCACAAGCTTGAACAAAGTAATTTTAGCAAGGATGATAGCGCAAAAACAGTATGTGATGTCCCTTTAGCTCTTTCGCCGCGCGAGTAAATATGGAGATGATTTGACCGGCTAGTTGTCGAGCGGTCAAACACATCGCGCTCCCACCCAGGCTTCTCGGGTTCAATCCCCTGCGGACTAAGTCCTCCGTCTTTGCACAAGCTAAATTCTCCGCTTATTCGAGGAATGATGGAAATAGGAGGAATTTCAATATTGCCCAGTTATTCGTAAGCCGGGAATGTATCTCCTTAAATATAATAAAATTGGTAGAAATGTTTAACATTTTAAATCAATTGTGTGCGAACAATGATTGAGTGACAGTGCGGGAGAAAAATGTCAGCGGAATTCATATTTTTTAAATACCTACAAAAAGAGTTGAGCAACGCAGTTGTTCGACTGCCAAATGATTAGAATACGTGGCGAAGTGTTTATGCTGTGCTGCCAATTTGCAGCGACGCTTCGGGAAGATTCCAATACACACAGCCTGCAACCGCCGCGAGTGGGATTCGAGCATTGTCCCGCCAGTCAAAAGACAAACCATGCGGGACCGTTTCATTCTTTATCGCGTCCGGATAAATAATTAAATTTAAGGCTGTCCAAAGGTTCAATTCCCTCATTAAAATATATTGAAAGGGAACGCGCGTCGCTATAAAGCGCAAGAAAAAAACAAACACAAGAAAAGGTGTATCGCCAGTCAATGGGATTTTAATTTTATTATCTTCGTTGTTTTAGTGTGGGTACGGCATTGAAATCACTGGGGATATATAACTATAAAATAGTATTGTGAGGATTCTCTGGTTTGTCTCACTTCTGATGAAACAGATCAAACTTTTTAAGTATCTAAATTCTTGGAAAGATTGACAATTTCATTTGCATGTCGAATTATCTAGGCCCTAAAATGCAAAAAAGTCTTAAAGGACATGAAGAGGTACCTTTGCGAAACAGTGTAGTCAGGACGGTTGACTTTATACTGACTGGATACAAAGAGACATACATGTATTAAAGGATATTGGGTAGCTTATTAGTTACCGCCCACGTGGAATTCGGACATTTTTAATAAACATATTTGAACACATCAAACAAAACAATATCAATACATCATTTAAATGTTTTATAAAGTCAAAATATCACACACACATCAATAAAAGAGAGTTTGCCTAAATAACTGTGGAAGCTTTTTGTTGCTTTCATGTTTTTATATCATTAAATTATTGCTTTATTTATATGATTAAATCGAACAATTATTGAAAATGTCTTCATTAGAAAAGCGCAGGAAAGGCTTTGACTTAATTTTCATTTACAAAATTATGAATTGTTTTATTGATTCACCTTCTCTGTTGCAACTTCTCCAGTTTAACATTCCTTGCCGTAGACTCAGAAACAATGAATTGCTGTTCCTCAATCATCACAATACTAACTATGGGTATAATTCTCCAATGTCCAGAATGTCAAGACTTGTTAATTCAAGCCATGGTCTTGAAATTTTTGGTAGCAGTCTAAATGATTTTTGTCATTCTTTACGACTCTACCAAAACGTTGACTAGACCATGGCTTGAACGTCCTGTTTTATTTTGCCTTATTTTTGTCATCGCTTCATTTATTCCTTCACTGTTGCTCTTTTTTCCATTTCGTGTTTAGTATGAATTTTTTGTAATTGGACTTTAGTCCGTTAATTTATAAATAAATAAATAAAAATGAGAATATTCTCAAGTTCGGTCAAAAATGTTTAAATTTGTGGAAATACCTCTGAAAAGTGATGTTCTATAATCTTTGTTTGGTCTTATTTGAACATTCACGCATAGCACATATCACCATAATGTTTGATTAATTTGTATAACCACTCAAGTTTTTTCATCAACAAAAATATAGGAAAGCCCCTCAAAATCCGTTGACGTAAGTTATGCGACTCGATGATGTGAAGTAAGGGCGGACGGACAACATCCTTACATACTTAGAAGTGCTGCGATATTATTGGAAGACTTTTCTTGTCTCTTTCTCTCTCACGTTATGTTCAGCGCTTACCTATAAAAAATATTATTATGCTTTTGAAAGATACGAAATAGTTGTTTTAAACATTTATTTGTTAATAATGTGTTGTACCAAGAAGAACACGTTTTACTCCATCGAAAACAACTAACAAGTTTATGAATTCCTAACTAATGTTTAGGGTTACACCTGTTGGGAACGGAGGATTAGTTAGTTAGTTGGGTAGATATTAAACACCACAATATCTTAAAAGTTTAGTTCGTATTGCACAGCGACATGAATATTTAATTACATGGCCGGAAGATAGGATGTTCATTTCACGTGTGTGTGTATTTGCACGTGGGAGTGATATCTAAAAATAAAGAAGATACATCGCGAGATATGTAATGAATTTTCGAGAGGATTAAAATGCTTAGAAAATGGATCGAGTAACGTAAAAATATCTGATATGATGAAGTGCGAAGTACGAAACAGAATATCTTTTCAAAAGCTAATTCTGAGAAATGTTGACTGATATTTATACTTTTTGACCTTTTCGTGTTTAAGGTTTAGTGAATTATTTTTTTTTATTTAAATTTCTATGGCAGGTTCAAGAATTTAAAATGAATTCCCACACTTTTTTAAAATAATTTAATAATCAACCGTAAAATAACGGTAGGCATTTGAATATTAATAATAACGATTGCATATTTTAATATAGTATAACATTACATTATTTTTACCTGAGCTCTATGATATGTATATACGAGGCCTGTTCAAAAGAAAATGTGAATTTTGAATTTTCGCGAGCTGTGTACATTCGATTATCGATTTTTTTTTGTTATGTTGGTACACATATGTTTATCATATGTTAGCATTATCAACCATTTTGGATTAGTGGTTTGTTTTTGACAACTGGAAAGGTTAGTAACGTTTTTGTGTGTTCTTCGATTTTTTACTTTTAAAAAAAAATGAAAATGTAAAGCGCTTGTACCACTTATAAACACTTTTTTGAGACAAAGTAGACTCGCCGAATACCACAGTCAACATTTCAAGTGCGTTGGAGCACTTTATTCCATTTTTAACGCTAATTTAATACATATTCTTTACTCCATTTTTTTTCAAAAGTATAAAATCGAAGAACACACAAAAACGTGACTAACCTTTCCAGTTGTCAAAAACAAACCACTAATCCAAAATGGCTGATAATGCTAAAATATTATGATCAACATATGTGTACCAACATAACAAAAAAAAATCGATAATCAAATATACACAGCCCGCGAAAAATTCAAAATTCACCTTTTCTTTTGAACAGGCCTCGTATATATTATTTTTTTGCATAATTGTTTTACGAACCGGCAATGATTGCCGACGACCGAACTGGGCGCATGCGTACAGCGCACTGAACAGATAATCCCTTGAAATGTGACCTATACTTATCTGAAAGAAATCTGTTGTGTTTAATTTTTATTTCACCATTTTTTGATAATTTGTTTAAGAGAGAATTTCAACATTTGAAAACGTTGATCAATTTCACCCGAAGTAAGGAAACATTGTGCGCACTTCGGCCACACGAACACACCCACGACACACTTCTATTTGTCTATCTCTTCAAAGATGCAGCTTCCAAATCACAATCACTGGAATTTTAAGTGGAAATAAGTAAATTTAATGCATAGTATAATAATATGATTAAAAAAATAATTTTGGTTTATTATTTAAAAAGAGTAAATACTGCTATTTTTAGTGACAGCTATTTCGGGGTTCAGACCACTAACAAACTGTGGTAACGCCACATAGAAACGAATAATTTATATGATTTTAGTTCACTGTTTAATTACTAATTTCATTAATAGCCGAATTATCTTGAAATTCTATTCCATGAGGTACTTAATAATTTAATTAACCATTATTACTTTTCGACAGTCAGGTTTTTCTTAACTGTTTATAATGTGGTAGTCATTGGTTTTATCCCGTCTATGAAAATGAATTTTGTGTATGAAATAAAAGTAATTGTTAATGATAATTTTTATAGCGCCGTTTTCGCGAAAGAATATCACCCCAAGGGCGCTTTGAGTACCTTTCGTGATTATTTGGTGAATTAATTTAAGAAATTATATTGTTTGGCGTTTTATTGTTATTCGGTATTCTAAATGTTTATTTGTTATTTATTATTTATAAATTAACGACTAAAATCCAATTACAAAAAAATACATTTAAAACACGAAATGGAAAAAAGAGCAACAGAGAAGGAATAGCATATACATAATAATAAATGAAGCGATGACAAAAATAAGGCAAAATAAACATTAGAGAGAACATTCAAGCAATGGTCTAGTCAAAGTTTTGGTAGAGTCGTAAAGAATGACAAAAATCATTTAGACTGCTAAGAAAAAAATTCATGACCAAGGTTTGAGTTAACAAGTCTTGACATTCTGGACATTGGAGAATTATACCCATAATCAGTAGAGTGATGATTGAGGAACAGCAATTTATTGTTTCTAAGTCTTCGGCAAGGAATGTAGAACTGGATAAGTTGCAACAGAGAAGGTGAGTCAATAAAACAATTAATAATTTTGTAAATGAAAATTAAATGTTGAACATATTAAGGAGTATATTATAAGATGAAAAAGCGTAGAAAACGAAATTGTAAATTGATAAAAACAACGTTAAAGGTGGACGGGTACCTACTTGTTTACCGTAGTTACGCATTTGAAGAAGGGCAAAAGAATGTTTCACATATAAAAACATCTATAAGAAAATAAAGTCCGTTCAAAGTCAATCTAGTTCTAATTAATAACATTCCCCGAAATTCAATCTGGAATACGCTATGTTTTTTATCTTTAAACACAATACGAAATCTTGTGTTTAGAAATATTTAAAAATTGAAATTCTTCGCCGGGTTCTTTGAAGGACGTGAATTCTAAACACTCAGCTCTATAATTTTCAAATGAAATTTATTTCTTAATTTTCAACAGTTTTCCAGTAATTTCTCGAGAAGTTGAGTGTTATTTTTATTTCAGAGTACCGTCCATTTGATTGCGTTTTCATTGCCGATCTGTGGAAAATTCCCGATAGGAGAATCGTTGCAGAATCCAATATCATCCCTAAAAAGAACAGGTTTCATATGGCGTAGGGAATTGACTAGAAATCGAATAAGATGTCACGAGATCGAATTCTATCGAAGTCTCGAATTCGACTATCGGAGATAAGATTGTACAATCAAAAAACCAATAAAACGTCGAAAACATCCGCTAACCTAATATACCTACTCTAATAGAACTTTAAGAAGAAAATAAAAAAAAAACGTTTTGATTACAACCGAGATAAGATAAATATATAAGGGTTCGATCACATAACAACATGTTATCTAAAAATGCTGCAATCACCTTTTTCCAATTTTCCAACCTTCCTCTTCCCGTTCCCCTCCCCAACCTTTACAGTCACACAACATACCCCGATTAGGGATGCCGTATACTGGCCACGGGCTGTCGGAACCTCAGAGCAATAACATTCAAGAGAGAGCGCTGCTGTAGGCAGTTTTGATGGATTTTGCCGGACTCGGCTAGACCCTGGCGTGGCTAGGACTAGGGTTAGGGTATTTATACATCCATTCATAGCTCCTGTCAAAATTATATTTTTGTTTATTCGTTTAACCACTTTTTCACAGTATTGTTATTTTTAACAAAAAAATAGCATATGACCTAAAAAAACCGTTGGCTTCTTGGAGTAACAATGTATGGAGAGAGAGCTAATTATTTTTACCCAACCTATACAAACTTGCGATAAATCACTTTCTCCGGGTGTTTACGTCGTAAACCACGAGAAAGAAAGAGTCAACAAATATAATACACCGCTTCTATTTACTGTTACAATGATCTTGGGCTCCTGGTTCACCGCGGGACTCCGCCCACATATTTTATTTTGCCACTAAACTTGACACAACTAAACGGTTTTTTAGGTTATTTGCTATATTTTTGTTGATAACAATACTGTGAAAAAGTGGTTGTACGAATAAACAAAAACGCTATGTCGATATGTGCTATGAATGGATGTATAAATATTCTAACCTTAGTCTTAGCCACGCCCAGGTCCGCCGAGTCAGGTAAAAATCATCAAAAACTGACTACACTGCCTTGGGTATATATTACATACCATTCTATGTACTCTAACGTTGGCTTATGTCAATTTATGTCGCGAATCTAAACGTGTGGGCAGAGTCAACGGAGACGCGAGGCACGATGAACAATCTTGCAATACTTTAAAACGAGGCTTTGAATGAATAAATACCCTAGCCCTAATCTTAAGCGCGCCCAGGTCTAGTCGAGTCCGGCTAACCTTGTAAGAACTGACTACAACTCTCTCTTCAACGCTCTTTCTTGTATATTATTGCTCTGAGGTCGGAACACATCTGCGGTATTCATAATTAAAAAAAAAAAACAAACAAACAAAAGAGCCAACAAAATCATTATAAACAATAAAAAAATAACTATCAACCAAATATACAAGATCTTCATGAAGGAAATACACAAGAATATTATAATCTAACCCTCTATCACATGTAATAAATATTACACCATTTTTTCTTCATTTCAGAGGAGCAGATGTTTTCAATATCTCTCAGGTGAAGGACAATTCATTAAGAATCGAATCAAAACTTTGTGGTTTATTGAATGGTGTGATCTGAATAGTCAGGCATTCTCTAAACTTTGCACCATCTGCTCCCCCCTGCCCCTTCACACTTCTTCCAACTCATAACATTCCACAATAATACGGAAATAGCCACGTTAGTTAATATGACCATTGATAGAGCGGTGAGACCCTTGGCTCTGGGTTCAGGTCCGACGAAGTCGAAAATAATAAATTGAATTAAAAAAAAAAAAAAATCAAATGATCACATGAAAACATGAATAACCTGAGAGATTCTGTCATATAAAATGTGCATCGTTTCAGTATAGTTCTTCACAGTGAAGTTCTGATACCAACCCTAAAATGTAGCAAATAATGATGAAATTACACTGAATATAGTAGAAATAAGAACCCATGAGGCGGAAGCGTGGTGAATCACGTAGAGAATTAGAATAAAAAATGAGAATTATATGCACTAACAAAATAAGTAATAGTTGTAGAGGAATAAAAATAGTGATGAAATACATAAAAATATTATTGATTAGAGATATATGATGTTATAGCCTTCTGTATCTACATTCCGTGCAGTTAAATACGTCAGCCACCTCTGCGTATGTATTACCAACTACATGCAATCTAGGTACAAGCGAGTATCTGAAAGAAGTATTAGATGATGTATGAATATGAATCAAGCAAAGTGTTGTGTGGCGTTCCATACTCTCTGCCTGCCCCAAGGGTACATCGCGTGGTAGTTAGTTAAACACTCAGTTCACAGATAAGAAACAATTTCCTAAAATAAACAAGTATTTTATTGAAATTATAATTAATTATTGAAATGATATCAATAATTTTCCACGAAATATGAAATAGAAAAAGTCACAAAAATAAAAATAATTAGTTGTTATTTTGAAACTGTTAATTCGTGGTGGAACCTACAGAAAAAATATATTCTTATGTTCTGCAATGTTGAAAACTTAGAGTACATAGAGTGGTACCTATCCAAAGCAGTGTAGTCAGTTTTTGATGATTATTGCCGGACTCGGCAGACCTGGGCATGGCTAGGACTATGGTAAGGGTATTTAATAATCCATTCATGTCGACAAAATGTTTATTTTTATTTGTGAAACCACTTTTTCACAGTATTTTTATCAACAAAAATATAGCATATAACCTAAAAAACCGTTTAGTTGTGTCAAGTTTAGTCGCATTTCAAAACATGTGGGCGGAGTCCCCGGAGACGCGGGACACCAAGATCATCCTAACGGTGCATAAAAGCGGTGTGTTATTTTTCTTAGCTCTTTCTCTCTAATAGTGTACGACGTGAAAACCCGGAGAAAGTGATTTATCGCAAGTTTGTGTAGGTTAGGTAACAAGAATTTGTTACTTCAAGGTCGGAAGGCACTGCTTGTTGCGTGACAAAGTTTTCGGTATTCGAAGCCATTATCGAAGTGGGTTTTGTGTGAACCTTTTGTCTGTAATAAAAACGTTTCCGAGTGAGCATTCCTCGGCCGCAAATATAATAATGGTGAATCCAGAATCTGAGGCATTCGCCAATTCCCTAAATTCATTACAAAAAGGAATTCGGGCCACCAATCAAGTCCTCCTTTGGAACATCTTTTATGAAAGCAGGTAGCTACTGGGTGATCGCAAGATGATCTCAACATGTCAGGATTTTTTTTTCTAATAAAATAATTATACTTAATTCCACAGATGAGTCCCAACTGCTCTCAATTGTCTAGAGCCAGTGAGATGATGGCATTCCCTATTGAGTTATGTTGTGAGACTGAAAGTAGTAGGGGGGAGGGAGATGGGGAAGAGTGAGGTTGGGAAGTACCTAAACACGGCTAAAGCCATTTCAAATAACGTTTCGATTCTGAATGGTGGTCTTTCACCAGGGCGATACTTCGAGTATCCACCACTATGGAACGTGGTGAAAACACACTTTTTTATCATTTTTATATGAATTAAATGTGTTATGACACATATTAATTAAATAAAAGTTATTGGTGCACGCGGGGTTTGAACCAGCGATCTTTGGATTCGTAGTCGAGCGTCTTTCCACTTGACCATGGAGGTCGTCGAATTGATGTTTTTGTAGCCGAAAACGCTCTATTTAAAGTAATGCAAGCATTCCGGAAGATTTTCAGTTATTTGGGGGACGTCGTTTATAAGTGGTACAAGCGCTTTACAGAAGGCCGAGAGATGTTAATGACGATGAGCGTCCTGGATTTTATTCTTTGATCCATTTTTTTCAAAAGTAAAGAATCGAAGAACACACAATAACGTGACTAACCTTTCCAGTTGTCTAAAACAAACCACTAATCCAAAATGGCTGATAATGCTAACATATGATAAACATATGTGTATCAACAACAAAAATCGATAATCGAATGTACACAGCCCACGCAAATTCAAATTTCACCTTTTCTTTTGAACAGGCCTCGTACACCATTAAAATGATTTATAAAGTTTAAAATATCACACAAACACTAATAATAGAAGGTGCGCCCAAATAATGATAGATGCTATTTGTTGATTTTATGTTTTTATATCAATAAAAGTTCTAAAGTTTGTTCAAATATATTTAAAACTGTTGAAATACCTCTAAAAAGTGTTGTTTTATAATCTTAGGTCTAATTTGAACATTCACGCATAGCACATATCACCAACATGTTTGATTTATTTGTCCACTTTTTTTTTTTTATTTTTATATTAATACCGCACAAGAGTCTCAACTGTTCCCAACCGTCTAGAGCCAGTGAGACTATGGCATCCCCAAATAGGGTATGTTGTGAGGCTGAGGGTAGTGGGGAGGGGAAGGAGATTGGGAAGAGGAAGGTTGGTAAGTATCTGGCTATTCAGATCTGGTCACCAAACACGGCTCAAGCCATTTCAAGCAACGTTTCGATTCTGAATGGTGGTCTTTCACCAGGTCGATACTTAGAGTATCTACCACTCTGGAACGTGCGCAAATGTACTTTTTATTATATTTATATGAATTAAATGTGTTATGACACATATTAATTAAATAAAAGTTATTGGCGCACGCCGGGTTTGAACCCGCGACCTTTGGATTCGTAGTCGAGCGTCTTACCACTCGACCATGGAGGCCGTCATTGTAAGTATTTTAACCAACACAAATATAGGAAATATGTAGTAAGTCATGCGACTGGACGATGTGAAGTTAGCGCGGACGAAGAACATTCTTACATACTTAGAAGTGCTGCAATATTAAGTGAAGACTTTTCTCGACTCTATCTTTTCCATGGTGTACGACGTGAAAACCCGGAGAAAGTGATTGATCGCTAGCTTAGAGTACATATCTATCCAAGGCAGTGAAGTCAGTTTTTGATGATTTTAACCTGACTCGGCGCATCTGGGCGTGGCTAAAACTAAGGCTAGGGTATTTTTACATCCATTCATATCACATGTCGACACAATGTTTTGTTTATTCGTACGGCAACTTTTTCACAGCATTTTTATCAACAAAAATATAGCATTTAACCTAAAAAACCGTTTAGTTGTGTCAAGTTTAGTGGCATAATAAAAAATGTGGGCGGAGTCACCCAGGAGCTTAAGATCATTGCGACAGTATATAGAAGCGGTCTATGAAATTTGTTGTCTCTTTCTCTCTCATGGTGTACGACGTAAAAACCCGGAGAAAGTGATTTATCGCAAGTTTGTGTAGGTTGGGTAAAAATAATTAGCTCTCCCTCCATATATTGTTACTTCAAGATCGCAAGTTTGTACAGGTTGGTAAAAATATCTTGCTCTCTCTCCATATGTATTCTTACTTCAAGACTATTTATATTTTAAAATTAAAAAACACATAAGAAACTGTTTTCATATATGTCTACCGTACATAAGAAGCAATACTTTAAAATTCCACATTGAGATGGGCAGACAAATATTGGAAAATCTAGAGAAATTCAAGAGAGATCCGAGAACCGAGAAAAAAGATTAAAACCGAGACGCCAGAGCTCTGGTGAAGATCATGAAGGATTCACAAAAATGCGTTAAAAATTTTCTATCCACCCTACGATCTCTCAAAAATACATTATGTTCAGATATTAGATTATGCTTTGGCCAACAAAGGCCCGGGCCCCAGCATCGGTCCGGGTATTATAAAACATGATTTAATGGACCTGCCCGGGGCAGGAGGGGGGTGGGGGGGCGGCCCATTCAACCTTCCGTCAAACGCGACAATGGGGTCCTGCGAGATCTAAGATGGTAGGTATAGAAAACTATCAATAGCTTGTGAACTAAATATTCAATGAATCCCCGCTTTGTAGGGGGTGTTCGGTATGCGCGGCGTTATATTCATACGAATAACAATTTATTTTCGATATCTTAAGATATAATAAACCTATCCCCTATACCCTACAACTGGGCAACTAGGCACTAAGCGATCCTTTGTACAACAGAGAATATTGTAGGATTGTAATGTGTTCAACGTGAAATGTAAACTTCGTCGTATCATTTTATTAATTTACATAAATCAGAAAACATCAATAAATAATTGTTATTTAAGAGTACGAGAACAGCGTGCAATATAGTTGTGGATGATGAATACTCGGAGCAAATGTTTGTGTTTTTAGGAAGTATGTTTACGAGAGATAAAAAAATCGATAAGGATATTGAAAGAAGGGTGAATGCAGGAAACTCCATTAATGAGGACTGAACGCTGTTGGCGCTAGTATGAAATTGTCTAAATTGGCGAAGCTAGCAGTCCACAATGGAGTGTTTATACTAACCCTGATGTATGGCAGTGAGGCATGGAACTGGCAGAGGAAGAATGAAAGTATACTAAATGCTGGAGACATGAGATCCGTGATGCGTATGTGCGGTCATGTATGACCGTGTTAAAAACTGGATATCCGAAAGAATGTGAGACTGATGTGAGGTGGGAATAGGGCTAGAAAGGGACTTGCTTAGATGGTTTGAGCATGTAAAGCGAACCACTTTCAAAGGAGTGTGAAAATAATATATGATGCGAAAGTGAATGGAAGAACACGGGGACGTCCGTGCAAGACATGTCACGATCAAGTGAATCAAATACTTGAATCGGACCAGGTGAAGAGTCAGAATAACAGAAGAGTATGTATGAGACGAAGCAATGAATGTTTAAAGCGGTGTGCCAAGACAGTGGTGTATGGCGGTCCGTCTTCTCTGCCTCCCTTGCGGCGATGTACGATTGGTTCAGTTAATTAGTTACCATACCGCACAAAAGACCCGCCTCCTCGAAGCCAGTGGGGCTATGGCTTCCCGAAATGGGGTGTGTGTGAGGCTGAAGGGAGTGGGTAAGGGGAAGAGATGAGGAAGAGGAAGGTAAGAAAGTGCCTGACTATTCAGATCTGGTCACTACATAAGGCTTAACCATTTCAAACAAAGTTTCGATCATGAATTTCTTTCACAAGGGGTGGTATTAGAGTATTTATTTATTTATTTTTGGATGATTTTTATAGCGCCGTTTTTGTGGAAAATCACCTCAAAGGGCGCTGTACAAATCTTAGTTTCTACTTAATATTAATTCTTAGTTTAATGGTCAGTAGTCAGAGTCAGGAGCCGAGTCCAGCGGTGACCAAAGGTAGCCGAATTCGTCGCCGGTGTCGGAAGGCGGCTTGGTGGTGGGCGGCGTCGGCTTGGGCGGCACGGGCGTCGTCGTAATCGTGGTCGTCGGCGCTACGGCGCTGGTCGGTGGTCCTTCTCTTCTTCTTGCGGGCTTTATCGTGTTTGCATGTTTGTTGCTGAAAAACTGTCATCGGAGTCCTCCAGAGTCAGAGTATGCTGCGCTGGTGCGGAGTTCACCAATCCGCCATTTTTTCTTTTCGACTGCTTCAAACCCTGTCCCACGCTCTTCTTCCTCGTACCCTTTGTCGCCCTGGGCTTGGAGCCGGGGAGGCGACGAGACACGCAGACCAGGAGATCCTTTGAGGGCTGCAGAGGCCGATGAAGGAGCCGCCGGAGACAACCAGGTGAGGGGCGGAGACGCACACTCCACTGGGGGGGCTGGCCTCGAACCCCGCAAGTGGTGTTCGTAGAAACTTCATTGCTGAGCTGAAACTTAATTGGGGATGCCATAGTCCCACTGGCTCTAGAAAGTTGGACGCAGTTGAGACTCTTGTTCGGTATTCACTGGCAGGTCCCATCAGATAGACACGTGACATATGATTATTATTTTAATTATTATTTATTAATGAATTAATTTTTTTTTTTTTTTATTTTATTTGTTTTTTTTTTTAAATTTTTTTTTTTTATTTATTTATTTATTTTTTTTTTTTGAGTGATTTGTGAAATATCCTACTTATTTGGCGAAAAATAACAAGACTAAAACACGTCAGGCAGCTGCAAAAGCGCCACGACATTTTCTAACAGGTTATATGCGCAGGCAAAAGAAGAACTGATGATTGTATTGAATTGACAAAAAAAAAAAGGTCGCCTGCCGGTTACCGGGCCGGCGGTCGAAGGAGACGGAACATATGGCAAATGGTCATCGTGTGACGACCATTCTCCGGGCTTTGGCACTGCATTTAAAAACTGATATTTGAAGATTCAAATATTTTTCTTAAAAAATCGAAATTACGTCGAAACTAGTCACTTTAAAATTATTTAGAGTTTATTCACTTAACCTATACACAACAACGATAATTTTAGTGTAATTTTAAAGAAGTAATTTGTAAAATATCCTACTTATTTGGCGAAAAATAACGAGAAAGACTAAAAACACGCCAGGCTGCTCCGAGAGCGCCACGGCTATAGTATGTACTACTCTCAATCACAAAGATCTCGGGGTGGCTTTTGATCCCAGGCTAACGTTTTCAAATCATACAGTGCAGCTTACTTCAAATTGTTATAAACTTCTTGGTTTTGTAATCAGAAGGTCCAAAGAGTTTAATAATACAAATGCGATGACAGCCCTCTTCAATGGAGTGATCAGAAGCAAGTTAGTGCCCTTCGCACTTTCGTATCAAACCAAATACATAAATAAGTACACATGCGTTCGCACGGATCATACCCTGTTTTGTGGAAAATGGAACTACTCGAGGAGACACATTATCCGTAGAGACTAGGCGCAATGCGGTCTCATGACAATTTAAAATTATAAATCACTTAATCGACTGTAATGTTTTGTTTATTCGTTTGCTGTCGACTCTACCAAGATGTTTTGGCTCAACATAGCATGACAAGGGTATAATTCTGTTAAATACATCATCTATATATTGATATTTTGGATAATTAACAGAAGTTCAAAAAACGTATTAATTTAAAAATTTTATAATTTGAAATTGCTTAATTGTTGTTCCATTGTACTGTTATTGACAGTTAGTCGCCTTTATGAATTCCTCGTTGTATTTGATACAATGTGTTTCGTGGTTAATCTCCCACAGCAAAATTAAAGAATTCCTATGTTACGTGACATTCCAGATTTTGAATTTTTTTAGTGGCGTGACCGTAAAGGTGAAAAAAAAATGCGTTTTGCGAAAAAAAACCGACCACCCAAGAGGCTATATTCAATAAACCTGCGGGACGAAGTGGTGTTGGAAGATGGTTGGATGGTGCGAAGGCCAATGGACCAACATTCTCCAAGAGATGTGTGTATGAGTGCTTTTTTGTAAATAAAGCCTTGAATATCTTTTAATAATTTGTTCATAGCAAATATTGCACAAGAGTCTCAACTGCTCCCGACCGTCTATTGCCAGTGAGACTATGGCATCCCCAATTGGGTTATGTTGTGAGACTGAAAGTAGTGAGGAGGGGAAGGAGACGAGGAAGATGAGGGTTGGGAAATACCTGTCTATTCAGATCTGGTCACCAAACACGGCTAAAGTTATTACAAGCAAAGTTTCGATACTAAATGGTGGTATTTTACCAGGACAATTCTTAAAGTATCAACCACTCTGAAACGTGCTACTTTTTCGTTATTTTGTATGAATTAAATGTGTTATGACACTTGTTAATTAAATAAAAGTTATTGGCGCACGCCGGGATGAACCCGCGACCTTTGGATTCGTAGTCGAGCGTCTTACCCTCAGAGCAATAATATGTAAGAGGGAGCGCTGCTGTAGTCAGTTTTTATGAGGTTTGCCGGACTCGGCTAGACCTGGGCGTGGCTAGGACTAGGGCTAGGGTTTTGTTTTTGTTTATTCGTATTACCACTTTTTCACAGTATTGTTAAAAATATATATATATATATAACATGTAACCTAATAAACCGTTGAGTTATGTCAATTTATTTCGCGTATCATAACGAGTGGTCGAAGTCAACGGAGACGCGGGACACGGTAAGAATTCTTGCAATACTGTAAAGCGGTGTGATAATTTTGGCAATGTTGTTGTCCCTTTCTTTGTCATGGTGTACGACGTGAAAACCCGGAGAAAGTGATTTATCCCAAATTGATATAGGTTGGGTAAAATGAATTAGCTCTCTCTCCATATATTGTGACTCCGAGGTCTTACCACTCGACCGCGGAGGACGTCAGATGAAACTAGCCGAAAATAATGCGAAATCAACATCACCGAAATGCACAAAAAAATTGAAGAGCGTGAAGAAAAGCAGTTGCGGCCATTTCAATTCCAATCTATTCCATCCAACGAATACAACTCCTTTGTCTGAACGCGGGTTCCATTTTACCAATGGAATGCGACCGTTAGCCATATGCTGCAGATTTTCGATTAATATTTCCATTTGTTTATCGTGTTTGCGTGTCGTTAAACATCAAACATGGAGTTTTATGACAGAAATCTGTTTTTTTGGAACGACGATTTTTTTCGGATATTCACAATCGAAATTATTTGGAATTTTATATCACGAATACGTGGATAAAAGTGACGTCATGAATTAATAGGTAACTATACATTTTTGATGACAAACTTTTTCCATGTTACGAACTACATGAAAATATTTAAAAAACTTCTACACCGTCATTATTGATTTATTGACTCACCTTCTCTGTTGCAACTTATCCAGTACATTCCTTGCCGTAGACTCAGAAACCATGAATTACTGTTCCTCAATCATCACTATACTAATTATGGGTATAATTCTCCACGTCCAAAGTGTCAAGACTTGTTAACTGAAGCCATAATAATAATTTTTTTTATTTTTTTTATTCTTTTCAAAAATTACAACATAAAGGTGGTAGTTCAGTGCCTGTCTCGCTAGGAATTCCTGTGTTGAGAGCAGGCGCAGTTTACAGTTAGAAGTCAACACAACATTTTAAAAATAGAAATAAAAATATAAAGTTACAATTTTACAACAACAATGTAATATTAAACCATCATAATAAATTTATTAGTTTACAACAAGTTTTATTTTAAAAAGAAATCATTAATGTTTGATCTGCCTAGGCTGGAGATCAAAATCTTGGTGTCTAATTTATATTTTACATAATTTGCGTTCTGTCTAATGGCCAGTGGAAGTTCATTATTTAGTTTTGTTGCAAAGTATCTAAAGTTTCTTTGGCCAAATGTTGTTTTAGCGAAAGGGATAAGAGATTATGCCCTTTCGATTTCGTATCGCGAGATAATCAATAAATAACTTTTATAGCGCTGTTTTTGTGGGAAAATCACCTTAAGGGCGCTTGTCCTTGGCGCCATGGTCTTGATATTTTTGGTAGCAGTCTATATAATTTTTGTCATTCTTTATGACTCTACCAAGACTTTGACTAGACCATGGCTTGAATGTTCTCTCTTGTGTTTATTTTGTCATCGCTTCATTTATTATTATGTATGTGCTATTCCTTCTCTGTTGCTCTTTTTTTCCATTTCGTGTTTTATATGTCTTTTTGTAATTGGACTTTAGTCCGTTAATTTATAAATAAACAAATAAATTACAAGGGAAATATTGCTCCTGCAATGATGAAGGACTTAGCTAGGAGAGAAATTGAACCCGTTGCGCCTCGGTGGAAATCCGACGCATTTGTCCACTCAGCTACTAACCGGCCAACGGGTTACATGAA
This sequence comes from Drusus annulatus, assembly GCA_022651775.1. NCBI lineage: Eukaryota > Metazoa > Arthropoda > Insecta > Trichoptera > Limnephilidae > Drusus > Drusus annulatus. Next base: position 26,124 of record JAGWCC010000058.1, read on the forward strand.
TAAAATTTAAATTTTTCCCAAATGACGGGTTTTCACTGAATAGTTAGGTAATATGAAATTATAACAGTAAGACAAATATGTGTCATGAATGGTTCGCAGTAAAGTTTTGACGTTGAGAATTCTAGAAAACTTTCTTGGTGGTATGCCAGCGATACTATTAGTAATTAATAAAAAAAACCGCAGAAGCTGCATAACCCGTATATTAAGCAATTAAAGCTATTCAAGTCGATGAGATTCATATCAATGATAATGTTTGAAAAGATCGTGAAAGATGGAAAATAACTGGACGGCGAAAGCAGCGCTACGGCACTCTGGCGGTAGATCGGCGAACCAAGCGTCAATGAAGTACTTCTTTTTACCGACAGAGTGGTGAAAGCAGCACTACTGCACTCTGGCGGTAAATCGACGAACAGAGTGTTCATTATTTAAGTCCTCCTTTTTACCGACGGGTGGTGAAAGCAGCGCTACTGCACTCTGGCGGTAGATTGATGAACAGAGTGTTTATGAGTAATGAAGTCCTCCTTTTTACCGACAAGGCTGTTATAGCAGCACTACTGCAGTCTGGCGATTGGTCGAAGATGTCGAATCATATTCCATTTGTTTTCAGTTCGATTTGTTCCTATTTTATGTAAATTTTATCGTTAGAGGGCTGCAATTACATCGAAAGTCAAGTTAAATTATGACGTATTTTGGTTTTAAAACCTATTCTATGTTGATTTTTATTTAATGCTATATTTTATTGTCATGTTGAGATACTTCGTCAGAAAGAAAAATACGTACATACATCTAAATTTATAAATATATAAGATGACCAAAACCCAAATGCCGACCCTGGTGATCTTTATTCGAGGGAATGGGTTGCTGTCAGGGTAATAAGATTAAACGTGGGAGATAGCACACTAGGCCCATGTCCCAAATGTCTACGCTTCATTAGTAATCCCAGAGCAAGAATATATATATATAAGACGGCCTCCATGGTCGAGTGGTAAGACGCTCGGCTACGAATCCAAAGGTCGCGGGTTCAAACCCGGCGTGCGCCAATAACTTTTATTTAATTAATATGTGTCATAACACATTTAATTCATATAAACATAATAAAAAAATATATTTGCGGCACGTTCAAGAGTGGTAGATACTCTAAGTATCGCCCTGGTGAAAGACCACCATTCAGAATCGAAACGTTGCTTGAAATGGCTTGAGCCGTGTTTGGTGACCAGATCTGAATAGCCAGGTACTTCCCAACCTTCCTCTTAAATTAAAAAAAATATGGAGAGAGAGTTAAATATTTTTACCCAACCTATACAAATTTACGTTAAATAACTTTCTCTGGGTTTTACGTCGTAAGCCGTGAGAGAGAAAGAGACAAGACAAGTTGTCACATAATACCGCACTACTTTTCGGTATGTAAGCATGTTTTCCGTCTCCCGCGTCATCGGCGACTCCGCCCATTAAGTTTCGTTATACGACATAACTCAACGGTTTTTCAGGTTATATCCTATATTTTTGTTGATTACAATACTGTGAAAAAGTGGTAATACAAATAAAGAAAGCATACAAATGAAGACATGTGCTATGGATGGATTTATAAATACTCTAGCCCTAGCTCTATCACTAGTCACGCCCGAGTCAGGAAAAAATCAATAATCGTGACTACACAACTTCCTCTTAAAACATTATTGCTCGAGTTAACAATAATTTTATTGACATTTTTATTAATTTATTGGAATAACATTATTTCAAAATTATAATTGTAAAACCACAATGGTCGAATCCCCAAAGACAAAAAAAAAACAATCATTTCCCTGTAGACATGGAATGGCAATGGCAATAGCAGAGGATGGAACGCCATACAACTCTAGCTTGACACCTTTTTTTACATTAACTCCACACAGGATATGTGTGAGGATGCTGTATGGAGGGTTTTGTTATTCTAAATTTATACATGCATCGTGTCACGCATACTCATCTGTCGAAATGACTCAATTAGATTCACTCTCAGAGCAATAATATACAAGAGAGAGCGCTGCTGTAGTCAGTTATTATGAGGTTTTCCAGACTCGGCTAGACCTGGGCGTGGCTAGGACTAGGAATATGGTATTGATACATCCATTCATAGCGCATGTCAACATAATGTTTTTGTTTATTCGTACAACCACTTTTTCACAATATTGTTATAAACAAAAATATAGCATGTAACCTAATAAACCGTTGAGTTATGTTAATTTCTTTCGCGTATCAAAACGTGTGGGCGGAGTCGACGGAGACGCGGGACACGAAGAACATTCTGACAATACTTCAAAGCAGTGTGATAATTTGGGAAATTTTGTTGTCTCTTTGTTTCTCACGGTGTACGACGTAAAAACCCGGCGAAAGTGATTTGTCATTATGTGCTATATTATGTGAGAACTTGTCGTATCTCTTTCTCTCTCACGTTTGAAACTTGTATAGGTTGGGTAAAAAGAATTAGCTCTCTCTCCATATATTGTTACTTCAAGGATTCACTCATCTCTTCCTCGAGTGTCCACGAATTTGCATTTAGACTCATTTCTCTGTTCATCCGCCCTATATGCCCAAACCACCATATAAAAGTATTTACCACCAAATACCAACGACGCTGTACAGCCGCATTACGTATTCTGGGTGATGTAAGCCAGTGGCCTGGCGAAAACAGGCCAGCCCCGGGGCAGCAAAAACAAGTCGTATTATTCCGGACACGGCTGTTAATTAGGGTATGACCGGACGCCGGAAGCGATTGTTATGGAATAAACACTGGGATTTGGAATATTGAATACGCAAATGAAACATTGCAATTTAAAATAATATTGTATTTTTGATTAAGTAATCGAATGAAATAATTCAATAAAATTAACTAACTAACCATCACGCCGTTTCCCGCAGGGGTAGGCAGAGAGGACGAACCGCCATATGACTCTGTCTTGGCACACACTCCTTGCTTCGTTCACATTCATACATCGTCTCATACGTTCTCTTCTGTTATTCTGACTCTTCACATGACCCAATTCAAGTATTTGATTTACTCGATCGTGCTTCCATTCACTTTCGCATAATATATTATTTTCATACTTCTTTCTTCGTTCATTCGCTCTACATGCCCAGGCCATCTAACGGTCCCTTTATTGATCCTATTCATTACATTCTTGCATTCTTTCCGGATATCCACATTTTTAATACGGTCACACATGGTTTTACCGCCCTTGAGGTGATTTTTCACAAAAACGGCGCTATAAAAATCGTCCAAATATTATTATTATTATACGTCTCAAGGATCTCATTTCCACAGCATTCAGTCTACTTTCATCCTTCCTCTGTCAGTTCCATGCCTCACTGCCACACATCGGGGTTGGTATAAGCACGTGGACTGCTAGCTTCGCTTCTTTGGACATTTTTTTTACTAGCGCCAAGATATTATAAACTATATTGAAGATAAATAATGAACAAACGCTTTGTATTCACCACTAAAGGAATATTAACATATTTAGGTAATTATAATTAGATAAAGAGTGGTGAATACAAAGTGTTTCCACAAAATAATTTGATCTTACATACGTGATTTTTTTATTGATTGTAAAATTGACAAAAAATTACATTTGAGTGAAAGTAAACGGGTGTAATACGAATCATAAAATGCTGAGCTTTGACCTCATTAAATTTGGACAGCCATATTTTCTGACATTTATTGATAAACGCAACACTTACTTCATTTAAATATCCCTGCCAAACATTGACCACCTACCTGAGAGCCGATTGCGTGTAGATGCTCATCGTAAGGTATTTAGCGAATATACATAAATAATTAGAAATAATAATAAAACATTGACATCGATAGAAAAATATATTTACGATAAAGTTTATTTTCATACTGATTACTTCACAAGAGTTCCAAATGCTCCCAACCGTCTAGAGCCAGTGAGAGTGTGGCATTTCCCATCGGGGTATGTTGTGAGGGGAAGGAGATGAGAAAGAGGAAGGTTGAGGAGTACCTGGCTATTCAGATCTGGTAACCAAACACGGATAAAGCCGTTTCAAGCAACGTTTCAATTCTGAATGGCGGTCTTTCACCAAGGCGATACTGAGAATGTACATGGCCTGTTCAAAAGAAAAGGTGAATTTTGGATTTTCGCGGGCTGTGTACATTCGATTATCGATTTTTTTTTTATATGGTGGAACACATATGTTTATCATATGTTAGCATTATCAGCCATTTTGGATTAGTGGTTTGTTTTTGACAACTGGAAAGGCTAGTCACTAATTTGTGTGTGCTTGGATTTTTTACTTTTGAAAAAAATGGATCAAAGAATAAATTCCATGATTTGTTTTTCCACAACTCCAGGACGCTCATCGTCATTAACATCTTCTAGGCCTTCTATAAAGCGCTTGTACCACTTATAAACACTTTTTGAGACAAAGTAGACTCGCCGAATGCCAGTCAACATTTTAAGTGCGTTGGAGCACTTTATTCCATTTTTAACGCAAAATTCAATACATATTCTTTAATCCATTTTTTTCAAATGTAAAAAATCGAAGAGCACACGAAAACGTGACTAACCTTTCCGTTGTCAAATACAAACCACTAATCCAAAATGGCTGACAATGCTAACATATGATAAACATATGTGTACCAACATAACAACAACAAAAAACGATTATCGAATGTACACAGCTCGCGAAAATTCAAAATTCACCTTTTCTTTTGAACAGGCCTCGAATACCACTCACCGCAAATTCAGTGAATAAAATTAATGAATACAAAGAGTTTGAATCCGGGACCTCTGGGTTAGTAGTCGAGGGTCTCACCACTCGACCACACAGTCCATCATAGAGTAGCAGATATTTACGATTTCTTTGTGATGCGATATTCCTACCCCTTCGAGAGAATGCTAGCTATGTGAAGCCCCATAGTTTGATACTTCACAAAAAAGTCGGTCATAAAATTTGCCAAGTTTTCTTTTACAATATTCCAGCGTTAGTATCAATTTGTCATTATTTAGTATTCTGAAATTAGGACTGATTTGGGGTGATCAACGACCTCTGGCCCATCGTTCGGCCATTATACCTCGCTATGAGTCGTGCTGCTGGGCCATAAATCACTACACGTTCGAAGCGGCCATATTTCAGGCAGTACAAAGAAAACGGATTTATTCGAAATCCGAAATAAGGCCCGATTAATTTAGTAGAACGAGCCGAGAACACGACGTAGAAGTGACGTGAAGGTAGCGCGGGAGACACACCGCGGAACGTGAATACGAAAAAATGTTTAACCCTTAGTGACTGAAAAAAACTACACCTTTTTGAAATTGATATGAATAATAATAACAATGAACTTTTATAGCGCAGTTTTGTGATATTTCACCTCAAGTGCGCTTCATACTTAATTAATTATGCTAATAAGATAAAATAACAAGGAGAAAATAATTTATGTATACAAATTAAAACTATCTAAAATCATGATGGTCATCATTAATCATTAATTAATCATGAGAGAAAAAGGTTCAGATATGGGTATAACAGTGCATGTGTACATCAAAAAATTTAAAAAATAATTTATCAGAATCTAAGGGTATAAAAAATCAGATGAAACATATGAATTCACATTAACATATTTGTCAAACAAATCAAAGGAAATAAGATAGAGTACAGTTAATATGTTGGTACTTGAATCGTGAAGGTTTCTTTTACAGTATATAATTTGCTGGACCACTTTTATGACGTAATTCATTTCTACTCAGTTCAAGACTTGGAGAAGTGGATAGGAATTTCACCCAATTCCATCTTTTCTTGGAGTTTTTGATTAAAGAGGTGATTAAAAATAGTATTGGGGATACAACACAACAGTACATCATATTTATCATTTAAAATAAGATAAAATGATTAATAACTATGGAAAAGTTTCAAATTCCATATGAAACACGTACCCTTTCAGTCATCAGAATTTTCTTAATTTTTACGTAAATACCGCACAAGAGTCTCAACTGCTCCCAACCGTCTAGAGCCAGTGAGACTGTGGCATATCTAATTGGGGTATGTTGTGAGGCTGAAGGTATGGTGAGTGGAAGGAGGTGAGGAAGGGGAATGTTGGGAAGTACCTGGCTATTCAGATCTGGTCACCAAACACGGCCAAAGCCGTTTCAAGCAACGTTTCAATTCTAAATGGTGGTATTTCACCAGGGTGATACTTACAGTATCTACCACTTAAGCGTTTTCTGGTCACACACCACCCTGCACATATCCAACCGTTATGTTTCAAACTTTGACACGGAGCACTCACTTTGTGGTAATACATAATTAAATTTTAAATAAAAGTAACTTTGTTTTGACACCACTTTATTAGATACATATAATATAACCTTCTTCAGGGTTGAACATATGTATTGTTCAACCTAATACATATTTTTTCAACCCTGGAGAAGGTTCAGGTAGAGCCGAAACTGGTTGGTATATGTATCTAATGAAGTGGTGTCAAAACGAAGTTACTTTTATTTAAAATTTGCTTAGGTTTCAGTTTCAGCCGGACTTACTGGAACATTAAAAAAATCTATGTTGAAAACCGAATAGGGTACCTGGATACCCTTTCAGTAACATAAAGGTTAAAAGGTACTAATGTACCGTTGAAATAAATAAATAAAGTCAAATAAAATGCCGAAATTGAACGAACACTCAGCGTAAACCGTACCGGAGATAAATAATAAATGAAATGTTATTTCAGAAAAAGCCCATTGTGATGAAATGTATTTCTTGCGCAGATAAATGTGTGTAAAATTAAGTGTTTTTGTATTTCTTTCTTTGTTTTGTTCTGATTGTTTTGGAAAAAGCAGTTCAATTGTGGCCTTCCATTAATGGACTAAATTAATTAAATACCTATTCGGCTTTAAATCTCTCGAGTTATCCATACAAACTATTCTACCGGCGCACCCCTCTCGTCTTGACAACATTACTGTAAAGTTATTAAAAAATATCTGTATTAATTATTTAAAAAAATATCAATAATCTTCAACGTAAATATGAAACAGAAAAAGCCAGAAAATAAAAGAATAACGGTTGCGACCTTAGAGTACATAGAGTAGTACCTATCCAAGGCAGTTAGGTCAGTTTTTATGATTTTTGCCGGACTCGGCGGACCTGGGCGTGGCTAGAACTAGGGCTATGGTATTTATACATCCACTCATAGCACATGTCGACATAATGTTATTGTTTATTCGTATGACCACTTTTCCACAGTATCGTTTTCAACAAAAATAAAGCATATAACCTAAAAAACTGTTTAGTTGTGTCCAGTTTAGTCGCATATCAAAACATGTGGGCGGAGTCCCCGGAGACGCGGGAGACCAAGACCATCCTTACAGTACATAAAAGCGGTGTTTTATTTTTGTTGTCTCTTTCTCTCTCGTGGTAAACGGTGTAAAAACCCGGAGAAAGTGATTTGTCCCATGTTTGTATAGGTTGGGAAAAAGAATTTCTCTCCATATATTGTTACTCCAAGGTTGCGACCGAGGCTCAAACTCGGAACCTCTACTTTATCCGGGAGTAACGCCTCTGCCAATTGAGCCACCGAGACCTTATTGGAAATCGGCATTTTGATCGATCTCACTTAATTAATAATTATTAGTATTATTTTTCGATTTCTTCCGATTTGGCTGCAGAGTAGAGATTCCGAGTTCGAGTCTCGGTCGCGACATTTATTATTTTATTCTCTGTTTCATATTTACGTTGAAATTATTTTTTTTAATTTCGCTCTCATGCCCTGAATCGGAAAAAAATCATAATTATAAATTTTAGTTAATTAAGTGTGTCTATCTGATAGGACCTGCCAGGTAAGTATGTTCGTAAATATTTTATTATTTAAACTAGGAATTAATTTGTAATAATAAAAAATAAGATCTGTACAGAGCCCTTTGACGGCCTCCATAGTCGATTGGTAAGACGCTCGACTACGAATCCAAAGGTCGCGGGTTCAAACCCGGCGAGCGCCAATAACTTTTATCTAATTAATATGTGTCATAACACATTCAATTCATATAACTATAATAAAAAGTATATTTGCGGCACGTCCCAAAGTGGTAGATACTCTAAGTATCGCCCTGGTGAAAGACCACCATTCAGAATCGAAACGTTGTTTGAAATGGCTTGAGCCGTGTTTGGTGACCACATCTGAATAGCCAGGTACTTTCCAACCTTCCTCTTCCCAATCTCCTTCCCCTCCCCACTACCTTCAGCCTCACAACATACCCTATTTGGGGATGCCATAGTCTCACTGGCTCTAGACGGTTGGGAGCAGTTGAGACTCTTGTGCAGTATTCATATAATTAATTTAAAAAAAAAACAAAGAAAATTATATGTGGAGATATACGTTTTTCGTACTCGAAGCTTCATTTTCTACGACAATTACCACAAACTTGTTTGTTACAACAATACAGACATCGAAATAACATTCAAATTTTAATGTCAAAAATAATATTTGGGAAAACAACAAAAACTAATTACATACCACAACAGTAAAATTGACTGAATAATTTCCACTGTGGTACATTTTTTACTGTTATCAGATATATTTTACCCGTGTTTGATGCATATACTATAAAGACATGTAATAACAAAAAGGTAATGACATCAAATTTATATTTAGGTATATTTTCAGCTGGCACCTGTCAGAATTTACTTGATTATACAATGTTAAATAATATTAATTTTTAATCTAGCAACTGTATCTCACCGATCTGAAGCCTTTCACAACATAGCCCACGAAAAATCAAAACATTTTAATTCTAGTTTTCGTTTATTTTGAATTACCTTGTGTGAAGAAATACACACGGAGACACAAAATAACCATTATTTCATTTGATAAAATAAATAAGATTTTCTTCTATCTTGAGTTCACCAAATTCCATTATTGAAGTTATCCACGAATGAATGTAACGTATTTTGTCAAATTCCGGAAGGTAAGTGCGATGGACTGTTTTTTTTAAGGGTCAGCACCCAAAAGTACAAACTTTTTGATTTTCTAGTCCAATCGAAACTTCAAATTATTTATCTGTTCTTTTTATACGGATAGTTAGAAAAATGTCTAAGGATTCCAGTGAATACAGTTCTAAAACAATAATCTTTTGAAGTCTTTATGAAATGCATACTAGAATTTTAGGTAAAACCATAGATATAAAATACAAGACAAGTCATATTCATACAAATCTTACGAAAAATGTAGCACCACTAGCACCAATGTCCGTTTAACTTGCTTATGAAAAGGATAGCCATTCAAAGAATATGTGTGTACGGATGAGATAGCTAAATGAACGTCCTACGCTACTGTTATAATCGGGTATCGCGCCACTAGCTGTGCTTGTCTTCCACACACTTATGTATTTCTGCATTCGCTATCTCACACCATTTTCGAGTAGCTAAAAACCTTGTGAATAATTGTATCTATTCAAATAATAAGAAGTGATTTGTGGGTAATTATGAATGGAAAGAACATCCATGAGATATGTTTTTTGCTCCCGAATGATTTTTACACCTCTCAGAGTATTTTTTGTCAGAAAGAAGCCTAAAGCGACACGTTTTTTGACAGCTTGTCTGTCGAACAAATGCTTGTGTGATTCTAAACGCAGTAAATCTCAGATATGTCTCGCGGACTCGGTTTAGTGCATTCACCCGCGTTGTCTCAGTAACATATCTACATTATTTAATTCATCTAAGGGTGAAACATTCAAAAATGATTTTTTTGATTTTAACACTCCACCTTTTACCGACATTTTAGTGGGTTTTCATAGAATTTAAAGGATTACAGTTTGAAAAATTGTATTCACAGGAAACCTCAGACATTTTTCTAACTCTACCCATAGAAAATTTTCAGATAAATCGTTTGTAGTATTGGTTGTATTAGAATGCTACAAAGTAACGTTTGGCGTCATTCTGGAGTGCTGACCCTTAAAGAAGAATCCTTAATATCTTTCACTTTTGTCTTTTAACAAAAAAGGACCCGTTCAAGTGTGGCGATGTCAACCGAGTACGAATATTGAACAAACATTTGGCCATGTTTGTCCGTAATTGGTGAATCTATCAGACATATTTACTGCAAGTTACCTAACTTGAAGATGTTAAAAAAACAGGTGATATGGATGATAATATCATAAAAACAAGATATATAGAGTTCTGTCATTATCTCTCGATGTACACACAAGAGTGACCGTTAGGTACATAACGATCTACATAAACTTAAATGAAATATATATTTTTCACACACTTTTTTACACTTGCCAATTCAACGATTATCTCATAACATGTGTACAATAATGAACCTGTCTTGTATCTTTTTGTTTTTCATTTCTAACCTTATTTACGTTATTATATCATATATAGTGCGTCACACTGCTTCAGTTTGTACTTATATAACTCCTTTGGATATATAATACCTTGTCTATATGTGAGGTGTACATAAATGTTTAATTTCTTCTTTTACACTATGCATGTATCTAGAATATTTTTATATCATTCATCTCTTAATGTATTTGGTGAACAACTGTTTTTATGAGATCTTGTTAAATAAATAAATGATGGTACATAACAAAAACATTGTTTGTCGAACCATGTTTTTGTTATCACAAAATAAATTAAGATGAAATATGTGATATTACACTTTATTCGCAATTATTTGAAATATTCTATTGGATTTGTAATAAAGGCATCAAATGAAAAAATATTTACCACAGGAGAAGAAATTTGGTTACGCCACTGCATTATTTCAACTGAGTTATTAACTAATTGTTGAAATGAGAGAAATACGCTTTAAATAGAATCTATTTAATATTTATATCTCTACATTATATATGACAATTCAATGTCCGATTGGGGGAAGGGAAGGGTATATATGTGATAGTAGTGGACTGTCAGCGATAATAATCGGTTATTCATTAGGCCGTGATGGCTTGCGCACCATTGCTGATTAACAATGAACGATGAGCCCGAATTGTCTAAAGGTAATGTAATGTAATGAGGTATTGAATTGAAACCCATCTCTATCACTATACATTTACTAGGAATACATAGGTACCTACGTTTGGGTAACAAAAATCATGCGACACGAATCAATTGTTTATGATTTGCATTCATTAGCAAGCCATCTCATTTCATTTACAAAATTATTAATTGTTTTATTGACTCACCTTTTCTGTTACAACTTATTCAGTTCAACATTCCTTGCCGTAGACTCAGAAACAATGAATTGCTGTTCCTCAATCATCACAATAATGGTAGCAGTCAAAATGATTTTTGTCATTCTTTACGACTACCAAAACTTTGACTAGACCATGGCTTGAATGTTCTCTCTTATGTTTATTTTGCCCTATTTTGTCATCGGTTCATTTATTATTATGTATGTGCTATTCCTTCTATGTTGCTCTTTTTTCCATTTCGTGTTTTATATGTCTTTTTTGTAATCGGACTTTAGTTCGTTAATTTAAAAATAAATAAATCTCCCCGAGGGCAGGCAGAGAAGATGGACCATCACACAGCTTGTACATCATCTGATACATAACTTCTGTTATACATTCTCTTGACATGTCCCGATTAATTCACTCGATCGTGCCATGTCTTCCTCGGGTGTCCCTCTTGACTTCTTCCATTCTCTTTCTTTGTTAAAGGAAGACAAACATTCCCGGGATACGAATAACCTGACAATATTTGAAAAACTCCTACTGCCATCGTAAGTAGCGGAAGATGTTGCTTGTGCAATGATGGAGGACTTAGCCAGCAGAGGAATAGAACGCACGACGCCCGGGTGGGAATCCGACGCGTTTGTCCACTCAGCTACCGACCGGTCGTATTGTTTCGATTGTTTCCATTCGCTTGCGCGACTTAAATTCTCCTGGTATTCTTTTCGCTGTCCGTATGCTCTACGTGTCCTAAGCGCCCCTTTCTTAGTCCTATTCGTTACGCTTACATTAAACTTGCATTATTTTCAGATCTCCACATTTTACAATTTTACTACACGCACGCATCGAGGATCTCATTTTTACCGCACTCAGTCTTCCTCTTTTCCATCTCCTTCCCCTTCGCCCTATTCAGCCATACAACATACCGCAATGGAGTATTTTCACAAATGTGGGATACTGTTAAAAGCGTGTGGATTATTTAAAGATTATTATTCTGATTCGTCCTAAATTCCGAAAGCCCGAATTCGATTTGACTATGACGAAGGCACCGCTACTGGTTGCATTAGCAGCGGCTGTGATCGGGACCCGGAACTGGCTACAAACGTTGGCCTTCTTCACGGACATATACAAGCATGTCGTTTGGGCAGGAATAAAAAAAAGCAATGAAAATATCCTACGGGGATTTCATAGTCTCACTGAATCTGGGATAGTTGGAAGTTTTGTGCGATATTCATTTTTTTATTATTCTACATACTTATTATGACTTAAAATATATAATATTATTTACATAATAACGGTTTCTGTAACATTACGATAGTCGTTGTGTCGGACGCAATAGTCACGATGGCAGTGCCTTCGACAATGTGTAGCATTTAGATTATTTAATATGATGTTCATCAATCATTTTAAATGTATACTTCTCCCGGCTTGATAAGCCCTAATGACGCAAAGCAATCGGCCCTTCGGGCTGGGTCGGCCAGACTAGGGAAATAACAAACGGGATGACGAGTGCGTAGCGCGGACCGATCCCGGCTGACCTAACGAATCTTGCGTGAGCGGGTCCGGGAGAAAATTAATCTGTCTAACCCTTTCACGGGGGCCAGGTTAATCACTCGGCCAAATAAAATATACCGGGGTGATAACTCGGCCCCCAGCTACACAACTGTTATAAATTCATGTATGTAAATATTAGGATAAGTTAGTTATTAAGAGTTTAGCCCCAAAAAATCTGGCATTATTTGTAAATTGAATCTTTGTACCTCTTTTGTGAAACTAATAAAAATGATAGAGATCATTTAATATTATATATGTTTTAAGCGATACTTCGAATTGGATTGAAAATTTGATAATACTATCGTCGCTGGAAAGGCAAAGAGGCTTAAGCGACACTTTAGTTAAATATTCAGTTTTGGTTTCTTTTTTCTGCATCGGATGCTCTGACTTTCGTTTAATTCTAAAGACTTTCGTGGCCCTTCAGCCAGCTAAAATATATTTCCTATTTGGAAGAAGGCTTGACTCAAGCGACACAAGTTTGGGACCTTGAAGTAGCAATATATGGAGGGAATTATTTTTACCCAACCTATACAAACTTGGGTTAAATCACTTTCTCCTGGTTTTCACGCACCATGAGAGAAAAAGAGATAACAAATATAATACACCGATGTATTGTAACGATGATCTTGGTCTCCTGCGTCACCGCGGGACTCCGCCCACATTTTTTATTATGCCACTAAACTTGACGCAACTAAACAGTTTTTTAGGTTATTTGCTATTTTTTGTTGATAACAATACTGTGAAAAGGTGATTATACAAATAAACAAAAACATTATGTCGATATGTGCTATGTATGGATATATAAATACCCTAGCCTTAGTCTTAGCCACGCCCAAGTCTGCCGAGTCTGGTAAAAATCAACGAAAACTGACTACACTGCCTTGGATGGATACCACTCTATGTACTCTGAGTTTGGGACTTTTTTTTAGCTTTTTGTGGCTTCAGCTAACTCAGTTAACTTCTTTTTTTTAATCAAAACAGGTATTGAATGACTTTTATTGTAAAACACAAAAAACTCTAAAGTACTCTGGTGTAAACTACCCAAAATGGCGATACTCGTTTTGTGCATTTATTATTTATCATTACTCAACGATCGCAGCTTAATTAAATTAATTATTATTTACTATCTAGTAATGATAGTAAATATTGAAGCGCAGCCAATAATGAATTAAAACGGTTTTAATTGATTTTATTTGAGTTTTAATTGGACGTCTCCCATCCTTCATCGTTGTAATAATTGACGACTAATAAAATAGCAGGACCATCGGAGCAATCAACGATTCAATCAGGAGCCTTTAATTAATGAGACGGGGAGGTCAATAAACTGGAGTAGAAACATTTCCTAGTGTGGTAATAAATTGTGGGAGTAATAAATTAAGACAAACGGTTGTGAAACACAGTGTTGGTATACCTCGATACAGAGGCGTGCACTCCACACAGGCATATAAGCACTGCCTACCCTGCCGTACTCGCATAAAAATATGAATTTTATTTGATTAAATAATACAAAATCATTTCAAAAAATAAATTTACACTTTAATCGCACTTTGATCAAACAAAAGCCTTTGCTTGGTGGACCCAAAATCGGAAACAAAATGTGAACAAACCTTAGATGAATTAAATATTGTAGATACGTTACTGCACTAAACCGAGCCAACGAGACATACCTTCGAAACACCCTTCATATAGCTATCTCTTCCGCACACACATATTCTTTGTATGGCTATCCTTTGTATACGTGGGTGAAACATTTAGTGGTGCAACCTTAGAGTATATATAGTGGTATCTACCCAAGGCAGTGTAGTCAGTTTTTGATGATTTTTACCTGACCCGGCGGATTGGGGCGTGGCTAAGACTAAGGCTAGGGTATTTATACATCCATTTATATCACATATCGACATAATGATTTTGTTTATTCGTTTAACTACTTTTTCACAGTATTGATATCAACAAAATATAGCATATAACCTAAAAAACCGTTTGGTTGTGTCAAGTTTAGTGGCATAATAAAAATGTGGACGGAGTCCTGCGGTGACCCAGTGACAGAACATAGAAGCGGAGTATTATATTTGCTGTCTCTTTCTCTCTCATGGTGTACGACGTAAAAACCTGGAGAAAGTGATTTATCGCAAGATTATATCGGTTGGGTAAAAATAATATGCTCTCTTTATACATTGTTTCTCCAAGGGTGCAACATTAGTGGTGTTACATTTTTCGTAAGATTTGTATGAATATGACGTGTCTTGTGTTTTATGTCTATGGAACAAACGACAGTGTTTATAAATCAGTAAATGTTTTAAAAAATTGCAGGAAAAATCTAAAATATAGCACCGCTTGCTACCCATACATTTCCCTATCGATTGCCATGTTTTAATTTGTACTCGCTAAATACCCCATAAATAGTAAACATCTTTAGTCGGTCGGCTCTCCAAAGAAGTCGGGGAATGTTAAGATGCTTATAAAAGGTATTTGGAGAATTCAAATTCGAAATGAAGACATTCGTTCATTCGAAATAAATATTAATGTTGCATAAATCGATTTCCTGTGATTTTGTTGACTTATTATGCTTCAGAATCATAAAACGACCCACGGTCTAGATGTGAATAAACATTCAATTACAAGTTGTTGTTAATGGTTTTGAGTAATGACAATATAACATAATACAACGTTTGTGTAAAGTACACAAACGATGTCTCTAATTCATTACATTCACTATAAAAACAGCACAACATAAAGCACCCACTTATTACTAGTATTACACAAGTTTTTCGCATTTGAAACTTTGATATTACCGATCTATAAATTCCTCCTTAGACAATAAATCACTCCTGTACTTCAACCACTTGATATATTTCCCGAACTTTCGGATTAACGATGTTCTAATCAAGAAAAGCAATTCAGTTAGCGGAGCTTGGGAACAAGATCAGATCTCCTCTGAAATAAACATTTACTATCTTTGCAGCTTTCTGCGAGCTTTGAACCGCAATTATACGTCAGATGCTATTCAATAACTACTCCAGTGATTTCAATTAATATTTAAACATCTATTTGCAGAGATTCACAATTTGAGTGACTAAATATTATATTAATTGATTAATAAATAACATTGCTTTATTCGCTGTCTTTTAAAAAAAATATATAACAGAAATGTTGCCTACTAGTTTCATGACTATTATGACATATTCATGACACTTTCAGGAAATACAGATTACAAATGCTAAATCAACATTAAACACAATTTCTCGCAGAATATTTTTCTTTAAAGTGCCCTAAAGATCTCATAATAGTGATGAAACTACGGCAATATTTTATTAAATTAAAATAAAACACATTGATTAATCATATTTATCAATTAAAATTACTTATTCATAAATATTACAATAATTTAAAAATATTATGGCTTCATATAAAAAAAAAAAAAACATAGACACAAGAAACGAGAAAAATTCGGTATACATGCGTTTTTTTGTATTTAGTTATTCATAGAATTTATAAATGGATCTTGAGAAATGATGTAACCGACATTTCCGAGATAACCAACGTATTGCACCAACCTTTCAGTTCCGCTCATTCATACAAATCGCGGTTTTCTTAGAATCCGCGCACCCCGTCTCCCTGTGGTGAAAGTTCATACCTGAAACAAGAAAGACAACATATTACGGTGCGGACATTACTGTAATTATATGGCGGAGCATAAAACATTTTATTAAATGTTTACAAAATTATAAGATGAAACGACACGTGGCTTTGCTTCTCCAGCATTCTTGCATCTTAGCGCATGTCCCTCGAGACCAGCACCGTCAAGTTTCCACACGCCCGGGTCACAGGAAGTCGTGGGTATAAACCTCCTGTGGCCTACAGAACAATACCACTCGCAGAGAGGAAGTAATATCCGCCGCAGCGTGCCCGCTCCTAGTTGGCTATCCGCAGTTACGTCATGCCTCCAGTTAGTCGGCGGCAGTTTGAGCTTGCCCTCTCCCGTGAGAAGTTGGGACACCTGACAGCTGGGTTGACTGGCGGCACTGGGCTAAGCTAACTAAGGCCCGTGGGACAGCAGACAGACAGACAGACAGACAGACAGACAAACATTTCAGGGAACAGGTCGGTTGCCAATATGGTCTCTAGAGAATCCATCTTCTAGTGTATTGGTGTCTTGAAGGAACAATATATGGAGGGATAGCTAATTTGTTTTACCCAACCCATCCGAAATTGTAATAAATCACTGTTTCCGTGTTTTTACATCGTACACCATGAGAGAGAAAGAGACAACAAATATCTTGGACGGCTTCTATATACTGTCGTAATGTTCTTAAGCTGGTTATTTTCGCTGGTTAACGGCGGGACTCCGCCCACATTTTATATTTTGCCACTAAACTTGACACAACTAAACGGTTTTTTAGGTTATATGCTATATTTTTGTTGATAAAAATACTGTGAAAAAGTGGCTATACGAATACACAAAAACATTATGTCGATATGTGATATGAATGGATGTATAAATACCGTAGCCTTAGTCTTAGCCACGCCCATTTGCGCCGAGTCATGTTAAAATCATCAAAAACAAGTCCAATACTGACTTCACTGGCTTTGGCTTGGGCTACCTCTTGTATACTCTAAGATTGGTGTTCTTGTATCATCCCCTGTGCCCCGCAGGGGTTGGCAGCGAAATTAGAACATTACACACCTCTCTCCTACTTTACTCACGCACATATTCTCATACTCACTCACCATCACTAGTATTTAAATAATTTCGCCAATTCGCGACATTAATAATAATAATAATATTTGGATAATTTGTACGGCGCCGTTTTTGTGAAAAATCACCTCAAGGGCGCTGTACAAATCTTGATTTCTACTTAACATTAACTCTTAGTTTATATAAATATACAGCAACATACTTACCTGACAGGTCACTTCTGACAGGACACAATCACCATATCGTAATAACTTAAAATTTAGCTGATTCTTAAATATGTTTTTATTTATTTTTCAATATTATTTTTTCATTTTTAGGGCATGAGAACAAATTTAAATAAAGTATATCGGAGATGTTTTTTTTATTTTTCGTAGTGAGGAACGGATAGTGGTGATAATCTTCTGATGAATTTAAGGAATGAGAGTCTGAAAAGTTTTCTTGGTTTGAACAGAAATTCTATTGGGCTTGTTACATCTTGATTATGGATATGATTTTCTGAACAATGAGTTTTGAGTTTGGCTCTGAACTCTGTCGAGTCTTTTATTACTCTCAGATCATGTGGTAGTCCATTCCAGGCTTTAAGACCTGACACTCCGAAGGCGCGCTCTCCGAGCTTAGTGTCTGGTATGCGCTTTAGTTCCTTCAACCTTCTGATAGCCGATGACATTGCCGATCTAAGGGTTGACTGTCGCGAATATTAGATATCAGGAGGTTGAAGGAACCAAAGCGCACACCAAATACTAAGTTCGGAGAGCGTGCTGCAGGAGTGTCAGGTCCTAAAGCCTGAAATAAACTGGCACATGATCTAAGAGTGATAAACGACAGAGCGAAACTTAAAAAAGTCATCCACAAATGGATGACACAATTGCAAACAAAATTTCGATCAACCTATTTATTTTCCCTGACATGTTTTGAATATATGTTTAGAAAGAAAGACAAACTTTTATTTGAATTCCTCCTACTACCATCATTGAAAGCGGAAAATGTTGCTTGTGCAACGATGGAAGATTATAGGCGATTATATTTTGACGGTCTCCATGCTCGAGTAGTAAGACGCTCGACTTCGAATCCAAAAGTCGCGGGCTCAAACCTGGGTGAGCCAATAACTTTTATTTTATTAAAATGTGTCCTAACACATTTAATTCATATAAAATAATGTAAAGTTTACTTTCGGCACGTTCCAGAGTGGAAGATACTTTAAGTATTGCCCTAGTGAAAGATCACCATTCAGAATCGAAACGTTGCTTGAAATGGCTTTAGCCGTGTTTTGTGACCAGATCTGAATAGCCAGGTACTTCCCGACCTTTCTCTTCCCCATATCCTTCCCCTCCCCACTACCTAGCCCAGCCTCACAACATACCCCGATCGGGGATGCCATAGTCTCACTGGCTCTAGACGGTTGGGAGCAGTTGGGATTTTTGTGCGGTATTCACTATCAATTTATTTATTTTTTAAATAGGTATATTATTTTTTGCACTGGTGTGCAAATTCATTCTTTTAATTAAGTTTTCACCGCCCGCGACATTTGTAAATGATAAAATAATATATGTTAATACTTATCACCATCAATTATTTTAATCCAAGTAAAGTGTATTTATGGTACGTTATACTAGCCTTGTCAAGCGCCGTCCTGGTGATATTTCACAAAAATGACGCTATAAAAATAAAATACAATTATTTAGACGTGCAATGTATTATTTCACAGTAGATTACTGATATAACTTACTAACAAATGTGTCATAATATAGCGTCGCAGGTGTTAAAATATTCTCCTTGTATAGTTAGTTAGAGAATCTCGGTCCCGAGCGACCGACAACTGTTTGCGAATGCCGGGCACGCGTCCGTCCTCCGTCCCCCGGGCAGTGGCCAACCTAGCCCCGCAGTAATTTCTTACAGCGCCCCCTGCCTTTGACCCCAAAGTGAAAATTAAACTATGTTTGAAAATGATATAATTTAGTTTCTCTCAAAGTAACAATATATGGAGGGAGTGCTAATTATTTTTACTCAACCTACACAAACTTGCGATAAATCACTTTCTCCGGGTTTTTACGTCGTACACCGTGAGAGAGAAAGACACAAAAAATGTAATACACCGCTTCTATTTAATGGTAGGTACATTCGTTTTTTTTTACATGAATACCGCACAAGAGTCTTCACTGCTCCCAACCGTCTAGAGTCAGTAAGACTATGGGATCCCTAATAGGAGTATGTTGTGAGGCTGAAGGTAATAGGGAGAGGAAGGAGATGAGGAAGGGGAAGGTTGGGAAGTACCTGGCTATTAAAACCTGGTCACCAAACACGGCTAAAACCATTTCAAGCAACGTTTAAATTCTGAATGGTGGTCTTTCACCAGGGCGATACTTAGAGTATCCACCACTTTGGAACGTGCCGCAAATATACTTTAGTTATTTTATATCAATTAAATGTGTTATGACACATATTAATTGAATAAAATTTATTTGCGCACGCCGGGTTCGAACCCGTGACCTCTGGATTCGTAGTCGAGCGTCTTAGCACTCGACCATGCAGGTCGTCAGTTAGGATAAAGATGAAGTACAATAATGATGCTGTTACGCAAATGGATTCTTTTTCAAAAAGCTCTTTTTTTGACAGCTATGTGAATACGGAACATCAATTGAACTCATTAATTGATAATAATAATATGTTTTAATTGAATTTCTTATACATGACACACTGTTATCAATTTATTACATAGTATCTGCGATTCTGCAACTTGCCGCAAAATATACTGTATAGTATTTTATATGAATTAAATGTGTTGATACATATGAATTATATAAAAGTTATTTGCGCACGCCGGGTTTGAACCCGCGACCTCTGGATTCGTAGTCGAGCGACTCACCACTCGACCGATCTTTTTCTAAGATATCGCGCAAAACTTTCTTTCGGGCTAAATATAATATTTGTGATTTGTACCATCCCTATTTTTATACACTTGCCACTTTTATTATTTAAACGTATGTAACATCATCAGTGTTTTTAAATCAACAAACCACTTTTCTACCAATTGTCTCGATGGAGCAGAGTCCGAATAAAACTTGACAAGCCATTGTTTGCTTAAACGGTGTTTTTCCCCAATGCTTTATCAACACACGAAATTCAGATTTTTTCATTGTGTTGAAAATCACAAAAATAACTTCACTAAAATCACAGTAACTTGTGAACTAAACGTCGGATTTTTATGAAATTTTACTCGTATTATTTGAAGGTTGGTACTCCATAAAAACATATAGAGAGAGAGAGCTAATTATTTTTACCCAACCTATAAAGTTTTGGGATAAATCACTTTTTCCAGGTTTTTACGTTGGACACCATGAGAAAGAAAGAGACAAGAAATTTTCCCGAATTATCACACCGCTTTAAAGTATTATTCGAATGTTCTTCGAGTCCCGCATCTCCGTCGACTCGGCCCAAACGTTATGATACGCGAAATAAATTGGTTTATTAGGTAACATGTTTTATATATATATATTTGACAATACTGTGAAAAAGTGGTTTTACGAAAAAACAAAAACGATATGTCGACATGTGCTATGAATGGATATTTAAATACCCTAGCCCTAGTCTTAGCCACGCCCAGGTCTATCTGAGTCTGGAAAACCTTGTATAAACTGACTACAGCTGTCTCTACAGCACTCTCTCTTGTATATTATTGCTCTGAGAGTGGCGCCAACTATATGTCATCCAACGAACTTGTTGAGTGATGAATTATCTATAATATATTTTATGGGATGCGTGAGACTGCACAACTGTTGCACATTCCGGGATAAGGAATAAATTGAATCTTAATTACAGCAGAGATAAAATGCACATTATTTCAGTATCGCCTCTTTACGCCAAGAATCTGAGAAAGAGAATTCGGTCTGGCGATGGATTGGTTCGCAATCTTGAATGATATTTTGTATTCCATGGTTTGGGTTGGGCTGGACCTTAGAGTAAAAATATAGAGAGACCGTCTTAATTATAAGTCAAATCGTTCATACTCGCAAAATATAGCTCTCTCTTTATGCTCGGTTCTATAGACAAATGAGAAAAATAGACAAACAATTGTTATTAAGAACATACGATTTGGGGCGTGCTAAAAGCCGTGTAGCCATTTTTCAATATATTACTAACGTTACACTTAGTTTACTTGTCAGTTGAATTGACAGACAAAAAGTTTAAAATATATAACTACTTAAGTGAATTTAGTGCAATATTAAAAAAAAACCGATATGGCTATATGTGCAGTTGTTGGTTGCTTCAACTGAAGTAACAAAGGACCAAAAAAATCAGTTTCCACAGGTATTTATCCAAGAATTCGTATTTTTTAGTTCGACTTCAAATATTTAACATGCTAACCTACAAAACAACTAGTTACCTACACCAATATTTAGTCAATCTTTGCATTATTCGTTTCTGCATAATAAACTTCCGTTAAAAATGAGTTTCAATGCATTCTTAATATGTTTTACTTAGAGAGATATGCGGGATTCTCACGTAAATTTATAAGAATGGGGATTCCCTGATTAGTCCAACATCTGAACTTATCCATGTCTCTTTCTTTCTCATGGTAGCAACGCAAAATTGTTCGCGAACAGATAAAGACGGAATAATGTTTATCTTTACGGTTTTCTTCGCATCCTATTGGCTGGAAGCATATACGCCATACCTCTTTCAGTCAAGCTTGGTCATAAACTCCTTACAATATTTCGCAAAGTTAGGTCTTTAGGTTTCTCTAAGGGCTGGACGCACGATGGATCACAGTTCGAGTTCTGGTCCATGCACACTAAATTGTTGAGCGTTTTGATATGATTATTGCGAGGTTACTAAGTTTTTTTTCAATCAGGAATGAATCGAAAATATGTCCACATATATCGTAGGTGCGGAGACCTCTGTGCGATTCTTTCTCTCCTTAAATATAACTTGCACTGTCGCTTAATCTGCATATGTCGTGAACACCTTTGACCTTTAGTGCGGCTATTAAACCACAACATGAAATCCTTAGAGCTTCTTAAGTCTTCGGATGTGTGTCGCCGGATCACGAGTCAACCCTCATAACCTCTGCTCATCCCACCTTTTATCATCGCATTAGCTAAGCGGGGCAGAAATTTACCTGGGGAAATTATTGTTGGGAACAGCCTCAAAACTACATTTAGTTTAATCTCCGAGTGGCAATTTACAACCTGCATTAACATACATTTTCTCTGTGAGGTTATCTCGCTAGAACTAGGAGTCTATTTTCAGGTAGTTCTTTTAACCCTACGAAAGCC
The DNA here is from genome assembly GCA_022651775.1 of Drusus annulatus. Classification (NCBI taxonomy): domain Eukaryota; kingdom Metazoa; phylum Arthropoda; class Insecta; order Trichoptera; family Limnephilidae; genus Drusus; species Drusus annulatus. The sequence continues at coordinate 48,809 of JAGWCC010000058.1, forward strand.
AAATCGGATAGCGGAACGATAAATCGTTTTTACTGGGACGGGCAACAACGATCGTTGAAAAGGAAGATATGTTCTGAACATGGTGAAATTGGTAGCTATTAGAGGTTACTTTGGTCCAAAATATGGCGTTTTTTTATTGATTAATTCATATACTTCCTTAATAATATTATTACATACTATAATTTTGGGAGATGTTTGTTTTTCGATCAATAATAATAATATTTGGATAATTTGTGTAACGCCGTTTTTGTGAAAAATCACCTCAAGGGCGCTGTACAAATCTTAATTTCTACTTAATATTAATTCTTAGTTAGAAGTTTTCATTAATACTATAAGAGTAATAAATACATATTGTATCTATATATAAATATTATTTTCATTGCTGATTTGACCTTCTAATATATTTTCGGAAAATTTATGTTATTAATTGAATTTTTTATTCTACCAAGTAAATTTAACAAAGTATATGTTTGTCTTAAGCTACTTTTTTCACTATTTTAAAGATTTTTTATTCTTATTAAAATTATAATTTTTCACTCCATAGAACTCTACATAATTCTTTTGGGTGGTATAATATTCTATGTCTTTTCAATTTCATTTTTTGCTGAAGTAATTCACTAACATGGTTTAAATATTTATGTTTTAATGAAACATAATACCCGTTTTCCTGCCATAAGAATTGTTAACCTAGGAATTGTTGATAAAACTTTTTGAAAAGCCTTTGAGAGACTTAAAAAATAGCTTATTGAAATAATTTTATTATTTTTTTCCCTTTAAGGTATATATAGTAGACGGTGGATGCCAACCACTCCCTCTCTAAATCTCTCCCAAATTAATGCATTTTTAACATATCTCTATTTGATATGTAGCAATACAATTATAATAAAATAAAACATTTCTTGATCCGAGCACTTGTTACTAAAACTGTTTATTACCTTAGTTATGTTACACTTGTTTTGCTATACTATCTACTCTTACTGTAAAAGCCCAGTGGGCGTTTATCAAAATAAATAAATATATAAAACAACAACAAAAAAATACTCTGGACAAAGTAGAACCCGCGCTGGGATACTTCATTCCACTGACAGTTATCAATATTAAATGAAAATCTCCAAAGCTGCATAAAAACTTCGGGTTGTGTACCAAAAAACTCAGGGATTGTTTGGACCCCACAAAAATTGGTTCTGCACCTAGGGAGTATCAAAAGCCTGTGTTGGCGGCTTCGCGTGTTTTTGTCCAGAACATATAAACCTATCTCAACCAGACTATCAAATATCGATAGGACGCCGTTTGGACATTTATATGCCATTCGCAATAGCGCAATATCCCTTTGATAACAATTTATTGTAAACTGGGAATATCATGAAATGCAACGTAATGAAATTGACGAGGTAATGAGGTATGTTGGGTCCTAGAATTGACATTTTGTGGATTCCAATGTGATGTTCAATTGTACCCCGTCCTTATCTATTTCCTATACGTCACCTTGCGACCCTGTCCTGCCCTATTGGCATGGCTGTGTAAAATATGTGTTAATCAGCCTGTCACTTGACCCCCACTCTCGGATCGTGTCGTTCGAACGGTCGACACCGGTCCCCGTCACTTCATAATTAGCGCCCGGAGAAGGAGGTTCCTCCTTCAAAATCATCGCCCGGACCTGGAAGTCACTTCACAACTATTACCGGAACAGAGAGGTGGCCGCCATTAGCAGACACAAATCAGGTGAGCAAGATGACGTAATCCTCTACTATTGTTTCCCCAGATAAATCAAGTCATTTACCAAGTACTACCTCGCTTTACAGTCCACTAAATTCATTCCAATTCCTTCCAGAATCGATTCGCGGTTCCTGGATCGAACATTTGGTCCTAATCGAACCGGATTATTGGATTATTATCGTATTATCGTACTATCGGATGATTATTATCGTACTATCGGATGATTATTATCGTATTATCGTTTATTGTTTAATCTACTTGGTGAATCGATTTGATTATCTGTTTTCCTAACCTATTTTCCATCGATTCCATTTTTGAACCTACAAAGTGTTGATTATTATTCCGTGAATTAGTTTTTATTGTCACATAAAAACGGGATTCACACACGCTCGATTGTCGTATTTGAATACCAAGATTCGTTGGTTGTTGCTAAATAATTGTTGATTATTACTCCGTGAATTAGTTTTTATTGTCACGTGGAACTAAATTTACAATGGCGGCGATCGCAGCAGTACGAAATCGGCTGGCTAATATAGCCTTGAATGACCTTTATAATTGTTCGGTAAAAGCATTGAATTCGGTCGATATTATAGATAAGAATTATCTACAGGCGAAGTTCAAGGACATTGAGAATGTTAGACACGATTTCTTGGAATCGTACATGACCCTCGAAACGGCTCGAAATAAAGATTGTGACATGGAAGAATTACAGAGTCGTTATACATGTTTTATGAAAATGTACTATGATATCCAAATCAATTATAGTTCGGTGTTCCCTTCCCTAGAGGATTGTCACTCGGCGAAGTTGACGCCTCGTAATAATTCCGGTTTCGCGTTGCCAAAAATAAGTTTACCGACCTTTTCGGGCGGTACGTCAGAATGGATTAATTTCATAAACACGTTCAATACCATAATTCATGAAAATGAGTCTTTAAGTGAAATACATAAGCTACACTACTTATTGGGGTCCCTCACCGATGAGGCCTTAAATACAGTAAAACATCTTCCAGTTTCAATAGGTAATTATCAGGTTGCGTATAACTTATTAAGAGAACGGTTTCATAACAAAAGAGTTATTGCAGACAAACACGTGGATAAGATTGTTTCGTGTCCCCTAATAAAAAGGGAGTCACTCAGATTTGTCGTAAATATTTTGAAAGAAAATATTCAGGCCTTGAATGCTCTACAGTTTCCAACCGACGAGTGGTCATTCTTATTGTTACATATCATTTTAAAGAAACTTCCTGATGATTTACGTGTTAATTTTGAGTCAACTGGCCACGGAAAAGAGATTCCCTCGTTTTCGCAGTTATTGTTGTTTTTAGAATCACAATGTATAATTTTTGAATCTCTTCAAACCTCCGGCGGGAATTTGCACTCGACCAAGGGCAAGGCTAATCGAGTAATAAATTCTTTCATCAGTACACAGAAACCGGTCTGTATACTTTGTAAACGTGATCATTTCTTATCAAAATGTAATCAATTTTTAACTCTATCCCCACCGGCTAGATTTAGTACAGTGAAAAAATATAATCTGTGCCAAAATTGTTTGTCTAACCAACATTTGGTTACACATTGTACGTCGCGTTTTACTTGTTTTAAATGTCGTAAAAATCACCATTCATTATTACATTTTGTGAGTAATCGGATAGGGTCAGGACAAAGAAATGTCGAACAACCCGGCGTAGACAAATGTGTGTCGCCGCCCCAGGTTATTAACACAATTCTATCAACTAGTATCACGCCGCATGTGGAACTAATTAAAAACACCGAGGTGTTAACTAGCTCGAGTAACTCGTCCGTCTTATTATCTACGGCCGTCGTACAGGCAAAAGATAAACAAGGACGTTATCAGAATGTACGCGTCTTATTGGATTCGGCAAGTCAAGCTAACTTCATAACTCATGATTGCGCAATTCGTTTGGGCTTCGATTGTTCTAATCGTCACATTCCTATTCGAGGAATTGGACAGGTGTCGGCCATTGCACAAAAGGGAACGCTTAATTGTCGAATTCGGTCTCTCTGTTCGCATGAACATTATAATGGGGAATTCGTGGTGTTGTCAGATATCTGTGCAGAGATGCCGAGTGCTCCCATTCGTCGGGGAGACTGGAAACATATCAAAAACTTGAAGTTAGCTGACCCAAATTTTGAAACTCCATCTGCAATTGATATGTTGCTGGGTGCCGGAATTTTTGCATCTATTGTTCGTTCAGGACGAATGGAAGGTGAGCCTACTGAGCCCATTGCTCTGAATACAGTTTTTGGTTGGATTTTAATGGGTTATGTCGATAATTGCGTGTCTCATCCTATTAACTCATTTTTGACTACTTCAGATTCATTTATTGATACTCGCTTAAAGGCTTTTTGGGAAATCGAAGACCTTCCAATGCACCCTTCGCCGTTATCTCCAGAAGAGGCATTTTGTGAAAAGGCCTTTTCAGCGCAACATTATAGAAATACTTCCGGACGGTACATTGTTCCGCTCCCTTTCAGGGACGGTGCTTCGGAACTCGGTGATTCATATCTCTCAGCAGTATCTCGATTGCGTCATCTAGAGCATCGTTTTGCGCGGAATCCACTCTTGAAAACGGCATATATTAAATTCATGACAGAATATGAATCCTTAGGTCATATGATCGATGTGACAAGTTCATTAACTTCACGTGGAAAATATTTCATTCCTCATCATTGTGTAATTAAAGACACTGGTTCTACTAAGAAACTTCGAGTAGTTTTTGATGCAAGTTCAAAAACCACATCTGACCAGTCATTGAATGACATACTTTTGACAGGACCTAAACTTCAACAAGATATTGTGAAATTAATTTCGAGGTTCAGAACGCATAAAATAGTTTTTACAGCAGATATCTGCAAAATGTATAGACAAATCTTAGTGCGTCCGGAGGATAGGCCGTATCAACACATTTTGTGGCGTGAATCACCCGATCATGAGATCAAAGAATTTGAATTACAAACTGTGACTTACGGAACTGCTTCGGCACCTTTTCTCGCTATACGTACGTTACATCAGCTCGCACTAGACGAGGATATCAAGTTTTCGGCGGCATCAAAGGTTTTATTAGCAGATGCTTATGTCGATGATATTTTAACTGGAGCTTCCACGCTCGAATCGGCGCGTAAATTACAACAAGATTTAGTGAAGTTGCTTCATCTTGGCGGTTTTGAATTGAGTAAATGGTCTAGTAACTGTTCAGAATTACTGTCTGATATTCCAGCCTCACATCGCGAAGTACCTATAGATTTCGATTTGAATCATGATAGCATTAAGATTTTAGGTATTGTTTGGGAGCCCAAAAGTGACTCGTTCTCGTACTGCGAAGACTTCCCAAATAACTTATTCGAAAAGGTCAATACTATCAACGGTTGCTAAGATTTTCGATCCGCTTGGATGGATTTCTCCCGTCACGTTTTCAGCAAAGTGTTTATTACAACAATTATGGAAACTTGGATTGAATTGGGACGATCCAGTCCCAGTCGCAATCCAGTCTCATTGGATGGCAATAGTATCGTCATTGTCAACATTAGCAACCATTCAAATTCCGCGCTATATAGGAGATAGTTTAAACAACACTTATCAATTAGTCGGTTTTTCCGATGCTTCCGAAAAGGGCTATGCCTGTGTTGTGTACATTCGGTCCCAACACTCGGAACAACGAGTTAACATTCGCCTTTTGACGGCCAAGTCAAAGGTGGCTCCAGTCAAAACCCTTTCTATTCCGCGGTTAGAATTATGCGGCGCTTTATTGCTCGCTCGACTTTTAGATTACGCGTTGAAATCTGTTAGTGCCATTTTAAATATTGATAAGGTGTTCGCTTTTACGGATTCTACCATCGTTTTGTCATGGATTCATACGCCAACATATAATTTACAAACCTTTGTCGCTAATCGAATAGAACAAATTAATGAAGTTGATCCCTTAATAAAATGGTTTCATATCCGCACTCATGTGAACCCGGCAGACGTAGCGAGTAGGGGACTCTTACCAGATCAATTGGTCAACACCGAGTTATGGTGGATGGGGCCTCCTTGGATGATGTCACCCATCGATGAATGGCCATTGATCCATTCCTTCAGGGTCAAACTTAATTCTCTTCCCGAGCTTAAGACTCCCAGTATTCAAGCGTTGACAACCATGACTTCATGGGATGAAGCCGTATTAAGTAGATTTTCGTCATTAACAAAGTTACAACGAGTCACAGCTTGGGTTGTGAGATTCATTGTTAACACTCGACACGGGATAAAAGATCGCAATCTTGGAGTTTTAACTGTCGAGGAACTATACTCATCTCTAATTGTCTGGATTAAAAAGGTGCAAAGGGTGCACTTTCATACTAATTCAGACAAACTTCATCATAACTCTTTTCACGTTCGCAAACTAATGCCATTTGTAGATTCGGTTGGTTTATTTAGAGTTGGCGGTAGATTACATCACGCCCCTCTAACCTCCAATGAACAACATCCCATACTATTGCCTAATAAAAGTCATCTGACTAATTTAATTATTGACTCGTATCATAAGACTTATTTACACGTGGGGCCCAGAACGCTATTATCAATTTTGCATGCAAAATATTGGATTATTTCTGCTCGTAACATCATTCGCTCTCGCCTTAGTAAATGTATAATCTGTTTTAAGGCTCGTCCTTTTGGTCTACAGCCAGTCATGGGTGATTTGCCTCAGTCCCGATTTCGTGAAGGTCGCCCCTTTCTTAACGTTGGTGTGGATTTGGGTGGCCCATTTTTGATAAAAAGAAAGTAAACGTAGAGGAGCAAAAGTGTTAAAGGCTTATTTGTGTTTATTTATTTGTTTGAGTACCAAGGCAGTACATTTAGAAGTTGTATCTGACCTCACGTCAGAAGCTTTTTTAGCGGCTCTGGATAGATTCATATCCAGACGGGGAATGTGTTTTAGTATCACTAGTGATAATGGCACAAATTTCGTCGGTGCTAACAAGCAGCTAACGGTTCATGAGCAGTTCTCATCTGCTCTCACTACGCGTCAAATCAAATGGTATTTTCATCCTCCTTCGGCACCCCACTTTGGAGGTATATACGAAGCAGGAATAAAATCTGCTAAATATCACTTAAAAAGAGTAATAGGTGAGCAGATTCTCACCTTCGAAGAGTTGGCAACGTTATTTAGTCGAATAGAAGCAATTTTGAATTCTCGACCACTTTCCCAATTATCTTCTGATCCATCGGAATTCGAAGCGTTGACACCAGGTCACTTTTTGATAGGGGCTCCTCTTACTTCGGTCCCTGAACCTGAATGGTCTGAAGTGCCTATGAATCGGTTATCGCGTTGGCAATTGTTACAAAAAATCACTCAATCTTTTTGGGATAGATGGCGAAAGGAGTATTTAAACACCCTTCAGCAACGTGGCAAGTGGGTCACGTCTTCACCTAATCTCAAAATTGGAGATTTGGTGTTAGTTAATGACGGAAAGTTTCCTTCCTTACATTGGCCGTTGGGACGTATCGAGGAATGTCATCCTGGTCATGATCAAGTCGTGCGCGTAGTGACAGTTAAAACTGCACAGGGAACATTTCGTCGGCCAGTTGTCAAAGTTTATCCGTTACCGATCTAAGTATTCATCGATCATAACGAGGATATATGTAGCTTGTTTTTCGTCCCATGAATCTGTGATTGTCAATAGTTTATCTACTTTATTTCTATTTCTCTTTGAATAATGTTATAGTAAACAGATAAAGTAATTAGTTTAATAGTTTTACGTAGTAGTAAAACCAATTTTCATATTGGGGATATTTTGATTCTATACGAAAACGAATCACCCTTTTTATAATTAATAATCGGAATTTATCCGGTTACGCGAGAATTCTGATAGCGGCGGGTAATTCTTGTGACAATTAAAACCGTTAAATCTAGCCAAATGACAAGGAGGTGCCAACGCACATTTTCAAATTAGGTGGTCGAACTTATTAGACAGAGTTGATGACTCAATATGAGGAAATGTACAATTGACCACGTGTCCCTGGCTAAATTGGCTAATAATCTATTATCTATATTATTATACTAGTATGACTCCTGTTGAGTCTTCGATACGTACATGTTGCAAATAGCATACGAATAAAATAAATGTTTTCAAACGCTACGACAGGACAGCGATGTGTGTTTTCCGTTTCTAATGAATAACGATGATGTTTTTCCACTAGTTTGACAATAAATTTCAATCAACATTATATTTGATAAACGGTTTCTCACCGCTGCCTGTGCCGACATGGTAAGTTTTGTTTCGTGTTTCACAGTGAGTTTCCATAGACGTTAAATATCGGTTGCTTACACAATTAATTAATAATTTTGAGATTATCATTTTCGGCTGTTATGATTTAATTTGTTTATTGACAATAATCGAGAATGTGTGAATCATCGACGTTTGGTAGATAAGAGATTTTCATCTCTTCTCGGGGGGGGGAATGTTGGGTCCTAGAATTGACATTTTGTGGATTCCAATGTGATGTTCAATTGTACCCCGTCCTTATCTATTTCCTATACGTCACCTTGCGACCCTGTCCTGCCCTATTGGCATGGCTGTGTAAAATATGTGTTAATCAGCCTGTCACTTGACCCCCACTCTCGGATCGTGTCGTTCGAACGGTCGACACCGGTCCCCGTCACTTCATAATTAGCGCCCGGAGAAGGAGGTTCCTCCTTCAAAATCATCGCCCGGACCTGGAAGTCACTTCACAACTATTACCGGAACAGAGAGGTGGCCGCCATTAGCAGACACAAATCAGGTGAGCAAGATGACGTAATCCTCTACTATTGTTTCCCCAGATAAATCAAGTCATTTACCAAGTACTACCTCGCTTTACAGTCCACTAAATTCATTCCAATTCCTTCCAGAATCGATTCGCGGTTCCTGGATCGAACAAGGTACTTATCAAGATATAGTGTTGATTTGAGTTTTATGATCGGCATTTTAGATTTCAATGGCAAATAGTTATTGGTGTAATTTTACTGACGAAACTGCTCGTTAATACCCGAATTTAAAAAGTAGGTTGGGTTATTTTAATTACTCATTAGAAACCAATTACTTTTTTTTTTAATTTGTGTAATTTCTGCAGGTCTTCGCAATTGAACGTAGGTAATAATTTGTTACCTTAGAGTATGTAGAGTGGTATCAATCCAAGGCAGTGTAGTCAGTTTTTGATGATTTTTACCTGACTCGGTGAACCTGGGCGTGGCTAAAACCAAGGCTATGGTATTTATACATCCATTCATATCACATATCAACATATTTTTTTTGTTTATTCGTAAAACCACTTTTTCACAGTATTGATATCAACAAAAATATAGCATCTAACCTAAAAGCCGTTAAGTTGTGTCAAGTTTAGTGGCATAATAAAAAATGTGGGCGGAGTCCCGCGGTGACCCAGGAGCCCATGATCATTGTGACAGTACGTAGAAGTGCAGTATTATATTTGTTGTCTATTTCTCTCTCATGGTGTACGACGTAAAACCCCGGAGAAAGTGATTTATCGCAAGTTTGTTTAGGTTGGGTAAAAATAATTAGCTCTCTCTCCACACATTGTTTCTCCAAGTGTGTTACCATATATTTAAGAACTTGGCTAAGACTAAGGCTACGGTATTTATACATCCATTCATATCACATATCGACATAATGTTTTTGTGTATTCGTATAACCACTTTTTCACACTATTTTTATCAACAAAAATATAGCATCTAACTTAGAAAACCGTTTAGTTGTGTCAAGTTTAGTGGCATAATAAAAAATGTGGGCGGAGTCCCGCCGTTAACCAGCGAAGATAGCCAGCTAAGATCATTGCGACAGTATATAGAAGCGGTCCAAGAAATTTGTTTTCTCTTTCTCTCTCATGGTGTACGATGTAAAAACTCGGAAAAAGTGATTTATTACAATTTCGGATGGGTTGGGTAAAACAAATTAGCTATCCCTCCATATATTGTTACTTCAAGGTTCTGTAGCTTGTCCCATAAACGTGTTTTTCCAACATCAATAGATCGCCATTTTTTTCCGTAAAAACACGTTTTACCAAAAATACAAAAAGCTAATAATGTAGTCGACAGTTCTAAAACTTTCGGTGTTCTAATTTGGAAAGTTGCGCCATGAAAAGGATTAAGGAGTTTGGGAACCGCTCCCGGATCCCGCAGTCGAGAGCCCCGCTTAGTTGGTGGGGGGCTACGGTGCCGTGGAGCCGCTCACACTTTACACTAGCATTGGGAAAAAAACTTCAAAGTTTTGTTAACGCTTCAAGAACTGCTAGTTCTTTAAAATGAACCCTTCACAGTAAACCCTTCAATTGAAGTATCACAGTAATTCTGATTTCAAGTCAGTCCAAGCTTTATATAAACTAGCGTTGTGACCGCTTCGTAGGAACTACTTGGAGAAACGACTTCTTTATGCGGCAGTCCCAACTTCATTCATTTTTCATTGAACAAATACTTCAACTGAAGTTGGTTAAGTTGGTAGTTCCGCTTGCACGATCTTTGTAATTGTACCTCAAGCCCTAAGTAATAGACAATTGATCAACACACACATGGAAGAAAGAAAGAAGAAGTTTTTCTACACGGTATAATTTTTGCGATAGAATAATCAAAGAGTGGGTGCAAATTCAATATAACGAAACAGCTTGTTCTAAGTGAGTACATCACTTTATGTAGTTGGGAGAGCTGCCTCGAATAAAACTATTAAGAAAAACGCGGACGCGTTAATAGCTAATTCTAAGGTTAACTGTATTTGAGTGTGAAATGAGTTTATAAGTTGGAGGAAAGAATTTAGTTGACGTTCCGTACCCGTCCAAGTGCAAAAAATATCATCTACATATCTTTTCCATATTAGCACGTTTTTAAGGAGAGGGGATTTACAATTATTTTCCAGTAACAATGTAAAATGTCGTTTTCATACATAAATTGAATATGGGATCTTTGTCTGCCCCTAACATTACATCATTATCTTTCTATTATGTACACTTGTTTATTTACCAATTCTTCGTAATATATATTAAGGGAATATATTTGCTCTTTCTCTTCCTTCTTTGTATTATATACTGTCTCACTCTATCATTAACTGTTGTACCTATATATACCTGTTAACTCTGCATTTTTCCTTTGGTTATTATATGTGCCCTGACGAAGCTTGATCCAAGCGAAACCGGTTGGCCTTCATCATAATAAATTCTGTGGTTTTAAAACAAAGTATTATTTTATTTAACTAGCAATTCGTTAAGCATTCACCAATCTGCGAAGTTTTTTCCATCGCTAATATAAACTCGTTAAAAGCAGCCGTATGAGGTTTGCAAACTATAGTACAGCCATCTAAGAGGTAAATGTAAAAGTATGACAATAAAATATTATATTATGATCAAAACAACACTCGGAAAAACTAGTGTCCCACGCCAGACAAAACAAGCAGAAAAATCAAATTTTGTTATTCTTTTAGAAAATTAAAAGCAAATCTCACCAAAGTCCTACAAAAATATCACAACAATAGACCCGTATAAAATCATGAACAACTAAAACACACCAAAACACGTAGAACTGTGGATTCTGCGATCGTGCGAGTGAACGAATCGCTACAATTGAAGTAAACTAAAATTGAAGTGCGGATGGTGCGATACTACAATTGTGCGGACGAACTAGCGACGAAGAACTTGAAGTTTTCGAAGTAAACTACGAGCTGTCACAAGGCTACTTTACACGCACCTGTCTCCGAACTAGACAGGGATGACATCGGCGGTGGCTGTCACACCGGGCCTTCCGACGTCCGAGGAAGGGTCCCACTTCCCCCGTGTAAAGTAGAGGAAGTTGGAAAAGTGGCGTGCAATAATAAAACCGCTTTGATGTTTGGCGAAAGTGTTTTTCACGAGACAAAAGACGAAAGCGGGCGACGTAAATAAATTAAAATAGGTGCTTTTGGTGTTTTCCGAGAGGCTGTGCTCCTTTTCGGAACGTTTATCTTTCTACAAAGGATACCTGGAAATACAAGAAATTAAACACCTGCCTGTCTCTAGAGACGAAAACCATCTTTAATTTCAGTTACTTCTGCCATTTAACTAAAATCTTCCTACCATTGTTTATATTTCTCCATTGTTTGTCTCTCCTCGATTACAGACATCCGCCGCTACGTGATTTAGCTATAATTGGACGTAGTTATGCGGAAAGCATCCAACCCCAAAAAGATGAAACTGAGAAAAAGGCGTTTAAAAATATGACGATAAAAAAGCATCAATATGCGTAATCGGCAGTTGTGAAATTAAAATCAGTGTTTTTTTTTCTTTATGAGCATTATAGTAATAATAAATAGAAAACTTTTATACCAACGTTTTCGTAGGAAAATTTATAATATATCAATGTGCTTAATAATGAAATGTATTTCTAATGTTACCCTTCATTTTACAATGTTTTTAAACTTCAATTTAATTTTTTAATGTGCGTTAGTAAAAAAAAATTACCATAAATATAGTGCCGGCCTCCATGGTCGAGTGGTAAGACGCTTGACTACGAATAGAAAGGTCGCGGGTTCAAACCCGGCGCGCGCCAATTACTTATTTAGTTATTATGTGTCATAACACATTTAATTCGTACAAAAAATAATTTGAAAAAAGTATATTTGCGGCACGTTCCAGAGTGGTAGATACTCTAAGTATCGCCTTGGTGAAAGACCACCATTCAGAATCGAAACGTTGCTTGGAATGGCTTTAGCCATGTTTGATGACCAGATTTGAATAGCCAGGTACTTCCCAACCTACCTCTTTCCAATCTCCTTCCCCTCCCCACTACCTTCAGCCTCACAACATGCCCTACTCGGGGATGCCATAGTCTCACTGGCTTTAGACGGTTGGGAGCAGTTGAGACTCTTGTGCGGTATTCATACAAATAAAATTAAAAAAGTGCATTTGGAACTTAGATGTTTTCAGCAGATGGAAATCTTGTATTTATCTATAGAAAAAAAAATGTAAAACTCGATTTTGGACGCCATCTGCATTACTATGTCCAATTGCTCCCGATTGACATCGGACTCGGAATCTTGATCCATCTCTGCCGAATACCTCTTCTTCTTTTTGGACCGTCGAAGGTTGAAAGAGGACGGAGGAGTATTAGCATGTGGAGGCGATTCTTATCGAGGTTCATTTACAAAAGAAGATTTGAAATCGGATTCCCATCGTTAAAGCTGTTTAATGGGTGACATATGCGGATGGATGCACTTTAACGATTAACGATAAAGTAAAAACGGCTTTTCTTTGCGAATGAGAATGTGTATGCCAACTAAATATCCCGTCGTTAATAACAGCTTACAGCGAGTTGATCCATAAACCCTGCTAATTTTCAATCGACGTCTGATGACTGGTCGAATGGCCGAATCGGAAGCAAAGCTAAGGCTTTTGGGTAAATATTTATCTAAAATCACGTTGAAGCCTAAATGATATGACATTTTCTATTTATTTATTAACTGTTTGTTTCTTACATTATTTTTGTACATAACCTACCGCACTAGGTCCTGAGAACCTGTTCTGAGGTAAGTGACAGTGAGTACAAGTAGAATAATATGATATTTGTTACACAATGTTCTAGTTTGTCATGGTGAAGAATTTCAAGTGCTATTTTAGGAGGACTTCAATTTCCTTGCGGTCCTTCCTCATTAGTCATTTGTATAGTAATGTTTTGATTAAAGGAATACATATTGGAGATGGCTACAGTCTGTGGTGGGAGTTTGTTGTAAGTGTGAGGCGCGATGTACATACTCGTATGGTGTCTTTGTGCAAAAGTTGTATTGTATTTAGGTACTAAAAGTCTTTCTTGTTGTTTGGCCCTTGTGTTTTTATTATGTGTGATATACATTAAAGATTTTGAAGAATGAGTTATTTTTAACAATATTTTAAGATATAACTGTCTGATAACAATTCATCAATAGAATTACATGTGACTTTAAGAATATAAAGACCCTAAAAACCCTTTACTGTTCATTAGTTCGCCCTCATCTAGAATACGCTAGTGTAATTTGGTCCCCTTTCTATACCGTTCATATTCATCAGATTGAATCCGTACAACATCGCTTCTTACGCGGTATTGCATGGAGATTAGGGCGAGAAAGAGGCCATTATTCATATGATGAAATTAAACAATTATTGAAAATGTCTTCATTAGAAAAGCGCAGGAAAGACTTAGATTTAATTTTCATTTACAAAATTATGAATGGTTTTATTGACTGACCTTCTCTGTTGCAACTTATCAAGTTCAACATTCCTTGCCGTAGACTCAGAAACAATGAATTGCTGTTCCTCAATCATCACAATACTAATTATGGTTATAATTCTCCAATGTCCAGAATGTCAAGACTTGTTAACTCAAGCCATGGTCTTGAAATTTTTGGTAGCAGTCTAAATAATTTTCGTCATTCTTTACGACTCTACTAAAACTTTGACTAGACCATGGCTTGAATGTTCTCTCTTTTGTTTATTTTGTCTTATTTTTGTCATCGCTTTATTTATTATTATGTATGTGCTATTTCTTCTCTGTTGCTCTTTTTTCCATTTCGTGTTTTATATGTATTTTTTGTAATTGGACTTTAGTCCGTTAATTTGTAAATAAATAAATATTAAAAATTCCTTAAAGTTGAAAGAGTGGCGTTGTCGGGTGCCTGAAGGGCTTTCTAAATATAATTCGTAAAATTACTTTTTAGGATAGGACCTAGCAAGGTAATAGCAACTCCCTATTTACATCACTTTCCTATTTACTGTTGCATTACACTCATGATTATTTTATCGAGTAACTACATCTAAATGAACTAGTCCCTACGATGATTGTTTAGGGTAGTGATCAAATCCTGTGGAAAATAAAACACCTTTTATAAATTAGTCGTCTCTAGGATAGTTTATTATTAATATTATGTAACTCTATCAAAGCACTACAGTGCAGGTGCATATGTTTAAATTACTAATGCGTACATAGTGTTAAGAAATAAGTGGTATTTCCCGAAAGATGAAGATTTTATATCATAATTCAGGATATATTAATATTCAACGCTTTATAAGCCATAATTGCACAGAATGTTGTTTTTGTGTATTTTCGAAATGTATGTTTAAAAGAAGCCTTTATTAAGAATTAAATCAAAATAAAATTCATGTAGAGGAGACGCGAACTTTATGCAAATTTAATATTACATTTATTCGTATAAATATTTTTTTAATAGAGTTTGGTATTTTTCTGTCGAATTCGGGAGTCTAGTACGTATCTAGCCGACGGCCTGCATAGTCGAGTGGTAAGACGCTCGACTACGAATCCAGAGGTCGCGGGTTCGAACCCGGCGTGCGCTAATAATTTTTATTTAATTAATATGTGTCAACACATTTAATTGATATAAAATAAAATATAGTATATTTTCGGCACGTTCCAGAGTGGTAGATACTCTAAGTATCGCCCTGGTGAAAGAACACCATTCCGAATTGAAACGTTGCTTGAAATGGCTCTAGCCGTGTTTGGTGACCAGATCTGAATAGCCAGGTACTTTTCGACCTTCCCCTTCCTCATCTCCTTCCTCTCCCTACTACCTTCAGCCTCAAAACATACTCCTATTAGGGATGCCATAGTCTTACTGACTCTAGACGGTTGGGAGCAGTTAAGACTCTTGTACGGTATTCATGTAAAAAAAAAAAATCCGAATGTACCTACCATTACATTTACAGGAACTGAGAAAATGAGATATTATTTAGAGAAATTCACTAGTGAAAATATAGCATCTATTAAATATATTATTTATTACATGCAAGTTTGTTTATTCGGCCGTTATTATTTCTAATAGGATGATTAATTTTTCAATGAAAAAAATGACAATTCTACCAAACGTTTATTTTTCGTGCCAACATCAAAAACACATCAAAATGACCGATTCTTTCAAGAATTTAATAACCGCAAGCATGCATTTTTATTGTAATTTAAAAAATACTGTTAATTTGTAACAAAAGTATTAATGTTGTACATTTTCTGCCTAATCTCAAATAACGTGTCGGCGATCGCAAAACTGTTTTTCCACCCAAAAAAAACCGCGTAGCAATTTTGTTTTAGCGGCAAATATAATTGACACACGAGTTTCGTTGGAAAGTCAACGGCCTGAACCATGACAGGAGGCGATGAAATTAGATAAAACGTGGAGTTATGAAATTTTACGCGAAATCTTGACCGATTGTATTGCGATAGGTGCGAATTTTTTTAAAACTAATATCTTCGAAGTGGAAATGTTCGTGGGTTTGACTGCCTCTAAATTTTAAAAGTTTACGACTAGAATCAGAAATGTTGAAATATTATCGGTACAATCCCAAGTACCCAGATAGAGAAATTACTTCTCAAAGCAGTATAATTAAAAAATATGTATTTCAGGAAGGCTATATTATTACGGTAAGATAAATATGCCAACTTCACCCGTGGGCAGAGATTGTTTGTTGATTTCGATTGATAAAAAACTCGTACACAAAGTTTAATTAAAAACATATCTATATTGTTTTCGTATCTCGCTACATAGCAATCCCGATGGGTTATAAAAACTCATTACGGAACAAGAGAAATTTACATTACACGAGAAATATTTAATACACTTTCACATCATCTCAGAGAGAAATCAAAATTAAGCATTAAATACAAACAAAGAGGTAATTAATATTGAGAAAAAAAAGCGAAGCATGAAAAACACAAAGAAAACTTTAAAGAAATTAGGCAATTGTTGGATCCTAAAATCAACAATTTGATAGGTCCTAACCTGATACCTTTTGTCCAGTTCCTACCTCCCTTTTGCCAGTTTGTTCTGTTACCACGCATTATTTGTATGGCTGCGTAAAGTGTGTTGAACAACCGATAACCCCCACCATGCGGCAAAACCACAAAGATCGGGACGTCAATAGCGGCGCGTCTCATTTCGATCTCAGTCGCCTACAATCGCTAGGACCACCCAGGGACGGCGCCTCGCTTCGCATCCGTCTCTGGAGGATTCGCCACTCAACTTTTCATCGCACGGGCAAATAGGTCGGCCCTCTCGCAGACGTCTAACAGTTGAGCAAGCTGGCATAAATTTACCTTTTCCTATTTGTCCTCAAATATAATCAAATCATTCATTAAGTATAATCGTTTTACAGTCCACTGAAATTCATTCACGTCTTTCCAAAACTGAATCGCAGTTTCTGGATCAAACAGCAATAATAATAATTAGTACGAACACAAAGTAGGAATTTACAAACAAAAAAAAATTGGTAGAATTAGTAAATACACATAGGTGTGTATGCATGTGTATATAGGACAATCAAAAGTAGCAAACTAATAGAAAAAAAACCTTTTTTCGCTACCAGAGAAAACCATTGCAACTGTGAGGCAATCAAACATGTACATACTATTAAGTATCTAGGCATAACAATTGACAATAAGCTTCGTTGGGAATCGCACATACAAATTTTAACGGAACGTGTTAAAAAATATATTTACTGTTTTAAAATACTAAGGAATGTACTTGAACTGAAACAGTTGCGTAGTGTATACTTTGCCTTGTGTCAAAGCCATATAGGGTATGGAATAGCTGGTTGGGGGGAGTTGCTATTACCTTGCTAGGTCCTCTTATAAAAACACAAAAAGTAATTTTAGGAATTATATTTAGAAAGCCCTTCAGGCACCCAACAACGCCACTCTTTCAACTTTTAGGAATCCTCAATATCAGACAGTTATATCTTAAAATAGGGTTAAAAATAACTCATTCTTCAAATCTTTAATGTATATCACACATAATAAAAATACAAGGGCCAAACAACAAGAAAGACTTTGAGTACCTAAATACAATACAGCTTTTGCACAAAGACACCATATGTACATCGCGCCTCACACTTACAACAAACTCCCACCACAGACTGTAGCCATCACCAATATGTATTCCTTTAATCAGCACATTACTAAATGGCTAATGAGTAAGGACCGGAAGGAAATTGAAGACCTCCTAAAATGGCACTTGAAATTCTTCACCATGACAAACTAGAACATTGTGTAACAAATATCATCATTTTTTAAAAACTATTCTACTTGTACTCACTGTCACTTACCTAAGAACAGGTTCTTATGACCTAGTGAGGTAGGTAATGTAAAAAAATAATGTAAGAAACAAAAAAATAATAAATATAAAAATAAAAAATAACTAAAGGGTAATCATGTAACCGAGAAAAATAAGCTAATACAAGTGTTTAGTTATACACACCTTTATCTCAAGATATACAATTAGTTTAATTAACAAGATAGTAAAAACAAATCTACCCCCCAGCAATACGGCTTTAGCGTGAAATCCAACGGAAACGATCCGCTTCTGCCCTTTTCTCTACCCTTAAGAAGTTGATGGACCAGGGTGAATACGTGGCAAGTATTTTCGTATATCCTACAACGGCCTTAGACTCTGTCGGTCATCACCACAACCCGTAAACATTAATATATGTATTTTAGTCGGGTCAGTTAATCTTTCCTTAACTATGATGTGTAACGACTACACAATGCTTCTAATAACTTTAATATCTCTATAACCATCATAAATAATGGCTTCAGATTTTAGGTATTGCTCCATAATACATTAACGTATGAAAAAATAGTGTTTGTATTAATTAGCACTGATCGGGCACATACGAGATAATTTGTGAAAATCGGGAATAAATTCACCAATACAATCAAACGTGTGATAGTGTGTGACGTAGGTATTTTCATTCTAAAAACCGCTACGGGATGCGAAGATACGCGAAGAGTGTGCGGGAGATACGACGCTATTGACAAATCACTCTTACTTGATTCTCAGTTCGCAGTTGACGGCCTCCATGGTCGAGTGGTAAGACGCTCGACTACGAATCTGAAGGTCGCGGATTCAAACCCGGCGTGCGTGTTTGAATCCGCATTTACATGACATTCGCATGACATATGTTACAACACATTTAATTCATACAAAAAAAATAAAAAAGTATATTTGCGGCACGTTCCAGAGTGGTAGATACTCAAGTATCGCCCTGGTGAAAGACCACCATTCAGAATCGAAACGTTGCTTGAAATGGCTTTACCCGTGTTTGGTGACCAGATCTGAATAGCCAGGTACTTCCCAACATTCCTCTTCCCTATCTCCTTCCCCTCCCCACTACCTTCAGCCTCACAACATACCCTATTTCGGGATGCCATAGTCTCACTGGCTCTAGACGGTCGGGAGCAGTTGAGACTCTTGTGCGGTATTCATATAAAAAAATAATAAAAAAGTTGTGCTTTTTCCATCTAGATACACAGCGACTACGAGCTCAAGCTTACTGGCAGTAAATTTCGGGCATCTCTTGGAGGTTGTCTCTTCGCCTGTTCTGTGAGCATCAACCGATGGTTTTTTCAGCTTTTAAATTTCAATTTGTATCTCTTTTGACAACAAACATTATTAATTTATACCTGTGTAACGATTACACAGCGCCGTAACGCGAACAGTAATTTAGCACAGTAAGGGGAAGGTTAATATAAGCCATCATATAAGCCATAAGCGTGGATCTTACGAAGATATTGTCGAATTAATGATACGCATATATTATGCTACGAATTGCAAAGATAATTGTTATCCTTCAGATCAAATCTCTTCATCTACTTATCGTGGTCTCGTTCTTATCTATGGGTCAAATATTAGGTTATGTTTTAACCCTACGAAGAAATTCTTCCGGGAAAAGCTCTCGCGGGAACTAGGAGAAAGTTTGATATTGGAAAATCAACGGAATAGGGTATTGAAGAAAATCAGTTGCACCTGTGAATTGCTGCAGTGAAACTATGGGATTTCAGAAACTAATGGATTTGGTTCACTTCATACTTAATTTTCAACTGGTGTGTGCTTTTATTCATATTAGAATTATTGAGGGTAGCTTTATTTTTTTTATGAACCTAGAATATAATTCTACAATCGTTTAAAAAAATAGTAAACATATCAATGATTTAATAAAACAAATTTATAACTTTATTCCACTTTTTTTTTTTTTTGACTGGACCGGTTTCAGCCTATAACGGCCATCTTCAGACAAGTACAGGTTGTTCTTATTCTATGGCTAAGTACTGCTTATACCATAATACTGGAAGTAACCCAATAATTAGGAAATTTTATGAAAAATCTAGGCATTACAATTTAGATGGGAAAACCTAAAATAAACTCATTAATAATCAGTATTCACCAACCTTGCATTATATAAATACATCGCAAAATCTAACTTAGAGAAATACAACTGAAACCCATCTTAAATATAAATTCATACCAGATAGATATATAAAATAGTAAACTAAAAGTAACTTGTAACTAGTAAAATCATGCAGCAATACTGATAAATATAATTAAAGTAAGACGATGGTTTACTACCCCTGACATCCCAAAAATAGTATATAAGCCATAGAATAAGAAAAACCTGTACTAGTCTAAAGATGGCCGCTATAGGCTGAAACCGGTCCAGTCAAAAAATAAAAAATGGAATAAAGTTATAAATTTGTTTTATTAAATCATTAAGATGGAATTCCACCATGAATTAACAGTTACAAAATTAGAAATTAGAAGGCATAACCAAACGCTTGGCATTATGATCACGGTGGATTGTTTCTCATCCGCCTTTTACTGAAATAACTAACCGTCACGCCGTTTAGTAAGCAGAGAGGATGGACCGCCATACAACTCTGTCTTGGCACACACTCCTAGCTTCATTCACATTCATGCATCGTCTCTTCACATGTCCCGACTCAAGTATTTGATTCACTTGATCGTGCCATGTATTCCTCGGGCGTCCCAGACTTTTTCTGTCATTCACTTACACTATTGAATAAATCCTTTGGGTAAGAATAAATATCGTGTTGGTGTCTCAACCACCTGCGCTTAAAACGTCGATATTTTGTCGATAGCTTTAAATAAAACTATAAGATGTAGCATAATTATAAATTGCGTATTTCTATCGATATATGATGCGAAAGTGAATGGAAGAAGAAGTCGAGGACGCCCGGGAAAGACATGGCACGATCAAGTAAATCAAATACTTGAACCGGGTCGTGTGAAGAGTCAGAATAACAGAATAGTATGTACGAGACGATGTACGAATATGAATGAAGCAAGGAGTGTGTGCCAAGACAGAGTTATATGGTAGTCCGTCTTCTCTGCCTACCCCTGCGGGGAAAAAGCGTGATGGTCAGTGAGTTAGTTATGTTTCTATCGATATATATTCACCAAAGAATCGTTTGTGTGGCGGATGGACAGACATTTATCGCAGAGATACTGTTCTAAAGAGATTTACATAGAAATATTTAAAAAAAATAGGGGTCGAGGTTTAATAAATCTCAAAATTTACTTGTAATATCATTTTTTTATAACGATAGCTAATCTCCTCACACATGAACTTAATATGTGCTGCTTTTCGCAGATGATCTGAAACTCTTCAAACTCATAAAAACCACAGATGATTGTTCTCACATTCAAGTTAACTTAAATAAGTTACATGATTGGTGTAAACTTGACCAACTTTTTTTAAATATTAGTAAATGTCAGTCAATCAGATTTTTTAGAATTACTCACCCTCTCGACTATGATTATAAAATTGTTAATATTTCTCTTACATCTGTCAACGAAATTAATGATCTCGGTATTACTTTCGATTCTAAATTAATTTTTCTCTCACATATCAATATAATAACAAGTAAAGGTTTGAAATTGCTAGGCTTTATTTTTCGAAATGCCAGTGAATTAAAAAATATTTCTACATTTAAAATCTTGTACTCTTCACTAGTTCGAAGTCAAGTCGAATATAATTCTTCTGTCTGGTCCCCTCACTTTAAAATCCACTCTGATTTCTTTGAAAACTTGCAAAATACATTTCTAAGATACACTACAAACTCGGTCTACCTATTGAAACCATAAATTATAATTATTTAATGAAAGAATTAAAATTACTAACACTTTCAGACGGGAAGCTTGTTTCCGACTTGACTTTTATTTTTAAAATTGTTAATGGTATTATAGACAGCCCTGATTTACTTAGCTTAATTACCTTCTATGTACCTAACAGATCCACTCGATCCAAATTTCTTTTTAAATGTAACAACAATATCAGGACTGA
Organism: Drusus annulatus; assembly: GCA_022651775.1. Classification (NCBI taxonomy): domain Eukaryota; kingdom Metazoa; phylum Arthropoda; class Insecta; order Trichoptera; family Limnephilidae; genus Drusus; species Drusus annulatus. The sequence goes on from JAGWCC010000058.1 coordinate 70,656, forward strand.
GTAATTTAAATACTCGCTTGTACCTAGATTGCATGCAGTGAGTAATTCTATCGCTGAAATAGTAGATATATTCAACTGCACTGAATCTAGTTACAAGAAGGCTATAATAGCATACCTCTTTCAAAAATACTAGTGATAATTTGCATTATTATATTTCTATCAATTTCATCATTGTTATTTTTATGTCACTGTTATTTTATATCTTATGTTATGTAAAAGCCCATGAGGGCGTATATAAATAATTAAATAAATAAATAAATATACAGGAATGTATTATTATTATCTGTTTATAGTTTTTGTGTTTAATTTGTAGAACTCCATTTTAATTTTTATAGACAGTTTGACAATGGCCTTAAACGCCGAAACAGCTGTCACTAAAAACTAAAATAAAAAACTTAAAATAGCAGAACTCAATAATAATAATATTAAATTTAATTCAATTGAATTATATAAAAATTATTATCTGTCGTTTATGGAATAGCAGTTGTTGGGAGATGGTAAATGGCCAAAGTAAAATGGTGGCGATTAAGAAAAGCGTTTCGGAAGGATTTAAGCATATTACTAGAACGAAAAGACTCACTGACGTGAAACAAATTATATCACAAAAGAAAAGCTTCGCTTCAATACACCCGGCTGATCCTTACACCGGGATTACTACGCGAGCATTATACAACCTTTACGCCAGCGAGGATCTCGCCGGATCCTGGAACTGACGTAAAGCATCAAATATTCAGACAACAAACCGAACTGAGCTTCGCCTAAAAATATACAAGTAACAGGAAAATAGGAACTTCGCCCGAAATCAAACAATTCATTTGATACGTTTACGTATAATGTTTTACTATTTATTCACGTGGAATGTCAAAGGGCGGTACTTAAGTTCATATTATAAATAATACTTAGTGGAAGTATCTAAGATTCAACCAACCTGTGGGTAATTTGTCTGATTACGACTAAAAGGGATCCAAATGACAATTTAGTCTCCTTCAACGGAAGTAATCTTCCCAACAAACCTTCCATTGAAATGCTTGGTGTAACCTTAATTGACCAGTTAAGGCACCAGGGCTTCATCGAAGCCAGAGTAAGTCAGAAGTTGGGCGTGTTGTACAGGGCCCGCAGATACTTCGATAGTACACAACTGCTGACCTTGTACAAATCGTAAGTGCGCCCCACTGTTGAATTTGGCAGACACCTCTGATCTGGAGCCCCTAAATACCTGAAAAAGACCCTTGACTCTGTGCAGAAACGGGCGGTCCGTTTGATAGATTCTCCTATCTTAACAAACGGATTGCAAACTTTGGAGCACAGACGTCAGGTGGGAATCCTGTCCTTGTTCTAATGGAAGATGCTCCGAGGAACTTGCTTCATTGATCCCTTCGGCACCGGCGCATAGTCGGGAAACTCGTCCAATTTGTACACGGTTGACATTCAATACATGAGAACAGGTCGCTTTTACGACTCGTTCTTATGTTTAACGGCTCGGCTATGGAACAATTTGCCGGCCTCTGTGTTTCCTCCCTCCTTCAACATGGGTGTCTTCAAGACCCAAGTTCACTCCTTCCTTTCCTCAAAAAGACCCTCCACACAGCATCCCCAAAGACGACATAGGCCCTGAGGGAAATTATTTCCCTCAAGGCTTCCTGTGTGGAGTTATTGTAAAAAATAAATAAATTGGTAACTTCTCCCAGCGTATAGGAGCACTACGTTTAACGTTTCCAGCAATAAGTCACGTGCGAGGAATGCTGTAACATTAATACTCCCCCGTGTAGGCTTGGGAGCCCCACCGCACGCCCCGGCGGAGACACAGACAGATGAGAAGGTTGAGTCAGATATACTCGTGTGTCTCAATCACTCGATGGTTGTAGCTAAACAGATTTCAGACAGGATACTCCGTAGCAACGTACATGATACAGGGTGAGCAGAAATAAATATCTTTGCGTTTAATATTCTCGATTTTTCTTTGAGGAATTTGTTTATCGATCGTGATTTACTCGTAACACTGTTAATGCTTACTAATTCCAATGCAGCTGATTTGAATCTCGCCATCTTATATATTTTAAAACTCATTCCGGGCTAGCGTCTCAACATAGTAGACGGCAAAATACAAGCCCTGTGCGCTAGCGTCTCAACGTTTGAGACGGCACCGTACTACCAAATGCCAACCGTCATATGTTTGTTAATATAGCATTGACAATTCTGAAATAATTTTATTACTCTACTCAAATCTGTCCTCTACCGGCACCTATCAAAATTTCTTAGAATTATTTTGCTTAATTATTTAAAAAATATTTTTAAACGGGTCGATCCTAAATCTTGCAATCGAGATTCTCTGTGACGTAATTCTGTCATCGGTCACAGGATGGCGCTAGTCTAGTTTCCCTGTCGAAACAAAGGACAATGCGTAGATCGAATTTTACATGCGCCGTGTTCGCATTTCGTGAATTTTAAATAATTAAACTACTTAATTAAAGTGATTAAATCTTTATTACGTACGTATTTAATGTGTGTGTTTAGTAAACTAACATTTAGATTAGGTTAATATTCTAATTTAACTTTTTTTTGTGTAATAATTCTATACGCAGTGATATTGAATTCAATTTAAAATTTCTTGTTTTCGCATACATAACAGTTTTTATACGGTTTTTGATTTTTTTTCCGTTGCTGGTATTGGTTTTGGCATATGTTTAGCTAGCATTTTGGCAGATAAACGCAATGGCAAGTCTTGTGATGTACGCGGACCAACTTCAGGGCGCGATGTAATACGATATTTATCTAATAATTGTCTTATCACACATAATTGGTAATCAGGAAATCTAAAATTTTTGAACTTATATTATTGCATTATATACGAATTTAGTAGATATAAATCAATCAAATGGAAGGAAAGTTTTTTATACCATTTAACAAATTTTCTTAGGGAATTTATGCTGGTTATCATCATATCTACTTTATCAACTAAATCCATGTTTTTGTTGTAGTCTTGGATACATGTTGGTTTCAAAATCGCTTCACCGGTTCTAAAATTATTTTTTCCTGTCGGAAAAACTGCATCATCGTGAAGTGTGGTTAATATGTGAATTTCTCGTTTATCGTGCTATTTTAATGCCATCAGTGAACCAGAACACTGCGAGGTAATCTCCCCTCCATTCAATTTTTTAAATTTTGGCATATTTTTGCGATTTTTGCGTACTGTTCCACATGCGTTGGTTCGGTGATCGTGCAGGAATTTAAACAATATTGGACTAGTGTACCAATTGTCCACATATAAATTGTGACCTTTCCCTAGGTAGTCTTTTAACAAAGTGGTGACAACCGCACCTGAATCCCCGAGACATTAGTTGTCAGTTACGTCCGTACCATCACCACAATAAATAATAATATCTAAAATAAAACCAGTCTGCGCGTCGCACAAAACAAACATTTAAATTTTAAACCTATGGCGTTTGGATGGAATGTACTGCTTAAACTTAAGACGTCCTTTAAAGTCTATAATGCTCTCGTCAATACATAATTTTTCGTATGGCACCATTGTTTCCTTAAACATTTTACGAGTGTGATTAACCAGGAGTTTAATTTTGTGCAATTTATCACCAACAATTTGAGTATGAGGGTCTGAAAGATGCAGCATACTGAGCAATATCTGATATCGATTTCTAGACATCGTCTTGCCAAAAATATTGCTTGTGAGAAGGGGATCTTTTGACCAGTGCTCTTCGATTGTATGATGTTTATTTCTGGTCATCAACAAATTTTTGGAACCATAAACTTAACTATGGTAAGAACCACGTGACATACACACACATGACTTTATAATGGCGGGAGATTTGAGCGACTGGCCCAAGAAAACTTTAGTCCTTTTTTGGATGCGGCTTTGTGTAGTGTAAACAATATAAATTATCAACTTTTATGAAAGATGTCGCTAAAAAAGGGTTTATATTATTTTATGAAATAATATTTAGTCCCATCTACGGCTTGAACTTAGAAATATCATCGAAGAAACATTGACATTCGCCTTTTACACCGTACGATGTAAATGGCAGTTGAGGCACGGAATCACCGTACACCGATGCATGCTAATGGCAGCCATAGAGTTAAGAATGAATTAAAAAAGAAAAACATTAAATAAGTTAATATATATTGAACTTTAGTGAACCACCCTGTAGATTATCACTTGAGTGGCGGACCATTTCAAATTCTTATAAATCATGTTCAATGTATCTTGGTGTCGGACTAATATAAACAATATTACGTAAATACGAAATTTGAGAGTGATCGTACTGTGTTATGTGATGAGTGATGAAGGTTTTATGGTTTTCGTAATTCGAATATAAGTGGACTATAATATTTGACAATCGGCGCAGTGTTCGGAGATTGCAGACACTATGATGACGCACACACATACCCGTAAGTCCGTTCATACAAATGGTTCGTTTTTATCGATGGATGTTTATTCTCGTAATATTTATCATATTCTGTTTATGTTTGAAGCTTAATAAGATGATAAGACATAGCCCGATATCTAAGGAACATGCCGTAATATATTTTTGTTATCTTAATGCGATTTTCACTGCGTTAAAACGAATTTTATGTGGTCATTTATTTGCGAACAAAAACCGCCGCGCACTGGTGTTGTCATACCAGTACATATCAACGCCCTGAAAAGGTTAAAGGTTGTTTATTTAATTTTAAAACAATTTTACATTTGCCTTGTTTGGTGACCAGATCTGAATAGCCAGATACTTTCCAACCTTCTTCTACCTCATCTCCTTCTATCCTCACAACATACCCCAAATTGGGGATGACATAGTCTCACTGGTTCTAGACGGTTGGGAGCAGTTGGGACACTTGTGCACTATTCACAAACAAAAAAAATACCTTACACGTGTACAATGATCAGTCAAAAAAGAAATTAAACAGTTTCTCGTTTCGACCATACCTCGTATGTATTTAAATTTAAAAAATCTATCATTAAATATCAAAGGTAATACCTCATTGAAATTTAAAAAAAAAACTTAACCCATTTTGCGTCTTTGCTAGAAAAAACAATATTTTATGCAATTTTCGTTGATGGTACTATTCATATTACAATCGAAGACTTTTACATCTGTTAGCTCACTATATATTACGTGATACTTAAGAGCAATAATATACAAGAGGTAACGCTGTAGATCGATCTGTAGTCAGTTTTTACTAGGTTTTACTGACTCGGTTGGACCTGGGCGTGGCTAAGACTAGGGTTACGGTATTTATATATCCGTTCATAGCACATTTCGATACAATGTTTTTGTTTATTCGTATAACCACTTTTTGACAGTATTCTTATAAAAGTAAATATACCATATAACCTGAAAAACCGTTGAGTTATGTTCAGTTTAGTTGCACATCAAAGCGTGTGGGCGGAGTCCCGGAAGACGCACGAGTCAATGAACATGGTTACAATATTTTTGCCAAAATGTTGTTGTCTCTATCTCTGTCACGGTATACGACGTAAAAACCCGGAGAAAGCAATTTATCGCAAATTTGTTTAGGTTGGGTAAAACAAATTATCTCTCTCTCCATAGATATCCTTACTCCGAGTGTGATACATAATATTATCAGGCAGGAATTTTGTTTGGACAGGACACCGAAGCGCGTGGGACGCACAGATACATGCAAATGATTTTTATTTAGAAATTTGTTTAGCAATTTTATTTCTCTATCAATAAAACAGAAAACAATAGACTTTCGTACACAATGTTAGTTGCATAATTACTTTTAGTATCCCCCTAGTGTAAGACTACCGTTCATTACAACGTTGTTCGAGTTTTAAATTTAATTATGGACGATTGGTAGATCCTAGGCAATGGTACTCCCAACTGGATCACCCTGTACACTCCGTACCCTCATGATAGATGTAGTATCTACATGATACAGGGTGTGTTAAACGTGGAAGGATGGATTCCTAACAAGCTGGTATTTACTTGAGTTTTGGAGTTCTTTAAATGAATAATCGGTACACGTTAGTTAAGGTTTTAAAACATGTTTTTGTGTGCATTGATATTAGACAGTCATCGTAAATAATTTTTATTTTAAACTAGTGTGCATGACTTTTAAACAAGGTGATTTTAGCCTTTTGATATAGTTAGCATAAAAAAATGAGAGCTTTTCTAACATTTTTTCTTGGTTAATTTTTTGATACTCGTACACCTAGGCGTATTGGATCGCGTACAACCGGAAACATTATTTAAAACTTTTGAATAAAATTATCGAATATAATGTCTTAATCAAAAGAGGAATTTGAACCGCTTCCTTTATAAATAATATAATTAGAACGTAGGTAGTTAATCATGTTAAACTAACTTACACGCAATACTTCGCCTCGATTTTAAATTGGTTAGTACAGATTGACTAAACTCTATACAAGGATAATGAGATTAGCCCAATTATGTGTTTTCTGGGTAGACTCGTGGGATGAGGTTTGATTAGAAAATTCCATTATTTAGAAATTAACAACGATCAAGTTTTATTCTCCCTCCAATATTCCATCTCTTAATAAGGTTAAATCTTGAAGAGGCGTTTCAATTTGATGATAATCCTAGTTATCCTAAATTAAATTGTTGAGCTTGCATGCTCATTATGCTTTAGAATGGGCTTAATTCACCTAGCCTTTGATCTGTAAGATAATTTACCACTCAGAAATCAAATGTGTTAAAGCCGTATAAACTACACGGCGTATTTCTCGCTAGCGATGTATTGTTAGTTTGCAATTTACACTTTGTCGTTTAAGAGTCATAGCATTTAACATAGCGAGTGACGTGTACATGATACAAATTGTGTTTAATTTGTAACAAGGAAGCTGAGTAATAAAAGTTTATTCTTCAACGAGCTGAATTAGTATTTCCTTGGAATTCTCTCAAGCCTTGTAGAGTGGAGTAGAGTTCCCTTTAGAGGTATACTCCTGAGATCCCTGAGAGAGCAGGAAACCCTTCGGAGTTCTCCCTGTCTCAGGCTTTCTGAGATATACTTTATCTTCAACCATCTCTATGCGTCTTAAGGCAGGCTTAGGCTAGAGATCTGTGAGAAGATTGTTGCCCAGCAGATAACACTGGATGCCTCAATTATAAATGAAATAAGGAAGGTATTTTTTAAGCCCTAATCTAGATGCCTCAAATTAAAATTCTCAGACGTCTCAAATGCCAATGAATTTAAAGAATTTATTCAAACTGATTTTTATTTTGCCAATAAGCATATAAATACCTACTGTCTACTGATTGCTTACCTGAAAAATTCAATTAGCTATTTTGAATTCATAAACAAGTCAAACTAATATTCTTATGAATGGTCACGAGGTAGTTCCGACTGATCAAGTCGTAATGAATCAAAAACAACATTTTTAATCCCCACTGGGTAAATTAATTTTAAAATAATCAAGCAAAATTAACCTTTAATCCGAAGCACATCTGTTTGTAACTGGTTTGATATTAGCTGAGATCTACAATATCTATTTAGTTTACTGCGGGCTATGAAACTGTGGAGGTGGAGATTTAAAATTTTATATTTTCAAGCCAGAAATTTATTCATTTATTTATAAACTAACGGACTATTGTACAATTACAAAAAAAAAGAAACAGAGAAAGAACAGCACATACACAATATAAAATAAAACAATGACAAAAATAGGAAAGAACATGCAAATCAAAGCCAAGATCAAGTCAAAGTTTTAGTAGAGTCGTAAAGAATGACAAAAATCATTTAGACTGGTGCCAAAAATTTCAATACCATGGCTTGAGTTAACAAGTCTCGACATTCTGGACATTCTGGACAGTGGAGAATGATACCCATAATTAGTAGAGTGATGGTTGAGGAACAGCAATACATTGTTTTCGAGTCTACGGCAAGGAATGTTGAACTGATGAGTTGCAACAAAGAAGTTAAGTCAATTATACAAAAGAAAATAAGATAGAAATTAAATGAAATAAGTTGATACGCTAAACATTCCAGGATGATTTAAGGTGTTTAAAGATGAATCTTATAAATACATGGCCTGTTCAAAAGAAAAGGTGAATTTTCGCGGGCTGTGTACATTCGATTATCGAATTTTTTTTTTGTTTTGTTATGTTGGTACATATATGTTTATCATATGTTAGCATTATCAGCCATTTTATTCTTTGATCCATTTTTTTCAAAAGTAAACAATGGAAGAACACACAAAAACGTGACTAACCTTTCCAGTTGTCAAAAACAAACCACTAATCCAAAATGGCTGATAATGCTAACATATGATAAACATATGTGTACCAACATAACAACAACAAAAAAGTCGATAATCGAATGTACGCAGCCCGCAAAAATTCTAAATTCACCTTTTCTTTTGTACAAAGTTAAGGAAAAATAAGGCATGCAGAAGCAGCACGTGCTTTCGAAATCGGCATGACAGAAACGCGTGCAGTTTTACGCAGAATTATACCGGTCTGCAGCCTGTTGGGTAAAAAATTGACTTGATGATAGTCGACCTCCGATATGAGAAGGCACCAAAGAAAGGTTCTAAGCAAGCGTCAAATTTTTTTTGAGACCTACAAATGTGTAATCATGGTAATCCGTTCTCATTCTCTCGTCTGTGTAATCCGAAGGCTTTATAGGAATGTATGTTAATTGTGTCCCTATGACGGAATGCTTGTTAGTACACGATGTAGCTCCCAACGAGGTGTAACGTATCTAGATCCAGAACTTGACATCTCTATCGAATTGAAGGTACTCGTAGCTACATCAAACGACTTTTGTTTGGTTATCATGGCTTGTCTGTAACAATATGCTATCGTTGAATAATGATCTATTGAACATACTCAAGACATTATGCAATAGTGAAAATGAAGATATCAAGTAGGTACGGGGTCCCACAAGGTTCAAACATAGGTCCAATCATATATATGTGTATTTTTTAATGAAAGCACCGGTGCTCATATTCTTTACGAGAAATGATCATGGCATTAGATCAAAAAAAATTAGAAGCGCTATAAATAAAGAAAAGCCATTAAAATTAGTAGTCATATTCTTAATAGTCAGGTAAATTTGTCCAGAAGTCCAATATTAGGTATATTTCCTGTATTCTCTCATAAATTTATCGATTTTTCTTTAATCACCTTCTCAGATGATGTTTTGTTTCTTTCAATTCACATTAGCTGTCTCTTTTCTCTGTTTCTTTGTTATAATTTAAATGCTATTCTTTTCTTTGTTCTTTTATTTTATTTTATATTGTATTCTCCATCTGTGTGTATGAGTATATATAACCACACACTATATATTTTTTGTTTAAATTAATTTTGTATCCTCATGATGCTTAGGCTAAGCGATACCGGTCGGTCATAAATATTAAAATAGTATTCGTGGTATGTATTAGTTATTTTTTCATTTCTTTAAATATTTTAATTTACTATTTGATAAAAGGCTTTCGGCATTTGACTACAAAAATTCCAGGTTACGAATAATCTGACAATATTTGAATTCCTTCCACCATCGTTGGTAGCGGAAATTTTGCTTGAGCAATGACGGAGAACCCAACACTTTCGACCATTAGGCCACTAAAAACGTTTGACTGCTTTATTTATTTTGAAAAAAAGCCTGGAAGGGGATCAGCATTTAAAATCAAAGACTCTTGAAATTACTTTAGCTATGTTCAGTGATCAGATCTAAATAACAAGGTACTTCTTTCACGTTTCCTTCTTTTGCTTACATCACAACACTCCCCTAATCATGGATGTCATAGTTTCACTGGCTCCCGGCATTTGGCTACTCTTGTGAAGTATTCAAGATAAAAAAATTCAAATATGTTGCTTCAAAAGGCTTGAGATAGGTAACAATAATGGCAGTGAATTTATATAGCGCAGTTTTAAGATAGTTCTCCTTAAACACACTTTCCGCTAAATCACCTAACCTAATACAATAACCAGAAATTAAAATAGGTTTTTTTTTTTTACGTGAATACTATTTAAAATCGTGTTATTATAAATCACCAACCGTTTCAGAAATATGGGTGTAACAGTGCATATGTGCATCGACCCATCAAATAACAATTTACTAGAAGCCGAGGGTCTAAAGCATTGTTCCGCAAAGCGCGGGGGAAGGTCATGAGTTGGTGTGGGAAAAAGAAGGTTTTGTGAGGTCCTACCTGGAGCTGTATTCAGATCTGGTCACCAAACACAATCTACAAAGCCATTTCCCGTGGACATACCGATAAACGAGCGATTCTGAATGGTGGTTTTTCACCAGGGCGACATTTTTTGGCTGCATATAAAAAATAATTATCCACTGCTTTCAAAACGTGCCGCAAATATATTACCATTTTTTTTACATGAATTAAATGGGTTTTCAATTCTCACTACTATTAAATCGAAAAAAACGCCTGAGGACGCACGCCGGATTTGAACCCGCGATCTTTGGATTCGTAGTCCTGTGCTCAGTTAAACAGGCTCGACCATAAACATCTTTTCATAGTGATTGATTTTAGTGTTAATAAAATAAATAAACACTGCTTTTTCTCTTTGATAACCATCTTATTTCATTGTCATAAAATAAATGTTATTGATCTTTGGTCTAAAGCTAAGATAGTGATAAGATTTAAAAACCCAATTTTCCCCATCTTCCCGTTATTTATCCTTATTCCTTCCAGGAATTAATAAAATTAATAGCAACTAAATAAGATCTGTACACAGCGCCATATACTAATTGTCATAAAATATTTATTGTTCTACAAATCATCCGAATATTATTATTATTATCCTTAGAATCGTTTATTTACAATACTTGAATATTAATATTTTCAAGTCCCAACATGTTAACTTTCCTCAATCTAATTTCCCTTTCTTTGATTTAAAAATGAATTCATTCGATTCATCTGGATTTTTATACCCTTAGCTTCTAGTAAATTGTTTTTTTTTAAATCTGTTAATGTACCTTTAAATGTACCATATCTGAACCTTTTTCTCTCACGATTTATGATGACGATCATGATTTTAGATAGTTTTAATTTGTATACATATTATATAGTATTTTCTTCTTGTTAGTTAGTTTTATTGGCTTAATTAATTAAGTATGAAGCGCACTTGCGGTGAAATATCACAAAACTGCGCTATATAAGTTCACTGTTATTATTATTATTAAAATTACTCGCCCTGACAGTAGAAGTCTTGTGGGGAATCCACATTAAATGCATAACAGATTGTGATTACGATCTGCTTCTAGTTCCTAGAAATACACGTAGCACGGACACGACCCCACTCCTTGCGTAGCCGCGAACCGCGCATAGCACCCCCCATAACTAGTTCAAAATTGTAATTGCGAAAGTTCCAAAGCTAATTATGAAAATTAACCAAACTCGTTAAAAGAATCAGCATAAAGCCGGGGCAAGAGGCCGCGCTAACTTTCCTAGTAACGTTTGTCAGTATAATTATTTCGTCGCAATTTGGTGCTAACGGATTTAAGTTAAGTAATAATGAAAAGTATAACTGGAAGTTTTTTATAGCCGCGATTGGCACAGTTCTTCTCGAGATAATGTTGAGCTTTGCTTCCAGTCGAAACCGATTCAAAGAAACAACAGTTAGAGGCAAGTAGCTTCTGTAACAGACAGCAACTACCAGCTGCAGCCTCTTTGCCTGCCCAGGGTAGTCGGTGACTCGGTTGTTGATGGTTAAGGGAATAATTTCTTTCAGGTCTAGCACACACCCATTCAAAATATCAACATTACCACGATATGGGTTCTTATCAACAATATCTTCTCACCTACCACAGGTACACTATGCTCGATCATAATCTCAAACGCGTTTCCACTATAAAGGATCTTGGGATTGTGTACGAAAGTAAGCTTGCATTTCGTGTTCATATCGAAGGGGTGTGCCAGTCGGCATTGAAAATGTTAGGGTTTGTTCTCAGAACCGTCAGAGTTTTTCGGGATACCCGAACTCTGAGAACACTCTACTTCTCTTTGGTCCGCAGTAGGCTGGAGAGTGGTTCAATTATTAAGAACCCTCATGAGGTGGGGTACTCCCTCATCTTGGAGAGGGTCCAGAAAAAGTTCCTGAGATTTCTATACATGAGGGAGTACGGTCACTATCCGTGGCTCTACCCGACGAACTTTCTCCTGGGCACGCTCGGACTTCACTCCTTACAGCTCAGGAGAGAGGGGTATACCGCCACTCACTTCTTCAGACTGCTGCGGGGTTATATTGTAAACCCTGCTATTTTGGAGCGCATAAGTCTCTATGTTCCTGATGACTATCTAAGACAGCGTCTTCATAGATTATTCTATCTTCCTGCCTGTAGGACCAACCTGCCAATGGTTCTGCCGGTGGGTAGAAGTATTTTGCTCCTGAACAAAATCTCTTCCGATATCGACTTATTTCATGTCAGTGAGGAGAGATTCAGAAGTGAAATCCTTTTTATTCTTGAAAGAGTTTCTCCTCATTGACCTGATCATCACCACTGCCTGAAAATTTATTTTTCTTGTGTATCTATATGGTACTATAATCTGTAATTATTTTGTAAGAATTTAAATTTATTTCTTATATGCATATCTCTCGTGATTTATGATAACGATCATTATTTTAGATAGTTTTAATTTGTATACATATTATGTATTATTTTCTCCTTGTTAGTTAATCTTATTAGCATAATTAATTTAGCATAAAGCGCACTTGAGGTGAAATATCACAAAACTGCGCTATATAAGTTTACTGTTATTATTATATTATTATTATTATTATTAAATAAAAGTTTGTCATGTATAAGAAATTTAATAAAAAATATTATTATTATTATATTTCGCTTAATAGTCGACACTCGCTCTCAGGACCGCAAATCACCAATGACATTCGATGGTTGATATCGACTAAAATATTTTTAGTTTCGTGAGCCACTTCGCTCTCTAGATAAATTGTCTACAAGTTGAAAACATCATTAACAAAAATTTCACGCGGAAATCAAAATTAATGGCTGCTTTTTAATGAACGAAGGCAGATTTCAACTTGGGGAAACGGAGTCTCGACAGTTATTTATGATATCAGGGGTAAGTATAGTTAATGGTTAACGACTACCGGTCGATAAACAATCAGCAAATGCTTGAAACTAATCAATAAAATCAGTTTTGCATAACGAACTCGTTGGAATCTGACGTTTCAAAACGACATACAGCTCGTTAAGCCACAAAGAAATGTGTCAAAGTTGCCATCGTGGGGAAAATTTTAACGAATATTCATAAAATTAGCAACTCCGGGGGTGCTAACGATATTGAAAAACTAACGTCGACAGCTTAGTTCGTCATATCGATTCTGTTTAGTCATTGATATCGCCTCGCTAGCCACTAGGTGTAAAAATACGGACTTATTTATTTATTTGTTTATAAAATTAACGGACTAAAGTCCAATTACAAAAATACATATAAAACACTAAATGGAAAAAAGAGTAACAGAGAAGGAATAGCATATACATTAAAAATAAATGAAGCGATGACAAAAATAAGGCAAAAAAACATAAGAGAGAACATTCAAGCCATGGTCTAGTCAAAGTTTTGGTAGAGTCGTAAAGAATGACAAAAATCATTTAGACTGCTACCAAAAATTTCAAGACCATGGCTTGAGTTAACAAGTCTTGACATTCTGAACATTGGAGAATTATAAAGCTATGAAACGTTTTAGATATGATGGAATTTCAATTGAGATTTTTCGTATTTACTTTTGATTTTATTAAGAATTTTCGGACAGCAAACCTATTATCAGCACTTGATTGCTGCCAAGAATGTTATCATGACAGAGTTACCGGTGAATTTTATTATCTATTTTGTTTGCGCAGGTGGTGAGGATGTCCAGTCTTCATTGAAATACTAAAAAAAGTATTATCTTGATAAGAAGGAGAAAATGGGAGAAGGCGTGGGAATCGCAGGAGGATAACAAATGTGTACGAAGAATTAGATCGATAAGAAATGCCCGCTAGATATGAGTCCAATAAAAATGTTTGATGTACGACGCAGTTAAAACGGATTGAGAGGAAGATGATAGACTATTAAAATTTCTTTAGATTTTATGGATATTCTGATTGATGGAAGGTGGAATCATAAATAATGACATTCCGTCACTACTTGGATGTGCCGACGATGACGAGGCGATTTTCTTCTTAGAGTAACAATATAGAGAGACCGTCCTAATTATAAGTCTTTATGCTCGGTTCTTAGGACATATGAGAAAAAGAGACAAACAATTGTTTTTAAGAACATATGATTTGGGGCGTGCTAAAAGCCGTGTAGCCATTTTTCAATATATTACTAACTTCACACCAGTTTACTTCTGTCAGTCGAATTGACAGACAAAAAGCTTAAAATATATAATAACTTAAGTAAATTTAGTGCAATATTTAAAAAAAAACGATATGGCTATATGTGCAGTTGTTGGTTGCTTCAACTGAAGTAACAAAGAACCAAAAAAATCAGTTCCCACAGGTATTTATCCAAGAATTCGTATTTTTTAGTTTGAACTCAAATATTTAACATGCTCACCTACAAAACAACTAGTTACCTACACCAATATTTAGTCAATCTTTGCATTATTTGTTTCGATATAATAAACTTCCGTTTAAAATGAGTTTTAGTGCATTCTTAATATGTTTTACTTAGAGAGACATACGGGATTCTCACGTAAATTTGAAATAATGGGGATCCCCTGATTAGTCCAACATCTGAAAGTATTAATGTCTCTTTCTTTCTCATGGTAGCAACGCGAAATTGTTCGTGAACAGATAAAGACGGAATAATGTTTATCTTTACGGTTTTCTTCGTATCCTATTGGCTGGTAGCTTATACGCCATACCTCATGTGGCATATAAAATTAGGTCTCTAGGTTACTCTAAGATTTCTTACGTTTCTCACAGAACACCGAGTCTGAATCACTTGAACATCGAGATAAGTTTTTGTACTTTTTATTTTGGAGATTACTAAGTGTAGTAAATTTCAGGGATAGAACAAAACACGTCTATCCGCTGAATACAGTTACCAATTAATTATGTAGGCCGCAGTTTGGTGAGCTAATAAAAAAGGTCCAATATTGATTAGTATTTGGCTTTCAGTCCCAACGGTATGGCGCGTGGGCGACATTGGACAAATGGCTTCTCTAGTAGACTATCAAAATAATGCCCGTTATGAACGAATATCTAGACGTGTATTCAGCAGAACACGCAGAGCATTCTCGGGGAAATATGCATTTTCGACTTTGATTAAAGTATATGATTTATTATGCAAAATAATGGCATCTTAATAATATATCTGAAAATGACTGCAGGGAAGTTCTGTCATAACCTAACCTTCTCCACCAAAGAATGGGATGGAGAATTCGACTTCGCAAGATTCACTGTCTATAAAATATGGTATTTCTTGAGAAAAAGACAGTGGGAAGAAAGTGGCGTAATATCCGATTCTGTTGTTGAATTATGATCTCAGTAATATCATATCCTGTCCGCTGCAGGGAAAGTTATCGAGAGTTAAGAGTTAGTGCGTTAGATGTTTAGTAAGGATAAAAAACTGAACTATGAACTTTCGATAATATTTATTTCTTTGTTTCTATTTTGTTTTTGTCTTTAATTTGTTTCTATTTTGTTTTATTATATTTTCTTTTCTTTTCTTTCATATACCTTTTATATATCTTCTTCTATATTTTCTTTTATTTTTAATTTTAATTTTTTGTATCTATTGTTTTATCATGTAATTCGAAAAATGTCCTCCAGATCACAGGTGAACCCCTAGCGTGGAGGACAATGTATATAAAATATTTTAAATAAACATGAAGTTAGATAAATAAAATAAAAATTTAAAAAATAAATATCAGATATGAAGTGTAGGATATCACTTCTAGAACCCAATCGAAAACACCAATTATGACAGGCAAGATATGAGTACCTCTGGGTAGATCTCGGACAGGGGGTGTGACGATGATTGGATGAATTCCCAAGTCTGCGACCAAACCTCCCTAAACATGTTATTGACAAAAAAGGGGGCTGCAAACTTCAAGTCCGCCCAAGTGCGGCTTAAGGTACTGCTAACTGCTGGAGAAGTAGGATTATATTTTTGAATTGTTCCTGAACAGTTTTGATCGAACTATGACGAGTTTAAGTTTGAGAAAATAAAGCAGGAATTCAACAGTGCTGACACTCCGATAAGAAAACTTTCAAACATTTTCGCATCAATCCACAGCTTTCACGGCTTTTTGGCGAAAGAATTCCACCAAACGTTTTAATGTCATAGTTTACGACGTTTAATTTTCCGCTTGAAAACCTGCGATAGTACCTGCCCAAAGCAGCCCCACTCCCGATCATCCCCATATAGCTACACACTTCGTACACATCGTCTATTCTTCGACCATCCTTTGAAGGATAATTATAGATATTGAATATTAATTAGGCTTGTGGCCTTCCGTACTGAGCTAATGATAACATGGTGGATGGTGGGTTGTACGAGTAAGAGTAACCGAGTAAAGGGAAAGCATTAAACTGTGTTAACGCGTAGCTTGTCTAAGTAACCGGGCCTAATGAGTTGCATTAAATCGATAAATTTAGACGGAGGACCGAGCTTAATCTGTTTCATACTCGAGTCTCTCTCAAACCACGTGTTGGGTTATGGTGGTATGTTTTCAAGATACATTAATCAACAAAATGTTTTCTGTATTTGGCTCGATTAATAATTGCTAAGAAAGCCTCTCTTATATTCCACGTGCATATTTGTAACTCACTTTGTTGTATATTCAATCAATCAATCAATTAATCAAACAATTGAATAATCCGAAAAATCCTCCATAAGGTGCAGTCGCTGTCACAGGAGAGTATTTGACTAATGTATGAAACCTAATCCAAATACTAAGTTTGGAGATTGCGCTTTCGGAGTTTCGGGGCCGAAGGCTTGGAATAATCTGCCTCCGGAACTAAGATGTATAACGAGCCCAACAGAATTTCGGTCCAAACTGAAAACTTACCTTTTCAGACTCTCATATCCTTAAATTTATTGGAAGAATCTCAACATAATCTGTCTCTCGGCGAATCACCTTCAGATATTCAAATTTTAACCAAATCTTGTACTGTACGACAAATTCAGAAAGTCCATTTTTTATTTCCCTCCCATGCCTTAATTCTGAAAAAAAAAAACGTAATTTTAAGTAAAGTGTGTCTATCTGATGGGACCTGCCAGGTAAGTATTTTCCTGTATATTTTCTTATTTAAACTAGGAATTAATGTGTAATAATAGAAAATAAGATCTGTACAGCGCCCTTGAGGTGATTTTTCACAAGAACGGCGCTATACAAATATTATTATTATTATCATTTCTTTATTTTTGTCTTTTGTCCACGTTTTATTTATTTATCACAATCTCAATAAGACGGTTATTCACCAAAATATTATAGAGATAATAGGTGCAGAAAAAAAGGCACAGCCAGACAGAAAACGTAATAAAAAATATTAGAAGTGAGTACACAAGGTGTATATATTAAAGATTAACAAAAATACCACAGATGATAATCTGAATCAAACTTACAAGAAACGATCTTATTATCTTACGCCTATACATGTCTAGGAAAGGTAGATAGGAAAGCACAACAAAGCAGGAATATGTACGGGTCACGGAGACGACAGCTTTACGGCTACTGCGACACGCGTCAAAAGATAGTCGCCAAACTGTTTGAAAGTGACATTCAAAATGTTAACGATCAACGCAGCAGCGTTTAGTATTTGAATCGTTCTCTGTTAATTGGGGCGTTTTGATAAGCACAAGTTCCCGCTTTCGGAGCGTAAAACGGTACCTGAGTAGAATGACGTTACATAAATATAGACACGTTGTGGCGCTCTCAAAGTGGCAAGCAATAATCACACTAGTTGGTGTGATCGGTGTTTAAGCCGATTTAGTACTAAACGGTCACGCGCCGCTTGAGGTCGTTGCAAGCAAGTATGGAACGCGGTCCGAACTTCGGATCTGTTTCGTTCATACACATATATTCTATGAATGTCTATCTTTGTCACACATGACTGATATTTGAATGATGAATTAACTGGTAACGTGTGTGTTTTGCTTGTCACATTTTGTGTTAATATATTAAGGCTATAACGTGTCTATATATGTAACGTCATTGCCTGAGTACGCTTATTAAGAAAGTTCAAGTAAACCCCTTTTAACACAGACGGATTATAGTTTTTTTTTAAGAAAGACAAACATATCCGGGTTACGAATAACCTGACAATGTTTGAAACACTCCTACTGCCATCATAAAAGCGGAAAATGTTGTGATGGAGGGCTAGAATTGAACCTACGACGCCCGGGTGGGAATCCAGTGCGATTGGCCACTCAGCTACTAACCAGTTCCAGATATTCATTTGAGTTTACCTAAAAATATTTTCCTAAAAATATATATTTGTATAAATCAAGCATTCCTGTTATATACCGTATTGTAAAAATTTTGAACAGGACAAGGGAATATTTGTCCCTCTTCCTGTGTCAACTGTGGTTAGAGGTGCATTAATGAGGATCTTTTCTACCCGGTGAGCGGTTAGCGGGCTGCCTTTTGCAACTGTAAGCCTTTTTGCGAATATGTTTATTTACAAGTACTTTAAGTGAAATTCGTAGACTGTGTTTTGTGTGCTTATGGCAATCTTTTATTTAAGCCCGCTCAACCAGTGTAGGGAGGGAATAAGATGGAATTCGGACGGAGACGAAGGGGGTGCGCATTCCTGGTAAGAACAGGGATGGATATAGTAATGAATAATATGATATATGAGTATATTCCCTCATATAAATGTAGCGCAAAAACCTTTTCGGCACTTTTCCGATCTCTAAAATGATTTTTTCCGGAGAACCCAAACGATGGAACCATATTCTAGAATACTGCGGACGAGTGTTTTATTTAGCCTACGGATGGCAGTTTGGTGTGAAAAGTATGTTGCGGTTCCTATAACGACATACTGTCGACTGTGAAGCAAGTAACTTGCCTGAAGGCTAGAAGGTTCGGAGATAAGCCGAGAGCCTTAAGTTTGTTTAATATCTCACGGTTGACTTTATCGAAGGCTTGTTCGAAGTTTGTATAGATGACGTCAAGAAAAGTTTTCAAAAGAGTTATGAATGTATGTTAAGAGATCTAATACTTTGGTGTAGGTCAGAGGTTCCCAAACTTTTTTGTCCCGTAGACCACTTGCCGATTTTTTCTGTTTTGTGTAGACCCCCTGCTTTCCTAACATTCTTTTTTTTTAGCGTTGGGAAAAACTTCAAAGTTTTGTGAACGCTTCAGGAACTGCTAGTTCTTTGAAATAAATTCTTCGCGATGAACACTTTAATTGAAGTCGAACTCGACAAAAAATAGTAGTAGTCCGTAGAGATCTCAAATCGAAAAGTGCTAACAAATCAACAAATATTTCTCTCCGAAAAAAAAGCACTAGTCGGTAGAGATTTGAAATCGAAAAGTACTAGCGAATCGACGAAATAACCTCCCCAAAAAAGTGCTAGCAAATCAACAAAATTTACCCTCCAAAAAAAAGCACTAGTCGGTAGAGATTAGAAATCGAAAAGTACTAGCAAATCAACAAAAAATAATTAGGGAATTAAAGTCTAGTATTAGAGAGTATTACGTAAGGTACTATCTGTGAGGTGGATTATTACATTTGCGGGAAGCCAACATTTTGGTGACGGCCTGCCTAAATGAAATCCACTCTCGGGGACCCCTATTTGCGTCTCATGCACCCCCAATTTTTTTTTTTCACTGACGTGGACCCCTCGCAGGTCAGAATCGACCCCAAGGGGTCGATATAGACCACTTTGGGAATCACTGGTGTAGGTGATAAAGTAAGTAGAAATCCGTGTTGATTGTCAATGAGCATGTGTTTAATTTGGTTGTGTATGTGAGTGTAAACAATGCTTTCTTGAAGCTTTGCGGGGGCTGACGTATAGCCGCTGAAAATTATCTATAGCTGACTTTTTGTGTACTTTAGTGAGTTCAGGAAAGATATTATTGTGAAGTAAAAGATTAAACATTGCATTAGTAGCTGTATTAGAAAATTCAAGTAATTAAAAATCCGCACCGGTGGAGTATTTTGGCTTCAGTTTGCTAAAAGCGGTAATATCTTCGATGGTAAACTATTATACTTGAGTAGACAAAGAATGGTGAGAAAGAAGACATTGAGGGGAAATAGATATTTGAATTATTTTTACCAAGTACTGAATGAGAATAATCGGTCGAACCTGCCGCAATCTCGAAACATCCTCCGTGTAATGTGTTTTGTCGTTAAATGTAATGCGACTCCGTCTATCCACGATGTCTCATCTTTCGTCCCATTGTTCTCCGCTACAAGCGTGTGATTATTATAGGCTTGACTAATCAAGTTCGCGTATGCAAGATCAGTGCATCAGGCAGTGTACTTTATGTTTTTCACGCATAAAGTGAATAATTCCACCCGTAAACCATTTTGGATACTGTCAGTAATCGTATAAGATCAAAAATATTATACATTTGGTCGTAAAACAAATCAACGGCTAAATTAACATCGTAACAGTTGTAAATATTCCAGTCGTGATGCATTTTAAGTGGATTATCTACGTTTTCAACTAACCTAACCTGACCCAACCCAACCCATGTTAGTGTCAGAATCACGTCTGTTTTTTTATGCAACTGAGTTCAATTCAATTCAATTTCTTTATTCATTTTAATAACATTACAAAATAAAATTTTAAGGCGTTATTAAAGATACGTAGAAAAATATATATGGAGTAAACAAAAAACAAAAAAACAGAGTACACTGCATATAATATACAATATAAGAGAAGATTTTATAATTAAACAGAATAGATAAATTTTAAATACAAGTTAAGCAAGCAGCAATAAAACTTGCTTTTCAAAGACAGCTTCGCTGATGCAAAAAATATCGATATCCGAAGCGATTCGATTCAACAGCAAGAGTGCCCTCCCCACCGCCATGACCATTGGCAAGCTAGTCCTGCAGGCCGGGAGACAAAACAATCTATGCTGTCGATGACGGCGATAACCATCGGGAACATAAAAGTTAATGCTTTCCATGATAGCTAAGTTTTCGAAACATCCACGTATCAATTTGAAGAAGTGGGTGACGATGTACACATCCCTTCTGACCCGTAGATGGTTTGTTCCCAGCATACCCAAGAGAAATTCAGTCGGATAGAGCCACGGGTAGTAACCGTACTCCCTCAAGTAGAGATATCTCAGAAATTTCTTCTGAACCCTCTCCAACATGAGGGAGTACTTCTCCTCGTGCGGACTCCAAATCACTGATCCACTCTCCAGCCTGCTTCTTACCAAGGAATTAAATAATATTGTGAGAACCCGGTTGTTTCTTAAGTTTTTCGCAGTACGTATAACGAAACCCAACATTTTCAATGAAGTGCCACAGGTCATTTCGATATGAGCATGAAATGTTAGCCTACTATCAAATATGATTCCAAGATCCTTCATAGTGGAGACACGTTTTAAACTTTGGTCGTTCATAGTTTACCGGTAAAACTTAATATAATACGCCCTTGTGAAAGACAAAATGAAACATTTAGAAATATTGAACTCATCCGATTTCTTTTACTCCAGTCAACAATTCTATTAATGTCTGACTGGAGTCGATTGCAGTCTTCTAAAGTTTGTATTTCAATGAATATTGTAGGTCATCCGCGAAAAGAAGAGACCTTAAATGCAGAATAACTTCTGAAATATCATTTATAAATATAGAGAATAGAGTATATACACGAATAGATATAGAGTTATATACACGAATAAGAATGAAAGTGTGGGGTGGAGTTTATCCTCACTAGCAAGTGGAGAATCATGCCCACGGATAATTACACTTCTAGATTTCGCATGACATAATGTAAGGTGTCACAAATGTGCATTCGGAATATAGAGAGGGGAGTGGTTGGGAGGGCGGGGAGGCTCTTCGTACGGTCCACGTGCCGGGCAAGCCGAACAGCCGCTCGTGTATTTCCGTGCGGTGCCAGACTGCAGCGGCACTAAGCACTGATACCCACCGCCGCGTCGGTAGCACAGTCCGAGTCGGTGGAACAGGGATTTCAATTGTAAGAATATAGACACTGAAACAGCATTGCCGCAGGTTGATATATTCATTCAATAACGTTTATAGTGCTAACAGCTCTTTTATCAATACCCTCTGGTGTAACATTATTGTCCTCAGTTCGAGAAGCACAGGATCCCACGCGGCAAGAGAGGTAAAGACTATATACACAGTCTTCTAATCGCACAAAGTAATACACGACCGCGCTGACACTTGTCAGGAGTATTGCCTATCGGAATATATCTACTTGTGCGTACTGCTGTACCGAATTTGTATACGTCTATCCGAAAACTTTAAAGTTCATGCCTAATCTTATTTTTTAGAAGTTCAACACAGATGTGGTGACAAACCGCCTGCAAAGTGTACTCGTGGCTTGGTTCTGAGGAAAACACCACCTTCCACGGCTTCTGCAGTTTACATTTTCGTGCTTGGAGAGACTACGGTACTGTTTTTTTTAATTTTATTTTACATGTTTACCGAGAGATAAGAGTACTCTAAGTACAGTAAATAAACTGATATCAAGACCATTGAATGCGGAATGAGCTTCACCTAGAACTATGATACTCGTACATTATGTTGTTTGACAATATACACCTACGATAGTTTAGGATGTATCCCTACGCCGATCTTCACAAAGGTGATTATTTAAGTGTGTATAACTTTGAGCATCTAAAGATATGCATTTAATAGCCAACGCTAATGTTTTAATGGCGTATCCTAAGCGTAAGGCAAACACGGACAATTGTTTTAATAACAAAGCCATACATAGAATACCTAACACCATCCATTAAAAATATGGTAGCCCACCACGCCATTTCACATATCTCAACATACTCTGCTAATCCAACGGTCGGTCTTCACGTGACACGATTCGGGTATTTGGTTCACTTGGCTTCACGGTTTCATGCCGTGGCCTTTGAGTCCTACTGAGAAATATTCCCCGTCTTAAATGTATTCGCAATATACATATGACGGCCCCCACGGTCGAGTGGTAAGACGATCGACTACGAATTCAAAGATCGCGGGTTCAAACCCGGCGTGCGCCAACAACTTTTATTTAATTAATGTGTCACGACACATTTAATTCATAAAAAATAGTGTAAGGTTTATTTGCGGCACGTTCTAGAGTGGTAGATACTCTAAGTATCGCCCTGGTGAAAGACCACCATTCAGAATCGAAACGTTGCTTAAAAATGGTTTTAGTCGTGTTTGGTGACTAACTAACTGACTAACTAACTAACTAACCATCACGCCGCTTCCCGCAGGGGTAGGCAGAGAGGACGGACCGCCGTATAACTCTGTATTGGCACACACTCCTTGCTTCATTTACATTCATACATCTTCTCACACATACTCTTCTGTTATTCTGACTCTTCATTTGACCCGATTCAAGTATTTGATTTACTTGATCGTGCCATGTCTTTCGCGGGCGTCCTCGACTTCCGCATCGTATATTCTTTTCACACTCCTTTCTTCGTTCATTGAAACTGAATAGCCAGATCCTTCCCAACCTTCCTTTCCCCCATCTCCTTCCCCCCCCCCACTACCTTCAGCCTCACAACATACCCCAATTGGGGATGCCATAGTCCCACTGGTTCTAGTCAGTTGGGAGCAGTTGTGACTCTTGTGCGGTATTCTTTATAAAATACATATTATTTTACTGAAACAAAGATTTGTTTTTTTTAATAATAAGAAGAAAAAAAATGGCAGTTTCGTGGGTACCGAACGAAGATAAATTTATTAATATTAATTTATTTATGAATTTATAGTTCAGATATTGGAGCTGCTTCGTTTTGTCGATTATTTAAAGAAAATGCAGTATAATTTTGGTCAGCAGCGTATATCTATAAAACTGGGAATTCCCAAAATCATTTGTGCACAATGATTATTTGCATAACTCACCCAATATTTACTTTCAAAACATGAGAATTCAGGCAATAAAAGAGCGTCAAATGATATTTTGTATCGATAACTTATCTACATAGGAAACGAGATAATAAAGCGAATAAACCAATTCGATCATTTACATATCTATGTGATCGGTTCCGACACCAACTGACAGCTTGTCTCCTCTCTTTTCAGACTGCAGCTCGAATGAGCCTTCGTACAAACATGGACCCCCTCAAACCATCGGAGCACGGAATCATCCCAAATATATGCTCCTTGAAATCGTCCGCCCTCAGGAAGGCCTTGAAGCTCAGAGGAATCCGGGGGAGATCGTTGGCGGTGCTGCGGAGGCAAGCTCACGACTTCAACAGGTCCTACATCCGCCGCCTGCAGCCGGAGGAAGACGTCACACAGGGAGGCTCTATTTGCAGCGACAGCGACAGCAGCCTCTCGGCACCACCCCTCGCGAGGCCCTCCGTCTCCTGGGAACCGACCAACGTAAACCTGGCTCCGTGGAACTCGCAATACGACGAAAACACAAACGTCAGAGAATTCATTCAAAGGGTAGAAGAAGTGAGCTTAGAAACACAAACTACCCAAAGAGTGGTAATCATCTGTTTCTTAAATATCATAGCGGGAAACGCCTTCCTTTGGTTCCGCTCCTTGAAAGACGGAAACTTGTCTTGGTCAGAGCTCAAAAAGCTCCTGATACAGAAGTTCGAGCCGCCAAAAGCCCAGTACACCCTGAAAGCGCAGATATTTACCGCGAAGCAAGCCCACGGGGAGTCCGCTTCAGATTTCTTTTCCCAGATACGTCAAAAAAACAGCTTCCTGGAGATGCCGGTCTCGGAAGCGGAGCTGCTGACAATATTCAAGTTCGGCCTACTGCCAAACTACGGCAGACTGTTAGGCGGTCAAATAATCAGCTCAGCGATACAGCTGGAAACCCTCTGCAAACATTTCGAGTCGTACCAGGAGACGTTCGCTCCTCTGCCCAAGGAACTGAAACCCTCGGACGGTGCCGCCTCACCGGGATTCCCAGAGCTCACTTTGATAGATAATAGCAAGCCTAGTTTCTCGTATTTCGACTGGAATACACGACTTAACAGCTGCGTGGAACGGACGATCTACCAAGAGCAGAATGGAAAGCGCCCCCAACACTACTTCTCTGGCTACAGCGGAATCCCCGCCGAAGTAGATTTGTCGGTTCCTCCGCCCAAGATAATAAAGGTAGAGAATACCATAAACTACTAGTAAACCGCTGTCAGCCGCGAGTAGGTAGAGTGGCTTTTTCTGGGCGAAATCATAATGAAACTTCAAAAAGCCTGAAGACGACCGTCCCCACGCGCCATTCGCCTCTTCTTATACTGCAGTGAACAGCTTAAAAGAAAATTATTACACCCCATTTGTGAAAATGGTTCCCACCTATTATCAAACAGTGATGTATGTACCTGCTGTATTTGGTGCCGCCTAGAGCGAGAGATACTGACATCAGTTTTCCAATAAACGCCCTCTCCCGGAGGCATTTGTACAACCAAAGCTTTTATTCAAATTATTTCCTCAATAGATGTAAAGTATATTCCTATCTACTGTGCCCTGTAACCAGAATTTCAGGAAGACGTCAATCTAAGGCATAGTCAGTTTTTGATGATTTTTACCTGACTCGGCGGACCTGGGCGTGGCTAAGACTAAGGCTAGGGTATTTATACATCCATTCATATCACATATCGACATAATGTTTTTGTTTATTCGTAAAACCACTTTTTCACAGTATTGATATCAAAAAATATATAGCATCTAACCTAAGAAACTGTTTAGTTGTGTCAAGTTTAGTGGCATAATAAAAAATGTGGGCGGAGTCCTGCGGTGACCCAGGAGCCCGAGATCATTGCGACAGTACATAGAAGCGGAGTATTATATTTTTTGTCTCTTCCTCTCTCATGGTATACTATGTAAAAACCCGGAGAAAGTGATTTATCGCAAGTTTGTATAGGTTGGGTGAAAATAATTAGCTCTCTCTCCATACATTGTTTCTACAAGCTTGTATTTGTAAGTTTAAGTTATTAGGCAAATTTGAGCAAGTTGGTAATTGCAAATTAAAGTGATTGTAAATAAAACACACTTCGAAGTTAAAATTGCTAACTAACAGAGCTAAGATAAAGTGTCCAACAGCCTGTCTTTACCTGGCAGGAAGTTCTATTTCACATTATCTGAGTTTGTTTAAATAATATGCGAAACACAATGTCAAAGTAATCAAAATGATTGTATTAACCATTTGAATAAGTTGAAAACCTAATGAGAATATAATGTGAATTCATTCGCATTACCTACAGTTCACTGTTTACGTGTAAAGTTAATATATCCATGTTGATCGAGTGCAGGCCGCACGAACTGTAAATTAACCCTCTCGCCCCCAATTTAGATCAAAAGTTCATCAAAACAGAAGTTACTTTAACTGTAATCAACCCAAATGGTACACTTCCGACCGAACACACCTGTGCAAGGTTTCGCTGTGTTTAAATGCGGGTCGGAAGTACGAGGGATACTGCCGTAAAATTTACACGTATAAGATTTAAATTAAACTTACGTAACGAGGATTATGTCAGATTTAATATGACGTCACTATCATTTAACGCCCTCTTTAGTTTATTTCTTTTTTTACGTGAATACCACACAAGAGTCTCAACTGCTCCCAACCGTCTAGAGCCAGTGAGACTATGGCATCCCCGATAAGAGTAATAGATAGGGAGGGTAAGGAGATGAGGAAGGGGAAGGTTGGGAAGTATCTGGCTATTCACATCTGATCATCAAACACGACTAAAGTCATTTCAAGCAACGTTTCAATTCTGAATGGTGGTCTTTCACCAGGGCGATACTTAGAGTATCCACCACTCTGGAACGTGCCGCAAATATACTTTAATTATTTTATATCAATCAAATGTGTTATGACACATATTAATTGAATAAAATTTATCTGCGCACGCCGGGTTCGAACCCGTGACCACTGGATTCGTAATCGAGCGTCTTACCACTCGACCATGCAGGTCGTCAGTTAGAATAAAGATGAAGTACAATAATGATGCTGTTACGCAAATTGATTCTTTTTCAATAAGCTCTTTTTTTGACAGCCATGTGAATACGGAACATCAATTGAACTCATTACATTAGTTGATAATAATAATATGTTTTAATTGAATTTCTTATACATGACACACTGTTATCAATTTAATACATATAAAAAAATTATATTTGTAAAATAAATATAAATGAAGGTATTATACATAAATCACTTTTAGATATACAAATTTTAACCAAATCCTGTACTGTACGACAAATTCAGAAAGTCCATTTTTTTTATTTTGCTTCTATGCCTTAAATCGGAAAAAATAAATTAAATAAAAATAAATAAATTAAAAATGAAAAATAAAAATCTTTATTATAATTTTAAGTTAATAAGTGTGTCGATCTGATGGGACCTGCCAGGTAAGTATGTTCCTGTATATTTTCTTATTTAAACTAGGAATTAATATGTGATAATAGAAAATAAGATCTGTACAGGGCCCTTGAGGTGATTTTTCACAAAACGGCACTTTGAAAATCATCCAATTATTATTTTATGCAAGACAACAAAAATAAGAACAATTTATTGACAAAAAAAATAAAACCAAAAAACTTCAGGAAGTGGTGATGATTAGGTCAATGAGGAGAAGTTCTTTCAAGAATCAATAGGATTTCACTTCTGAATCTCTCCTCACTGACATGAAATAAGTCGATATCGGAAGAGATTTTGTTCAGGAGCAAAATACTTCTCCCCACCGGCAGAACCATCGGCAGGTTGGTCCTACAGGCAGGAAGATAGATTAATCTATGAAGACGCTGCCTTAGATAGTTGCATGAATGATAAGATATTTTTATAATAAAACTTTAAGCGAACGAGGGGACTTTATTACACTTTTTGGCACAATTATTATTATTATTATTATTACCAGTACTTTCAATGCAAAGATTGATTGCTTTAATAATTAACAGATTTTATTTAAACTGTGTTTAGCAATAAACTTACATTGATGAAAAGCTCAGCGCAGCCTTCCGCTGCCCACACACCCTAAGCCAGTACAGTGGCGGTACAGCAAGTCCACGCCTTTGTTAGCTACATTTGCTAAATGGAAATAGACAGTGACAATCATGGAGTAAGAATATATATGGAGAGAGAGCCAAATATTTTTACGCAGCCGATACAAATTTACGATAAATCACTTTCTCCGGGTTTTTACCTCGTCGTAACCCGTGAGAGAGAAAGAGACAAGACAAGATGTCACATAATATCGCACCACTTTTCGGTACGTAAGCATGTTTTCCGTCGCCCGCGTCTCCGGCGACTCCACCCACTACGTTTCGTTATGTGACATAACTCAACGGTTTTATTTATTTAACAAGATCTCATAAAAACAGTTGTCCACCAAATACATTAAGAGATGAATGATATAAAAATATTGTAGATACATGCATAGTGTAAAAAAAAGAAATTAAACATTTATGTACATCTGACATATAGACAAGGTATTATATATCCAAAGGAGTCATATAAGTACAAAGTGAAGTAGTGTGACGCACTATATATGATATAATAACGCAAATAAGGTTAGCAATGAAAAGCACAAAAAGATAAGATATAAGAGAGGTTTATTTTTATACACATAGGCAAGTGTAAAACGGTGTGTCAAAAAAATTATTTTTTATTTAAGATTATGTAGATCGTTATACTATATATGTTATATATTTTGAGGTTATACCCTATATTTTCGTTGATAACAATACTTTGAAAAAGTGGTAATACAAATAAACGCTACATTATGTGGACATGTGCTATGAATGGATGTAAAAAGGTGTGTCCGCGATAACCCCAGCCACGCCCGAGTCAGGAAAAAATCAACAATTCTGACTACACTGTTTCGCAAAGCTTTTCCTCCTGGTATATTATTGCTCTGAGGCAACAATATATACGTTTGAAATGAACAGACTGGATTTGATTTGGCCAAGTCTCACAGTTTTCGTGAAATACTAATTTCAGGAGCCCACTAAATGAGCCAACGTGTAACAGGATGTAGAAGGATGTGGTGAAGTGAGAATTGTGTCAGGACTGTGGCCTTTCTCTTCTCTAATAATAATAATATTTGGATAATTTGTATAGCGCCGTTTTTGTGAAAAATAACCTCAAGGGCGCTGTACAAATCTTAATTTCTACTTAATATTAATTCTTAGTTTATATATAAGCCAAACATGATTTCTGTCATTTTACTGTCTAAGACCTGTATATTCTTGAAAGGTGTATTTTATTTAACTTGCAAATAGGAGACAATGATCCGTGTCCCACTTGGAGGGCACTCTACTAATCAACTGTTCATGGGTGATGGATTAATACAATCTTGTGTTCATTTACCAACTTTATATTTCCGAGAATCATGTTAAATGTAATTAGGTTGATTATATTACGAGCTTGTAAGTAAGTCGAGCAACTATACCAATTATGAAATACACCGCGCTTTGAAAACATGTCGTCGTGTTTTAATATCATAATGAAAACTACGAAACTAACGATAATTATGTATGTGTAATTATTTATGTAATAGTATGGTATGGAAAAATATTCCCATATCTCAGAGCACCTCAAAAATCTTCACTGGCTTAAATGTCCCGAAAGAATCCAGTTTAAGCTTTGCTGGATGGTTTTCAAACCAATTAATGGAATGGCCTGGCTTATTTATCGGAATTGTGTATTCCTGAAGATTCCGTATTCGCGACAGTCAACTCTTAGATCGGCAATGTCATCGGCTATCGGAAGGTTGAAAGAACCAAAGCGCATACCAGACACTAAGTTCGAGAGCGCGCCTCGGAGTGTCAGGTTTAAAGCCTGGAATGGACTACCACATGATCTGAGAGTAATAAAGACTCAACAGAGTTCAGAGCCAAACTCAAAACTCATTTTTTCAGAAAATCATATCCATAATCAAGATGTAACAAGCCCAATAGAACCAAGAAAACTTTTCAGACTCTCATTCCTTAAATTCATTAGAAGATTATCACCATTATCTGTTCTTCACTACGAACAATTAAAAATACCTCCGATATACTTTATTTTAAATTTGCCCTCATGCCCTAAAAAAATGAAAAAATAATAATAAAGAAATATAAAAAAAGAAACAAAAAATAAAAAATTAATGAAAAAATTTAAGTTATTCTAAATTTTAAGTTATTATGATATAGTGATTGCGTCCTGCCAGAAGTGACCTGCCAGGTAAGTATGATGCTGTATATTTATATAAACTAAGAATTATTATTATGATTTGTACAGCGCCCTTTGAGAGATTTCGCAAAAACGATAACTATACAAATTATCCAAATATTATTATTATTAAGCATTTGGTAGTAGAGAGATCCAGAATTCGACACATACATCGTACAGTTTCAAAAATAAAGTGCTACACGACACAAACTTAAAGATAGGATCAAGAAGGGTAAACACAATGTACAAATAGATAGTACTTGGGACAGGCGCGATCCATCAACATTTGCCTTGGGGCCCATCAGCCCCCTGTTTACCCAAGGAGCTGTGTTTGCTCTGTCGTACAAAGTACCCACCGCTTGCACGAGGAGGATGGTTTTGTTTTGGGGATTGAGATCACTTAGAAGGTTTTTTGTACATAGACGGGTTTGCACTTGTCAATTTGGCAAGTAGGGACACGATTTGAAGTGCTGATATTAGTAAAAAATGTTATATTTTAATCCGTATTAAATAAAAACTGTTATTTTTAATATTCTAGCAATGTTTTATAAACTCATTTAGCTAACTGTCACTTCGCAGCTACATTTTTCTTCCCCCGAAACTAAATCATGTTGTTTTCCTCTTTTCAGTCCTCCACCGCCCCCTTGTAACCCTTCTGGCCTCCATTCGCCCTCGAGCTGACCACTGCCCTCCTCGGATTTCACCCCCAACCCCCGCCCTCACCGCAGCCCCGGGAAAATTTCAAATAGAGGTTCTAGCATAAAAATCTAAATTAAAGGCAATATAGCACAGCGAATAGCCCAATGAGATCAATAGTTGAAAACTTCCACGAACACGAGCTACATCTAGCTGTTCTTGGTTCAAACGCTCTACAGAAGAAATATAATTACCATTTTATTGTAATTTACTTAATATGGGCAAAGTGCCGAAATCTATTAAAGATACAACTGATATTAAAAAGGTGTTTGGAAACAGCCGCGTGAGACTTTTGAATGAATAAAACACATAAAAAGTGTGGTATATACAAATACGTTTTTATCGTTACAAAATAAATGCTGTATTCACGAATTTCTCAAAACTACCTAAACGTTTGGAGAAAAACCAAAAGTGCAAAAAAAGTAACAACGCGAATGCTACTTCCATTCTCCTTGAGCTGACTCAGCTAAGAGACTAGAAGCAGAAAGTTCCGGGACACGGAGATATATTATAGTAGATAGGTGGTATATCCCACACCTACCTAGTGGAGTATTCTCGTAGCGGGGGTTGTAGGCTGTGGTGGATATAGGAGATAGGGGCTGCTCTTACCTGGGGAGGAAAAAAACAATATTATCAGATCATTTCTCGCAGTATGCATCAATAAACAACATTTGTTGATGGTATTATAGACAGCCCTGATTTACTTAGCTTAATTACCTTCCACGTACCTAACAGAACCACTCGATTCAAAATTCTTTTTAAATGTAACAATAATATCAGGACTGAGTCATTTAGATACTGGCTTGTACCTAGATTGCATACAGTGGGTAATTTTTTCGCTGAAATAGTAGATATATTCAACTGCACTGAATCTAGTTACAAGAAGGCTATAATAGCATACCTCTTTCAAACATATTACTCTTAATTTATTGCATTATAATATTTCTAATAACTTACTTATGTTTTTGGGTGCCAATCATTTACTCCATGTTATTTTTATGTCACTATTATTTTATGTTATATACTTAGAGTATACAAGAGGTAGCCCAAGCCAAAGCCAGTGAAGTCAGTTTTGGACTTGTTTTTGATGATTTTAACATGACTCGGCGCATATGGGCGTGGCTAAGACTAAGGCTACGGTATTTATACATCCATTCATATCACATATCGACATAATGTTTTTGTGTATTCGTATAGCCACTTTTTCACAGTATTTTTATCAACAAAAATATAGCATCTAACCTAAAAAACCGTTTAGTTGTGTCAAGTTTAGTGGCAAAATAAAAAATGTGGGCGGAGTCCCGCCGTTAACCAGCGAAAATAACCAGCTTAAGATCATTACGACAGTATTTAGAAGCCGCCGTCCAAGAAATTTGTTGTCTCTTTCTCTCTCATGGTGTACGATGTAAAAACTCGGAAAAAGTGATTTATTACAATTTCGGATGGGTTGGGTAAAACAAATTAGCTATCCCTCCATATATTGTTACTTCAAGGTTATATATTACACTGTTTTGTAAAAGCCCATAAGGGCTTTTATAATTAAATAAATAAAGATAAGACATCAAAAATAAAATGATTCTCGAAGAGAGCGTTTCATCGCTAACGTTGGTAATAAGAACTAAAATGATCCTTTACACATCTATAACGATGTAAATAAATGATAAAAGGCAATACGAAAACAATACGATAAAGCTTTTTCCAAATGGAAAAAGGATACCCTTTTCCTTCGTTTGGACGAGTTTTTCAGATAATCGTATAGGTACGAGTACGCTGGTTAACTAGAAAGTACCTCCATGGTTCGCGTGGTTTGATTTTCCGAAGATTTTCACGATTTCCCTTTTCAGAATCTTATTTCCTGCGTCAAGATATCGTTTCCTGCAAAACCCTTGTCAATTTCTTGTACTTATTGTACGGCGAAAACAAACTCCCCACGTACAAAAAAGTTGAAAAATCAGACAGTTCTATTAAATAGAAGTGGGTTTACACAGAGATGAATGAGAAGTCGATTGCCTAGAATCACTTTGTAGCAATTGGCTAGTGGAAGTAATGTCAATTGGTTCTTTGAAGATATAAGCACGGGACGTTTCTTTATTCGGAATACCCAGAAGGGAACATCGCTAAAGACCTCAACATTGACGGTTCTTTTCCGTACCTTTTCGGATTCGAAGGGGGGTGACGTAGTTAACCCTTTTGATATTGCTTATCAAAGCGCTTTCATGACAATCATCATATGAGGTATTTTGTGTTTTTGTTAAAACTCAGAGAGAAATATTTCATAATATTTCAGTAATCTTTATCTACTACATCGCACAAAACTCTCGCTTGGGTTGTATTAGCATTACATTACTATTAACTCACATGATTACGATACAAATCTCATTTCCTTGGGGAATTACCGTAGATGGGTGAATAAGGTAATGGTGAGACAGTGTGATTTGATGTTTTCTTTATGTCGTATTATAATTTGAGAAAAGGAGGTGGGGGTGGAGCGCACTGCCTACTACACCCTCGCAGTACAGGAGAGGCACATAATAGAACTAGGCCTCCCCATCGCATCGCAGGAGCTGTTTGCCTGCTGAGTCTAAACCTTAGAGTAACAATATAGAGAGACCGTCCTAATTATGAGTCAAATCGTTCATATTCGCAAAATATAGCTCTCTCTTTATGCTCGGTTCTATAGACATATGAGAAAAAGAGACATAAAATCGTTATTAAGAACATATGATTTGGGGCGTGCTAAAAGCCGTGTAGCCATTTTTTAATATATTACTAACTTCACACTAGTTTACTCGTCAGTCGAATTGACAGACAAAAAGCTTAACATATATAATTACTTAAGTGAATTTAGTGCAATATTAAAAAAAACGATATGGCTATATGTGCAGTTGTTGGTTGCTTCAACTGAAGTAACAAATCATTTTCCGCAGGTATTTATCTAAGAATTCGTATTTTTTAGTTCGACCTCAAATATTTGACATGCTAACCTACAAAACAACTAGTTACCTACACCAATATTTAGTCAATCTTTGCATTATTTGTTTCAATATAATAAACTTCCGTTTAAAATGAGTTTTAATGCATTTTTAATGTTTTACTTAGAGAGATATACGGGATTCTCACGCAAATTTGTAAGAAAGGGGATTTCCTGATTAGTCCAACATCTGAACGTATCCATGTCTCTTTCTTTCTCATGGTAGCAACACTAAATCGTTTGCGAACAGATAAAGACGGAATAATGTTTATCTTTACGGTTTTATTCGCATCCTATTGGCTGGAAGCTTATACGCCATACCTCCTTCGGTCAAGCTTGGTCATGAACTCCCTACAATATTTCGCAAAGTTAGGTCTCTAGGTTACTCTAAGGTCTAAACTAACCCTAGCTACAGGAAATCATATTAGATACTGAAACGCGTTATGTATGGTAAATACTGCCATTATCAACCTGCAAAGGGCTAGACGCGGTAAATTTCCAAGGAAATTATTTAATGGACCGAATTTTCGATGATTTTTCTCAAGTAACATTACGTAATTTCGACTCTCTTTTCAATTTAGGTTGAGCATGTCATATGATTCATGTAACGGATTATTTTCACTCGCGTTCTACCTGTGTGGATATGATTATTTTTTCAGGTAATTAAAATAATTTCAAGATAATTTCAAGAGTTGAATCGATGTTTTTTTAAATGTTTTTTTCTATAGTGAGTACCGCAAAAGAGTCCTAACTGCTCCTAACCGTTTAGAGCCAGTGAGATGGCTATGACTATGGCATCCCCAATTAAGGTATGTTGTGAGGCTGAAGGTAGTGGGAAGCGGAAGGAGATGGGCAAGAGGAAGTTTGGGAAGTACCTGGGTATTCAGATCTGGTCACCAAACACGGCTAAAGCCATTTCAAGCAACGTTTCAATTCTGAATGGTGGTCTTTCACCAGGGCGATACTAAGAGAGTATCTACCACTCTGGAACGTGTCGCAAATATACTTTGTGTTATTTTAAATGAATTAAATGTGTTGTGATACATGTCAATTAAATAAAAGTTATTTGCGCACGCCGGGTTTGAACCCGCGACCTTTGGATTCGTAGTCGAGCGTCTTATCACTCAAATATGGAGGGCGTCGTCATTGCATGTAACTGTTTATTTTTACATTAACTCAACACAGTAACATAATTTCTCTCAGGGCCTATGTCATCTTTGGGGATGCTGTGTTGAGGGTCTTTTTGAGGAAAGTAAGGAGTGAACCTGGGTCTTGAAGAGGCCCATATTAATTAAATAAAAATTATTGGCGCAGGGCGGGTTTGAATCCACGACCTTTGGATTCGTAGGCGAGCGTCTTACCACTCGACCATGGAGGCCGTGATTTAGCACAAGAACGGCGTTAAAATAATTGTATTAATATCTTAATGTGAAACTTATTTCATAATCTTGTTGTGTTGTGGGTAATCTCATGGGATATTCCACCCAAGAAACAAGGTGGAAACACTATATTATAAAAGATCTTTAATAGACCCAATAACGCCCCCACCCCCAAACATAATTAGGAGCTAAGAACTAGATTTTAGGTGCCTACGAATATTTCGCGTATAAAATATTCATTAAATTCATAGGAATATGTTTCGTACCTATCTAGAAATAAGTTAACCCCCGAGGAGTGAGGTAATAAACCATTATTACCTTACATTTTGTACAAACAAGGAAAGTTTTGCACAAGCTTCGCTTGTTTCACAATACCTTTGCCAAAAAGCAACTTCCTTCCCAGGTCTCCTGGTGGAGAGGTTAGAGCAGCAACTTTTAGCACTCGAGTCTCCGTACTATCGAGATAATAATCAAATCAGCTTTAACGATATATACGAGGGTATCTCGCTATCACATAAACAGTAGAACGTTCGAAAGGTGCATCGCAAAACAAAGCTTGTCTCTAAAAGTTCAACTGGAAATTCTTAGTGCTTTCAATGTTAGGGTTCAAATGAGCGATAAAACGGAAGCAGGAATAGTATTGCAGGGGGTTATCCGAGTATCCGGTGAAACGCGAATCTCCTTAATACAGCATTCAGTCGGGGAAATTAATCGGTAGGACCTTAGAGTACAACGAGTAGTATCTATCCAAGGCAGTGAAGTCAGTTTCTGACTTGGTTTTGATGATTTTAACCTGACTCGGCGCACCTGGGCGTTGCTAAGACTAAGGCTACGGTATTTATACATCCATTCATATAACATATCGACATAATGTTTTTGTTTAGTCGTATAGCCACTTTTTCACAGTATTTTTATCAACAAAAATATAGCATAAAACCTGAAAACCGTTTAGTTGTGTCAAGTTAAGTGGCATAATAAAAAATGTGGGCGGAGTCCCGCGGTGAACCAGGAGCTTAAGATCATTGCGACAGTATATAGAAGCGGTCTATGAAATCTGTCGTCTCTTTCTCACTCATGGTGTACGACGTAAAAACCCGGAGAAAGTGATTTATCGCAAGTTTGTATAAGTTAGGTAAAAATAATTAGCTCTCCTCCCTTATATTGTTACTTCAAGGGTAGGACATTGTAGGGAGGGCGTTATGGAAATTATACGCTAAGCTGAATTCAATGTGTCCGTGCGTCAGAGCGTCGCAACAGTTAGAGAGTAAGGTGGGAGAGTTAGATATGACTGGGAGATTCATTGTTACAGCTTGCCAACTGTTGGATCCGAAGCTGCGACGAAACACCAAATGTGTTTCCAGCTTCAGATGAATTTGGAAAATATTGGACTGCAAATGATAAACTTTACTACTTGATGGAAATGTGTAAGTATGGGTAGTGGAAGAAATTACGGAATTAGGGAAGGAAAAATTGGAAACCATTCACTCACCGATGAAGTTGAAGTTCTTGATTCCTCTTACACAATTGTATTAACGAAACGATCCACAAAAAACATCACACTTAGGGACTATTTCACCACCTCTCAATAAACTGTTGAATAACTATTCATTGAATAACTCTAATCATCGGAATAACATGGCGTTAAACTGGCGAGCGTTTCACATTCGTTAGTTAGCTCCTAATTATGTTATCCCGTCTGCTGTCACGTCTGTCAATACAATGCCGTTAAAAAAACGTATAAAAAATTGACTCTGGCTCCGAAAACACGTCGTATTTGGATCTTCAACCACTTCCATAATTATAGTAAAAAGTCAACTTCAACAGAAAACTCGCCTACTAGACCCGCCAGCTGTCAAGTGTTAAAACAGTTCGCCGCCATTTTAAACCAGTAGATAGGTACTAACTACCGGGTAGCAGCAAATCGTAGGTTTGAGCAGTGAATAGTTTAACATACACTTTACGTGGTGGATAGCGTTACGCAGTGGTGGTGATACGGATAACATACGCTATCTTATGGATAGCTCTTATTGATAGCTTATTGAGAGGTGGTGAAATAGCCCCTTAATCTAGTCTTATGATTCACGAAACACCACATTTATTTTATATTTTTAGAAGAACAAACCTAACAAGCGAAACGAACGTGCAACGACGTTTTTTCTCACAAAAAAACTCCTCTGTTCGGTTATCAATTTTTTCAGCCTGCCGCCGTTTTATTCAAAATATCGATATAGTGAAATGGTTGGGTAAGTAAGGATTTGGGTGAAAAACATGAAGGTAAGAACAGAACAAATTATCACTCTAAAATCCAACACCAACTATCCGCAATATTTCATCGACCTAAGATAATTGCAATATAGCAGGAAAAAAGCAGCGTATTATTTTCACTGCTTATTGTAATATTTTCCTTACTTTTAAATATAATATAATATGAAGCAGTTCGAGGAAAAGAGGTATTAGCACTTTTTTTTTAACATACCTAAAATAATTACTATTTAGCTAAAAAAAAAACACTTTTGCAAATTGCCATCTCAACACCGGCTTATGCCCAGTAGGATGGGCAATTTACCAACTAATAAAATAATGTTTGCTCAAGTAAAATAATTAAAAAACAAATTAATATTAAAAATATAAAACTATATTATATTAAAAATATAAAACTTCAAAAAAAGACTGAGCCCAATCGTATAGAGCCAGTGAGACTACGGCATCCTCAAAAATCAAATATGTTTAAATAATTTAAATATTTTAAGAAATACACTTAAATACATATGTTTCTGCTTGCCAGAAAATTTACGAATCTAAAATAAAAATATAAGAAAAATGGTCAAGTCATTTGGTCGATAAGAATATTATTGTGCAATTATTGAAATTTGAAGCATTAAAATAAAAATACAACTTCGGTACACGCTAGGAGAACCAAACAAAAAATAGAGGAATTTCTATGAATAATTGTCATCGTCTGACTTTTGGGTGGCAGTATTTCATTGTTTTGCCGCATCCCCAGTCACTTGACATTGGTTGGTGTTCATGTGGAAGATTTATCAAGTCGGGGGCAGCCACCGGAAAATGTGTCCCCGCGGTTAAACACAATACGCCGCAAGAAAGGCCATACATTACGGCTTACAATAGTTTTCCCCCAAAAGTAGGCGAAGGGAAAGGCATATTTTGTCCTACGCCAGAGATGGTAATTTGGTTGACAAATATAAAAGAAAAACGTTTAGCGCAGATATTAAGAATGGAAAAAAAGGTACAAACTAGCATAACCCGTCACTTGAAAAACTGATATTTAGTAAGGAACCTAACGAAATTTCAATAGTACCTAACACCTCGGGCACAAACGATTTCTTAATAAATGCGTAGAAGATTTTAAATTCTCTAAAACGTGCGAAAAAGCGGTTTAAAATCAAATAAATTACTTTAATATAGTTGCTATATTATTTTCCGGGCACTTTTCCGAATGGTTATTTCTTAATCCCCCTCCCAAATGGCGGAGGCGTGCCTCGAAAATTTGTAGCAAACTTTCCCCATCTAGAACTGTGCCATTGAAGCGACGTAAAGGCTTTTTTCTCATTTCGTTTTTTTTTTTTAAATTTGGTGCAGTTCGCATACCATTACATGGGTACATACTACTACATTCGTACTCGGGAAATGAATATCTTCTGTCGACATTCGGTCTCTTGAAGGAATTCGAGTGTTAACATACATCAGAGAGTGTGATCTTCGCTCATTCCCTGTGGAAGGAGAATTTTGTATTCCAAATTAATCCATTCTCAAAAACTACTAATTTTTCCATGCATAAGTGGGTACATACTACTACATTCGTACTCGGGAAATGAATATCTTCTGTCGACATTCGGTCACTTGAAGGAGTTCGAGTGTTAACATAGATCAGAGAGTGTGATCTTCGCTCATTCCCTGTGGAAGGAGAATTTTGTATTCCAAATTAATCCATTCTCAAAAACTACTAATTTTTCCATGCAAAAGTGGGTACATATGAACAAGTGTATAAAATAAGGTAGTATCAAACATGTTTACACAAAAGAAAAGTGGTTATTAAAGTGATTTGTACCATATTGTAATGTAAGTGGAAGTTTTAAAATCGAGCATAAAATAAAGCCATTCATATACTAATATCTGCCTAAACTTAAAACTTCTTTGAAGAAGTTCTTTGATTTAGTTCTTTGAAGTAGTTCTTTGAAGCAGTTCTTTGAAGTAGTTCTTTGAAGTAGTTCTTTGAAGTAGTTCTTTGAAGTAGTTCTTCGAAGTAGTTCTTAGAAGTAGTTCTTTGAAGTACTTCTTTGAAGCAGTTCTTTGAAGTAGTTCTTTGAAATAGTTTTTTGAGGTAGTTCTTCAATGAACAATGAATAAAGTGGGAACTGCCGCCAAAATAAGTAGTTCTTTGAAGTAATTCATTGAAGTAGTTCTTTGAAGTAGTTCTTTGAAGTAGTTCTTTGTAGTAGTTCTTTGTAGTAGTTCTTTGAAGTACTTCTTTGAAGTAGTTCTTTGAAGTAGTTCTTTGAAGTAGTTCTTTGTAGTAGTTCTTTGTAGTTGTTTTTTTAAGTAATTCCTTGAAGTAGTTCTTTGAAGTAGTTCTTTGTAGTAGTTCTTTGTAGTAGTTCTTTAAAGTAGTTCTTTGAAGTAGTTCTTTGAAGTAGTTCTTTGAAGTAGTTCTTTGAAGTAGTTCTTTGAAGTAGTTCTTTGAAGTAGTAATTTTTAAGTAGTTCCATGAATTAGTTCTTTGAAGTAGTTCTTTG
This sequence comes from Drusus annulatus, assembly GCA_022651775.1. Classification (NCBI taxonomy): domain Eukaryota; kingdom Metazoa; phylum Arthropoda; class Insecta; order Trichoptera; family Limnephilidae; genus Drusus; species Drusus annulatus. The sequence goes on from JAGWCC010000058.1 coordinate 110,697, forward strand.
AAGTAGTAATTTGAAGTAGTTCCATGAAATAGTTCTTACGGAGCGGTCGCAACGTTAATTAGTACACATTCCAACTCTATGACAAGAACCTATATAGTGAACGTCTTTGTCAGTAGGTACCGCTAAAGACTTCACAGAAAAGGCTCCAATGAGAAACAAAGACGTTTCAGAACTTTTATCTTATAAATTATGCATTGCGTAATAGGACTGTGAAATATGTGATGATACTGAAGACCTTTTCTAGAAATATATTATAGAAACATCTCATCTCCTTTCCTTTATCCCATTCGATTGAAGGCTCCATCGCTTCGATAAAGCGCCTTCATGCGTCCCTGTCTCGCGCTACTTCAGCGGCCCACGTCCATATTGGGCCCAGCCTCTCCTCGCCTAGCCTCTGGAGTTGCTTCTCCCGACTTAGCCTTTTTACATCAACACACGACATTAATAAAGTAAATTATAAAGCTTCCCGTATTTTACACAGGAAGTAGCTAGTTAGTTAGATATGCAATAGTTAGAGTACGGGAATATTATCCGAGGGACCGTCCAACTTTACCCTCTTAAGGGAGTGAGGCTTTTCCTCTACCGACCCATCGTAGGTTTTGTACCCACTGAAAAGTAGCAATATCCAAGATCCAATCAAATAAACTTTTAGAAATAAATAATACGAGAAAATTCGTTACGAACAAAAACAATTCAACTCTTGATAGAAATACGAGGCTTTGAAAAAACAAAAAGAAGGTAGAATGGGGGGCGGAGGATGAGAATAGACGGCAGAACGCTCTGGAATGAGATATGAGAAAGTGACGGCTGAAAACAGTAACAAAATGATGATAGATGGGGGAAAAATAAGCCTAAAAATATGCCGTTTGCTCAACCATGTAATGTGGGAGTGATTATATTTCGGCATCAAGCGTGGTTCGCCTTCGCTTTGCTCCTAACGAGAATATTATACGGTTAATAATAATAATAATAATAAAATTTGGATGATTTTTATAGCGCCGTTTTTTGTGAAAAATCACCCCAAGGGCGCTGTACAGATCTTGTTAAGTTGTAATGTTTATGCAAGATGGAATGCGGCCGCCCCAACAGATTTAGACCAACGTGGGCAAATGTCATCTGACTGTCGTAAGGGTGTCATTTGGGTGATTTGTTGGATGCCTGGTTCGCTCGCGTTCGGGAACAGTCGGTCGAGATCGGCACTCCCCCGCCCCCCCTGCCGGTTCCCGGGCCGGCGGTCGAAGGGACACATCTGGACAACAAAGCAAGTGACCATTCTGGGCTATGGCACTGCATTTAAAACACTGATATTTAAAGATTAAAATATTTTCATAAAAATCGAAATTACGTCGAAACTAGTCACTTTAAAATTATTAAGAGTTTTTCACTTAACCTACACACAACAACGGTAATTTTAAAGAAGTGATTTGAGAAATATCTTACTTATTTGGAGAAAAATAGCAAAAAAGACTAAAACACGTCAGGCAGCTGCGAAAGCGCTACGACATGTTATGTTATGTTTATCGTAATTGAATATCAAAAGGAGTAGGACTGCTAAACTTCATAAATGGATCAATTAAAAACAAACAAATATTAACAGCACTATTCACTTATGACGCACTGAGTTCAAACCAGTTTACTGACACCCCCACAACGAAGAAAGGGAAATACATAACTAGGAGTTTTCATAGATCTGGTTTACCGTCAGTCACTACCCCCTCTGTACTGAGATCCCTGGCAACAATCAATCTAACCTAAAACGACTGTTACATTAAATAAAATGTTCTACACTCGCTTAAGAGAGCAAATAAAATCCTCAAATAAATTCAATATGTTGATTTCATTCTACCGTCCATTGTTAGTCGCCTAGTGATCGACATTGACTCGTCTTTGTTTGACGAAGTTAAATTGTGTTTATCCATTAAGAAACAGTCCACAACTTTCTATTCGTATTTAATTTTAGAAACCTACAAACTTTATTACACAGTTGATTGTTTATAACGAGGAAGAGCGTGCATAAAACACTATAATAATTGATCATGATTAGAACTCGTTGAGACTAGCAGATAATTAATGAGAGAATCGCATGCGAATGTCAACATAGAAAATATACTCGGGTGGGTAATGCTTTATAAAATGTTTATAAACATATATTGAATGTTATGGAAACTTCACAAATTTTAATCATAATTAAAGTGGGACATGGTGTGTAGGTCATAATTTTCAGCTGTCCGGTGGCTAAGTGGTAAAATATTGTACAGTAATGCCGGGTTCGACGTTCCATTCAGAGTTTCAACGCTCCTTGAGCAACCTTTTTCTCTCAACCGAGATTTTAAAACTTCCTTTCCCGTCTACCCCTAACAACAAAAATTTACTATCAATCATTGAAAATAAATACATACTTGTGGATTGTAAAGCTCTTTTCAAAGGATTCTATCCAAGAAAAGGGGAGGCACTAAACCTTTACCAGGTACATATGCGCTTCTTGCGCAGGTACATTTATTTATTCGCTTTTCTAGAATACGAGTATATCGTATTTACCTTCCCATTTCATAGAATTGTAATATGCTAATGATTCTCGAATATGTCTCTAACAATGGAGGTTGTTTATGGAAAAGAAAATTCCCCGTAATGGAGGAAAGCTCGTTTCTATTACATGGGAAATTCAACGACTTTTAATATTATAAGTCAAGAGTGCGCCAAAAAGAAAGCAATATGTAAGGCCGTTGTTGGTTTTGGGAATATATCGGTGAGCGAACGCTTATTTGAAATTGACAGATTTTCATTTGATTTTTATAAAATAAGCTTCAGAGGTTCATTGGATCCCAGATTATGTCCAAAACATCCAATTATTCTTATCGAAAATGGAATTCTTAAAAACATTCATTATTTTACATTGGCTTGGTAGGTGATAGAGTTTTATTTTCATTAGACTAGGTAGCTGGGGGGTTCGTTTATCCTTCGGGACTTTTATTATTTAAATGTTTTCTGGGTTTCATGGGCACAGTATGGGTTTCAGTTATTTATATTTCTGTTAATGATCTCGTGATAATATTATACCTACGAGTGTTTACGAGAGATGTTGAGTTTCTTCGCTAGATGCCGCCTCATACATCTATAGTCACAGTACACGGTGCGTAAGATGTGTGTCAGGAACGAGTGTGTGGGAAATATTGCGTTTAGTACGTGTTTTTGTAGAACTAAGTTTATTAAGGTTCCTACTGTAAGCTGAAACTATATTGTTAAGGATTCTTATCGGAGGTATGTAGGTAGACACTTACGCAAACTTCAGCGAGTGACAAATAGGGGAGTGCCACAAAAATGTTATTTTGAGTGAAGATTAAGAATACTAACGACTCTATAAGGGTGGAAAAAAATTTACAACCAGAGAACAGAGTGGAAACGAAACAGTACTGGGTTATTGTTTAAAATCTAGTATTATCTACCTGATGGGGTAGATTTATATAACGGCCTGCATAGTCGAGTGGTAAGACGCTCGACTACAAATCCAGAGGTCGCTGGTTCGAACCCGGCGTGCGCAAATAAATTTTATTTAATCAATATGTGTCATAACACATTTAATTGATATAAAATAAAATAAAGTATATTTGCGGCACGTACCAGAGTGGTAGATACTCAAGTATAAAGATAAATACCGCCCTGGTGAAAGACCACCATTCAGAATTGAAACGTTGCTTGAAATGGCTTTAACCGTGTTTTGTGACCAGCTCTGAATAGCCAGGTACTTCCGAACCTTCCCCTTCCTCATCTCTTTCCTCTCTTTACTACCTTCAGCCTCACAACGTACCCCTATTGGGGATGCCATAGTCTCACTGGCTTTAGATGGTTGGGAGCAGTTGAGACTTTTGTGCGGTATTCATGTTAAAAAATAAATATATATATATAACGCGACGACGACAAACCATTAAAGTAAGTAATTTAAAGAATCTTTTAAAAGTTTTATGACTTGAAACATTACAAAAATTCAGATGAAAAGGAACAATGCTTAATTTCACAATGTAATCAAACATGTTTTAAATGAAAATCAACCAACATAACTGCTAGACAAGAAGCACTGTGACCAGTGAACCGCTGGTTCTATTTACGAGCGTTCTAACTTGAACAAGGGTTGTACACCAAAAACTTGACCTGTCAAACCCTTTTTTGCCAAAAGGTTGATCAAGGTCCTCGAGTTTTTTGTTAATATAATTAAACACGCGCGATTTAAGCCGAGGATAGAACACAGATACGTTCGTTACATCGTAAAGGCGAAAAGGTGCTTATAAACGAAAATAACTATTAATTTATATGGAAAATAAGTAATTATATCTGGAACACTGCGGTTTGATTACCGTAATACGGGGTTGAGAGGAAACTCCATTAATGGAGGACTGAACGCTGTTGGCGCAAATAAGAAATTGTCCAAAGAAGCGAAGCTAGCAGTCCACAATGGAGTGCTTATACCAACCCTGATGTATGGCAGTGAGGCATGGAACTGGCAGAGGAAGGATGAAACTAGACTGAATGCTGTGAAATGAGATCTCCAAGACGTATGTGCGGTAAAACCATATATGACTGTATTAAAAATGTGGATATCCGGAAAGAATGCAAGGCTGATGTGAGCGTAATGAATAGGATCAAAAAAGGGACGCTTAGATGGTTTGGGCATGTAGAGCGAATGAACGAAGAACGGAGTGTGAAAAGAATATATGATGCGAAAGTAAATGGAAAGAAGAAGTCGAGGACGACCGAGAAAGACATGGCACGATCAAGTGAATCAAATACTTGAATCGGGTCATGTGAAGAGTCAGAAAAACAGAAGAGTATGTATGAGACGATGTATGAATGTAAATGAAGCAAGGAGTGTGTGCCAAGACAGAGTTATATGGCGGACCGTCCTCTCTGCCTACCCCTGCGGGGAAACGGCGTGATGGTTGGTTAGTTAGTTAGTGGGGTTAAGAAAAGACCTCACTTTTAAAACTTTGGGGTCTGAATAACGAAAGAAGGGGGTGGGAAGGGGACTTTAATTCGTAGTATTTTTTAAATCAAATTGAACATTTAGGCGTTACTCGCAAGAACTCAATTTTTGAACGTAGTGGGGGATTACTTTGATAATGAATGCAGCCATTAGGGAAAAAGGGAGGGAGGAGGAAGTTCAGAAGATAAAGATGAGTATAAAACACGTTAGAGGAAAATGCGAGATAAAGATAAGTATATAATTGAATTGAAGAAGGTGCATTGTTTCACGTGTTTACTTCACTATTATAAAGACGTTGAAACCTGTTTCTTTGCCTCTTAACGATCATCCCATATATGACTTATTGTGATCAAATAGATTGCTTCTAATCTAACGAAAAGTGATAAAAAGACTGAGATTAAAGCTTAGAGTACATAGAGTGGTACCTATCCAAGGCAATGTAGTCAGCGTTTGATGATTTTTGCCGGACTCGGCAGACCTGGACGTGGCTAGGACTAGGTATAGGGTATTTGACGGCCTGTATTGACGGCCTGCATGGTCGAGTGGTAAGACGCTCGACTACTACTCCAGAAGTCGCGGGTTCGAACCCGGCGTGCGCAAATAAATTTTATTTAATTAATATGTGTCATAACACATTTAATTGATATAAAATAAAATAAAGTATATTTGCGGCACGTTCCAGAGTGGTAGATACTCAAGTATAAAGATAAGTATCGCCCTGGTGAAAGACCACCATTCAGAATTGAAACGTTGCTTGAAATGGCTTTAACCGTGTTTGGTGACCAGATCTGAATAGCCAGGTACTTCCCAACCTTCCCCTTCCCCATCTCCTTCCTCTTCCCACTACCTTTAGCCTCACAACATACCCCGATTGGGGATGCCATAGTCTCACTGGCTCTAGACGGTTGGGAGCAGTTGAGACTCTTCTGCGGTATTCACGTAAAAGAATAAATCATACATCTATTCATAGCACGTGTTGACATAATGTTTTTGTTTATTCGTAAAACCACTCTTTCATAGTATTGTAGTCAACAAAAATATAGCACATAACCCAAAAAACCGTTAAGTTGTGTCCAGTTTAGTCGCATTACAAAACATGTTGGCAGAGTCCCCGGAGACCAAGATCATCCTTACAGTACATAAAAGCGGTGTGATATTATTGTAGTTTCTTTCTCTCTCATAGTTTACGACGTAAAAACCCGGAGAAAGTGATTAATCGCAAGTTTGTATAGGTTGGGTAAAAATAATTAGCCCTCTCTCCATATATTCTTACTCCAATGATTAAAGTGACCCTAAATAATTCAATTACAGGACATCATTTATTTGTGGTAATGACTTCATAAAGTACTTCGCTTTGCAGACAGTTATGGACGAACAATATTGCGCATGGACATCATTTGTGAGGCGTAGAAGACAGAATCTGGTCGGTGACAGCGAGCCGAAAAACAACTGAGACCGACTTGCCGAGTATTTTTTACGGAGGGTAGACTCGTAGAGTGAGGGAGGAGAATGGAACGGGTCCCATCCAGCGGATCGGAACTTCAAAATTTCCTGGAGGAAGTCTGAAGAAAGAGAAGTGTGTTCACTCAGATAAATGGACAACTAAGTACCAGGGGTGTTAGTTGAAGTTTGCCGGTTTTACTCATAGATGTCGCTAGAGATATGTATACATTTCTATGATTTGGCATCTATGTCATATTTTTCTATGGACATTAACCTTCAAAAATACACAAGTTACATTCTGCCGAAATAATAGTGTCATAGTTGTTTACCTCAGTGAATATGTCGAGGTTCGTTCCAAGTAAATCGCATTTGCGGCATTCGTTGCTTTTCTTATTTCATCAAAAGAAAAAAACAGTTGAGGCTCATCGGTTGCTGGTAGAAACTTATGGTGAACATGCTCCAATGATTAGAACATCTGAGACATGGTTTCGTCAATTTAAAAGTGGAGATTGCGATTTCACAGACAATGAACATCCTGGTGCAACGGAAAAGTTCGAAGACGAGGAATTGCAGGCGTTATTGGATGAAGACCCAACCCAATCGCAACAATGGGCCCAAACACTAAATGTGACCCGAGGAGCAATTTTCCAACGTTTAAAAGCCATGGGAAAGATCCAAAAGTATGGAAAATGGGTACCACATCAAATGAACGAGAGACAAATCGAAAATCTTGAGACAAATCGCACCGCCTCATACAGCTAAAGTAGTGAAGAACACTCTCAAAGCATTGAATTGGGAAATATTATCGCACCCGCCGTACTCTCCAGACCTTGCCCCGTTCGACTATCACCTTTTCGCATCGATGGGACACTCACTCGCAGAGCAGCGCTTCGCCAATTTTGAAAAATTCGGAAAATGGCTCGTCGAATGGTTTGCCTAGAAAGAGAATTTTTTTTTTGGAATGGTATCCATGATTTTCCTCAAAGATAGGCAAAATTTATAGAATCCGATGGTCAATACTTTGAATAATTTTTTTTTGAGATTCCATTGAGAATTAAGCGTTTTCTTTATTGAAAAAAACGGCAAACTTCAACTAACACCCCTGGTAAACTAAGCCAGGGTGCTCGAATCGACCGGCAATACCGCCAGGCACAACAAGACGACAAAGACTATTCTACACCATAATATGCAGCATATAATACCGATCAACGAGTTTATTTTTTCTGCACTTCGAACGAATCGGACAGTCTAAAAATCCGCATTGTCGAATGTCTAGAGGCACTAAATCTTTGGATGTCTTCAAATAAACTGAAGCTTAATCCTTCTAAAACTGGATTTCTTTGGGTGGCCACAAACAGAAGTCGAAATTTCATAGATAATTCGCCAATGTCTATTTCCGGTAGCGACATAGTTCCAAAAACAACCGCAAAACTTCTTGGTGTTAATCTGGATTCGGACCTTTCGCTAAAAATTCAAGTAAATCGGACTGTAAGTACTGGGTTTTTTCATTTGAGACAACTCAAGTCTGTCAAAAGAAATCTCCCGATAGAAGCAACTAAACTACTGATCAATTCGTATGTAGTCTCACGGCTCGACTACTGTAACGGTATTTACGCCAGCCTTCCTAAATACCAAACTAATAAACTCCAATCAGGTTTTAATGCTGCAGCAAGGCTTATCACCGGGGTATCTAAATATTCGCATATTTCAGAGCACCTTCGAAACCTTCACTGGCTCAAGTGCACTGAAAGAATCCAGTACAAGTTGTGCTGGATGGTGTTTAAATCCATTAACGAAATGGCCCCACTGTACATCACCGAACTATGAGTTCCAGAAAAAATTCTTCTAAAGCAGTCGACTCTTAGATCAGCAACGTCATCGGCTATCGGAAGGCTGATAGAACCCAAACGCAATCCAAATACCAAGTTTGGAGATCGCGCTTTCGGAGTTTCGGGGCCGAAGGCTTGGAATGAACTCCTTCCGGAACTAAGATGTATAACGAGCCCAACAGAATTTCGGTCCAAACTGAAAACTTACCTTTTCAGACTCTCATATCCTTAAATTTATTAAAAGAATCTCAACATAATCTGTCTTTCGACGACGTTATGCGACATAACAGGAGAGAACTCAACGGTTTTTTAGGTTATATCCTATATTTTTGTGTATAACAATACTGTAAAAAAGTGGTTATGCAAATAAATAAAAAACATTATTTCGAAATATGTCATGAATGGATGTATAAATTTCCTAGCCCTTGTCCTTGCCACACCCCAGTCAGGCAAAAATCATCAATACTGACTACACTAGCACCTTTCTCCTGGTATATTATTGCTCTGAGTTTACAACCAAGGATTACCCTCTTATAGATGACATCCCACTCCCTAAGATAAAAGGCTAGGTTCCATTTGACGTACAAAGCTACAATTGGCATTACAGTTTATTTCTGAGAAATAACTTCAATAATTAGATATTGGACGACTTGGCAGTTTGTTTAAAGGTTAAGTTCGTCAGCCGGGGTTACCCTCCGTGGGGAACAGTTCATAATGTTTGGCAAAGTAATTTACCTCCCCCTCCCAGGGGCGATATCATGTTCCCCCCTACCTTACAGAGGCCAAGTGAAAATTAGGTTAAGTTAGTATAAGTCAAGTTACTAAGTAAGGATGAGCCAGAAACTTTATGCAAAACCTTGATAGCAATACTCCGCGTATCCGGACGGGGTAGAAAGATATGTTACTGTCTCATTCCGTTATGCGATTAAAGGTGTATTTATGCGTGTTTGTAAATTAATTTACTTTTCTTAACCTCTGATAAAGCTCGGGTGAAAACGGATCTCGGTCGGCATCAAAAATAATAAATATTGATTTAAAGCTCACTGCGTTTTATTTATTTAAAATGCATACCACAAAGGCTTTGCTACAAAAATATACACACTGTAAAATTAAAATTAGATGGAAAAGTTCATTATCGCAAGGAAGAGAGCTTCTTGGATGCATTACTTAAATGCATTGGTCTGTCATTTTGCGCAAGAAAACGTTATTTGAAACATATTCGTAAACACCATTAATTTGTGGCTTGCCATATGTATAATCAAAACAGATAAGCTTTGTTTAAACCACTTTATTTTCAATTTTTTTCCGAGCGATAAACTTTGTTTAAGACCACTTTATATTTAATATTTTGTCGACCGGTTTCGGAGACACATTTCCATCTTCATGACAATATTAAGATTATGGATATTAAATAAATAATAATTATCATATAGTCCTATCCTAGACAAAGATATGTAAGCCGCTCTGTTATTCCCATAATCCCCTCAATCACCCCTTCTCCTTCCCATTCCAACATCTAAATTTTTATATAAATTTCAGTATTTTTTATTTTAGTTTAATTTTAATATTGTCCTGAAGATGGAAGGGTGCTTCCGAAACCGCTCGACAAAATATTAAATATAAAATGGTCTTAAACAAAGTTTATCGCTTTTATTTTTATTTAGAGTGGTAGATACTCTAAGTATCGCCCTGGTGAAAGACCACCATTCAGAATCGAAACGTTGCTTGAAATGGCTTTAGCCGTGTTTGGTGACCAGATCTGAATAGCCAGGTACTTCCCAACCTTCCTCTTCCCAATCTCTTTCCCGTCCCCACTACCTTCAGCCTCACAACATACCCTATTTGGGGATGCCATAGTCTCACTCAACGGTTGGGAGCAGTTGAGACTCTTGTGCGGTATTCATTTAAAAAAATATATAGTTATAAGAAACTTAAAAAAAACTGAGAAAAAACTTTTCACAATACTCCCGATAGGTCCACCAAATACCGTTACCCGCGAATTTCTTTAACGATGCAAACCGTACAAAATCCAAGTAATGTAAAATTTGAACACAATACATTTAATATAAACAAGCCGACATGACAAGACACAAATCTGCTAAGAACGTAAACCGCATACGGTGAAAAGGACCACAGTTCGTCCGCCATAAACCAAGAAAATCCTTGGCAGAGCGGGCGAAAAACACTGTAAAACCTGTTCAACAACCTTATTAGCATGGAATAAAAAAATGTGAAACAAAAAAATATACAATTTTCCCACGCTAAGAAACCCGTAGAACCTTAGGTTTTTCGGCTGAAAATAAAATGAACTCAGGTTCCTATAATCTGACAGCCGAACAGTCGGGGGTTTATTGATGTGCGAATGATAATATTTTGTGCATTTACGCAGAATTAGACCCAAAATCAACTATCGAGTAAAGCTTTAGAGTATCAACCCAAAACGTGACGATAAAGAATTAAAGCTGGAAAAGGCGTAAGTCTTCTATCTTTAGTCTCCCCTCGTACAAAACTTCGGAACAATAAGTATTCATCTCAAATCCCTCGAATTCGGCCGGAGCTTTATGTGAAAAACACCGCCAAAGCAAAACCCTTCACGCATAATAAATCCTAATAAGTTTGCTGATTTAATATCTATTTTTAGACTAACTTCTTTAGTAGATTTTTTTAACCGATAACCTTACTTTTGCTCCAGCCGCGATGGGAGATCAAAGTGATAGTGTAGGTTTTAGTGCCAATTAATTTATTTAAATATAACATATAGTGCCAAATGTAATTGTGTTTGTTTTTTTATGTAACGTACCCTCAGAGCAACAATATACTAGGAGGGATAGCTTTGCGAAACAGTGTGTACCGGATTGTTGATTTTTTCCTGACTCGGGCGTTTCTAGGGGATTTTCATGGACACACTTTTTACATTCATTCATAGCACATGTCGACATAATGTTTTGTTTATTTGTATAACCACTTTTTCACAGTATCAACTAAAATATAGGATATAACCTCAAAAACAGTTGACTTATGTCGCATGACAAAACGTAGAGGGCGGAGTCGCCGGAGACACGGGACACGGAAAAAAATGCTTATATACCTAAAAGTGGTGCGATACTATGTGACAACTCGTCTTGTCTCTTTCTCTCTCACGGTTTACGACGTAAAAACCAGTAGAAAGTGATTTATTGTAAATTTGTATAGGTCGGGTAAAATATTTAGCTCTCTCTTCATATATATTCTTACTCCAAGAACGTACAACTGTTAGAATAAAAAGTATTTCTCTAAAAAATATCGAATATTGATAAAATATATATAATGAAACAGAAAAATAGAACACAAAGTTTATTGAAAACGAGAATCGAAGAAAAAAGGAAACATAAAGAAAATTATGGTTACTGCTAATGTTTTCCCATACAAACTCCATGCGGTGCCTTTTTACACTGTAGGCAAATCAAATTGGATCTCTTTACTGCGCTGCCATCCTTATTGCTGCATACCACGCATTGCCGTAAATTACGTCCTGCTATTTTTAAACCGAAATTCGTCCTCGGTGTGGATGATGTTGAAGGTATTTCAGGAAGAAGTTTAAATAATAATAATAATATTTGTATGATTTGTATAGCGCCGTTTTATTATTGAACATAATACCTGGCAGGTCCTATCAGATAGACCACACTTCTCAACATAAAATTTTTCTTATGATTTATTTAAATGGACTTTCTGAATTTGTCGTACAGTACGGGATTTGGTTAAAAATTGTATATTTAAAGGTGATTCGTCGAGAGATGGATTATGTTGAGATTCTTTTAGTGAATTTAAGGATATGAGAGTCTGAAAAGGTAAGTTTTCAGTTTGGACCGAAATTCTGTTGGCGTCGTTATACACCTTAGTTTCGGAGGAAGTTTATTCCAAGTCTTCGGCCCCGAAACTCCTGCAGCGCGATCTTCAAACTTAGTATTTGGATTGCGTTTGGGTTCTATCAGCCTTCCGATAGCCGATGACGTTGCTGATCTAAGAGTCGACTGCCTTAAAAGAATGTTTTCTGGAACGCATGGTTCGGTGATGTACAGTGGGGCCATTTCGTTAATGAATTTAAACACCATCCAGCACAACTTGTACTGGATTATTTCAGTGCACTTGAGCCAGTGAAGGTTCCGGAGACGCTCTGAAATATGCGAATATTTAGATACCCCGGTGATAAGCCTTGCTGCAGCATTAAAAACTGATTGGAGTTTATTAGTTCGGTATTTAAGGAAGGCTTCCACAGCCATAACCAATAATTGGGTAGACTAATTCGCACTTTCAATATCATCTGGTCAGGTTTGATACTGTGTTATAGATAAAGAATTCATGGCAGGTTTTATGTATTATTGACGAATACTGTTAATTATACCTATGCAACGCAGGATATAAATCCTAATAAAACGTCTATCTTACTTAACCAAGCGTTTAAAAGTTCCCGTGGCAAATTTCGACACAATTCGACTGACAGCTTTTAGAGTAGAAAACTTTAAGAAACTTTAAATTTATTCATTTCAAAGTTATAATTATACTAAAAGGATGTACCAAAAATAAATCAATACATGATTAATGACTGCGGAGTGGATATGGATATTTTAAATCGAGAATTCTACCGGAGTAAAACGCTTTCATTTCGTTATATTCTAGTTTTCTTTTGGATTTCTGACTGATCATCGTGATTCGTTTTTCTTCACAGGTACTGAGCCTTTGATCCCCGAACATAGATTAATCAAGCGGATTTTTGCAAATTATTTTGGGAATTATTTGTCATTTATTATTAATTTTCGGAAAAATTCTTATATATTTGTACCGTCAGGCAATAAAATAAATAAAACATGAAAATTGAGAATACTGCACAAGAGCCCCAATTGCTCCCAACGTTGGAGTAACAATATATGGAGAGAGAGCTAATTCTTTTTACTCAACCTATACAGATTTGGGATACACAACTTTCTTCGGGTTTTTACGTAGTACACCAAGAGAAAGAAAGATACAGCAAATTTTGCCAAATTATCACACCGCTTTAAAGAACTGTAAGGATGTTCTTCGTGTCCCGCGTCTCCGTTGACTCCGCACACAAGTTTTCATATGCGACATAAATTGACATATATCAACGGTTTTTTTAGGGAATGTGATATATTTTTGTTTGTAACAATATTGTGAAAAGGTGGTTATACGAACAAACAAAAACATTGTGTCGACATGTGCTATGAATGGATGTATAGATACCCTAACCCTAGTCCTAGCCACGCCCAGGTCTAGCCGAGTCCGGCAAAATTCATCAAAATTGACTACAGCAGCGCTCTCTCTTGTATATTATTGCTCGGAGCTCCCAACCGTCTAGAGCCAGTGAGACTTTGGCATCTCCAATCGGGGTATGTTGTGAGGCTGAAGGTAGTGGGGAGGGGAGGGAGATGAGTAAGAGGAAGGTTGATAAATACCTGGCTATTCAGATCTGGTTACCAAACACGGCTAAAGCCATTTCAAGCAACTTTCGATTCTGAATGGTGGTCTTTCACTAGGGCGATACTTATTAGTAGTATCGAGCATCTACCACTCTGGTATAAAGTCGGGTGGTAAAGTGTGTATAGTTGTTTATTTTTTAATACCCTACAATTTCAACAGATGATAACATTAGAATACTTATTGAAATAAAAATATACAAAAACACACATACCTGAATCCAATATCACAATAATTATATTGATGGCCTCCATAGTCGAGTAGTAAGACGCTCGACTACGAATCCAAAGGTCACGGGTTCAAGCCCGGCGTGCGCCAATAACTTTTATTCAATTAATATCTGACATAACACATTTAATTCATACACACATAATAAAAAGTATATTTGCTATATTTTATTATTAAGTTCCAGAGTGGTAGATACTCTAAGTATCGCCCTGGTGAAAGATTACCATTCAGAATCGAAACGTTGCTTGAAATGGCTTAAGCCGTGTTTGGTGACCAGATCTGAATAGCCAGTCACTTCCCAACCTTCCTCTTTTTTATCTCCTTCCCCTCCCCACTACCTTCAGCCTCACAACATACCATATTTCGGGACGTCATAGTCGCACTGGCTCTAGACGGTTGGGAGCAGTTGAGACTCTTGTGCGGTATTCATATAAAATATATATATATATATATATATATTATATAAATGCGTTGTATTAAATCAATATACGATAGTGGACAAACGCGTCGGATTCCCACCCGAGCGTCGTGCGTTCAATTCCTCTGCTGGCTAAGTCCTCCATCATTGCACAAGCAACATCTTTCGCTTCTTATAATGGCAGTAGGAGTTTTTCAAATATTGTCACGTTATTCGTAACCCGGGAATGTTTGTCTTTCTAAGAAAAAAAAAAAAAAAATGTTTTCAAACAAGCACTAAAATAATAATATTTGGATAATTTGTATAGCGCCGCTTTTGTGAAAAATCACCTCAAGGGCGCTGTACAAATCTTAATTTCTACTTAAATCGACTAACCATGTGACAGCCCAATGTAAAACTGATTCTCCTGGTATTAGTTTTTGTAAACAAGCTATAAAAACTAGCCTACGTACAGACTAATGTCCAATAATGTACATTCACATTTCAAAAATCGTTTTTGATATAGAAGATACATAAAGTATTATTACAGACAGGTACAAATTTGTACCGTCAGGGAGCAAAGGGTTAAACCAAAGCTCGCTGCTCAAACGAGTTACAACATCATCCCTTTGTCCCTCTGCTGCCCAATAAAAAATATTATAAGCCATTTATCAACCTTTTTATAACAATAATATGCTAATTCGAGAAATGGTTTGATGACCACAGCGCCTACCTTTAGTCGGCGGATTAAAGCACGACTCGAAGGGTTGATGAAAAATCTACAAAATGAACACAACTTTGGAGGTCATCAAATTCTTTGTTATAAAATTAAACTCTGATAGCATAGCGCGCCGGCGAGATTCGTTCCTTTATTGTCTCACCAGCGCACAGCGATAAAGGTCTAGGATTTGAACGGTCGCACCACGCAGGGTCGAGGGCATAATTTGTTTCTCTCAAATATTGAAACGGTTAAATGTTAAACCTATTATTAAACCCTCAGAGCAATAATACACCAAGAGGGATACCTTGTGTAGTCAGGATCGTTGATTTTTTCCTGACTCGGGCGTGGCTAGGGCAAGAATATTTATACGTCCATTCATAGCACATGCCGAAATAATGTTTTGTTTAATTTGTATTAACACTTTTTCACAGCGTTGTTATAAACGAAAATATAGGATATAACCTAAAAATCGCAAAACAAAACGTAGTGGGCGGAGTCGCCGGAGACGCGGGTGACGGAAAACATGCTTACATATCGAAAAGTGGAGCGATATTATGTGACAACTTGTCTTGTCTCTTTCTCTCTCACGGTTTACGAAGTAAAAACCCGGAGAAAGTGATTTATCGTAAATTTGTATAAGTTGGGTAAAAATATTTAGATCTCTCTCCATATATATATATTTTTTATATGAATACCGCACAAGAGTCATCTGCTCCCAACCGTCTAGAGCCAGTGAGACTATTACAACCCCAAATAGGGTATGTTGTGAGGCTGAAGGTAATGGGGAGGGGAAGGAGGTTGGGAAGAAGAAGGTTGAGAAGGTTGGGAACATGGCTAAAGCCATTTCAAGTAACGTTTCGATTCTGAATGGTGGTATTTTGCCAGGGCGATATTTAGAATATCTACCACTCGGGAACGTGCCGCAAATACACTACATATTATTTAATGTGAATTGAATGTGTTTTGACATATACTTATTAAATAAAAGTTATTGGAGCACGCCGGGTTTGAACCCGCGACCTTTGGATTCGTAGTCGAGCGTCTTACCACTCGACCACGGAGGCCGTCAAATATACATATTCTTGCTCTGAGATTAAACCAAACAAAATCTCTTCTACAACTGACATCTGGTCAGACCTGCGTTTTGGGAATTCAATGCTTAACTAAACCGCTCGGCAGATTCCGCAAATACGAGTATACGTAATATTTATATATATGAAGGTGTGAAAGGACGTTATATGGGTGACGAAATATCGTCAAAATTTCACACTTATAGATATAAATATATCACCTACAGTATATTGCATGGTCCGTGATCAAAATGTAATTAATTCATTTTCATTGCCGGCAACCCGGGCGTTTATTGGCATTCAATCGGTTGTTACAAATCCGTGTACTTTACCCGCCTAACTAGAGTCTGGTAAACAATGTGACGGATAACAATAAAAAAATCTAGATGATCAAAGTTATGCAGTTGTCAGACTTCGAAATTGTAAATTGCACTGTGCATCAAAATACAACTTTTCCGTTCGAGCTGGTTTGCATCGCAAGAAGCAACCCGTTCTCATCCGACAAATATAAACTGTGTACAAATGTTGGGGGCACGTTGGCGTGTTTCCCGGCTGTTCCGAAGGGAACAATGATGCAAGTTCCTCTGAGCATCTTCTATTGAAATAACGGTAGAACAAAAACAGATTGAAACCGTTTGTTAAGACAGGGGACCGCGCCTTTCTTCACAAATCAAAGAAGGTTTCAAGAGTCAAGTGTTTTGCAGGTATTTAATTAAAATAAATATATTTTTAAAATTGATTCACAAAAGAATATCTTTTTTTAATGAAGAAAAAAAATTACAAAATTTACTTAAATAATTTTGTAAAAATCTCTTCACTAAAATATAAAAAGAAGTAGTGATTCTGCAAAACATTAATACGATTTATAAAAACCCTTTAAATTCCCCCGTAAAGCAAATGAAGTGGGTGGCAAAACCCAATTATTCTAAACTTTTAAACTGATCGGGCCGTATAATATAATCCGCGTGGAAAAACATTAATCCAGACCGAACTTTGATAATAAGACAATCAACTTTTTTTGATCATCCCTTCACATCTCTTATACATTATTTCTTGTTGAAAAAAAAATAAAAAAGCCTTTCTTTGCAAGAAATGCTCACTGCACAGTTAGATCAAACGTTTTGTAACCACCACAGAAGCCAAAGTAAGATTAAGATATGTTACGATAATTATATGTTATATCTTTCGGAGTTTTAGATTAGCTGTGGACAGAAAATGGTTTTCAATTAAATTTCTTTATTCATTTTAAGAACATTACAAAAAAAAATTTTAAGGCGTTATTAAAGATATGTAGAAAAATATATATGGAGTGTACAAAAAACAGAGTACAATGAACGTAATATACTAAGACAAGATTTTATAACTAAACAATAAAGATAAATAGTAAATACGAGTTAAGCAAGCAGCAATAAAACTTGCTGTTTAAAGACAGTTTCGCTGACGCTAAAAATATCGATATCCGAAGCGATTCGATTCAACAGCAAGAGTGCCCTCCCCACCGGCATGACCATTGGCAAGGTAGTCCTGCAGGCCGGGAGATAAAACAATCTATGCTGGCGATGACGGCGATAACCATCGGGAACATAAAAGTTAATGCTCTCCATGATAGCTAAGTTTACTAAACATCCACGTATCAATTTGAAGAAGTGGGTGACGACGTACACATCCCTTCTGACCCGCAGATGGTTCGTTCCGAGCATACCCAAAAGAAAGTCACGGGTAGTAACCGCACTCCCTTAAGTAGAGAAATCTCAGAAATTTCTTCTGAACCCTCTCCAACATGAGGGAGTACTTCTCCTCGTGCGGACTCAAAATCACTGATCCACTCTCCAGCCTGCTTCTTACCAAGGAATTAAATAATATTATGAGAACCCGGTTGTCTCTAAAGTTTTTCGCAGTACGTATAACGAAACCCAACATTTTCAATGAAGTGCCACAGGTCATTTCGATATGAACATGAAATGTTAGCCTACTATCAAATATGATCCCAAGATCCTTCATAGTGGAGACACGTTTTAAACTTTGGTCGTTCATAGTATACCGGTAAAACCAGGTATGATACGCCCTTGTGAAAGACAAAATGAAACATTTAGAAATATTGAACTCGATCCGATTTCTTTTACTCCAGTCAACAATTCTACTAATGTCTGACAGGAGTCGATTGCAGTCTTCTAAAGTTTGTATTTCAATGAATATTTTTAGGTCATCCGCGAAAAGAAGAGACCTTGAATGGAGAATAACTTTTGAAATATCATTTATAAATATAGAAAAGAAAATTTGAAACCAAAGCTCTAAATGACGGCTAAAGATTCGATAAGGTGTTGTACGTTTTGAAAACTACACAACAGGGTGCTGCTGAAGAGAAGGTTCTCAGATCTCTGAAGTTGGGCCGTTACTCAATTTGTGGAATATAATTTGTCATTCCGCCGCGGTACCAACTGGGAGGTCCGAAACTTTTGTCTTCTATGGATTTCTTTATTTATGTTTCTATTATGTTCCATTGTGGTTTTTAATTTACGATGTTCAGGAGTAAATCAAAATCCTTGAATTTAACAATAATAAAGGCCGACAGGTGCCAGCGACAACTTTTGTAAGGCGCTTCATTGTTGTTTTTTTAATATCTACCAAAAAAGATGGCGCTGTCAAAATTAATAGAAATTTTGGGTTTTTTTAAGGTTGACGACTGAAATAAATACTTAACTAAGAAATTATGTAATATTCCATTAGTAATAATAATAATGATATTTGGATAATTTGTATAGCGCCGTTTTTGTGAAAAATCACCTCAAAAAAATATAAAATCATATTCCTAAATCATACTTCTTTCGGTATTATATTGTTCGGGTGTTATTTTTTCTTAGAGATTAATCTAGAAAATATATGGAAAGCAAACCGTGAGAGAGAAAGAGACAAGACAAGTTGTCACATAATATCGCACCACTTTTAGGTATGTAAGCATGTTTTCCGTCTCCCGCGACTCCGCCTACTATGTTTTGTTATGTGACATAACTCGACGGTTTTTGAAGTTACATCCTATGTTTTTGTTGATAACAATACTGTGAAAAAGTAATTATACAAATAAATAAAAACTTAGTACTGAGTATTGAAATTGTTTCTTATCAATTATAGAACATAACTTACTATAACATAAGATAAATGCGCCAAAAAATTGAAAAACCAAAAAATATATTGAAAACTAAAAATGGTAATTGTGGCGACGTTTTCTTCTTCGAGGGCCTGATAAAAAGGTATAAAACAAGAAACTGTCAAAGTCAGAGCAATAATATACAAAGAGAGCACTGCTGTAGTCACTTTTGATGAGCTTTGCCGGACTCGGCTATACCTGGGCGTGGCTAGGACTAGGGCTAAGGTATTGATACATCCATTCATAGCACATTTCGACATTTTTGTTTATTCGCATAACAACTTTTTCACAGTATTGTTATAAACAAAAATATAGCAGATAACCTAAAAAACCGTTAATGGAGTTATGTCAATTTATGTCGAATATCAAAACGTGTGGGCGGAGTCAACGGAGACGCAGGACACGAAGAACACTCTTACAATATTTTAAAGCGGTGTAATAATTTGGGAAAATTTGTTGTCTATTTCATTCTCATGGTGTACGACGTAAAAACCCAGACAAAGTAATTTATTCTAAGTTTGTATAGGTTGGGTAAAAAGAATTAGCTCTCTCTCCATATATTGTTTCTTCAAGTCTCAAAATAAACTGTGCCTTGACATCCAAATTGCTAAATGCACTGTTCTAAACGCTTTGCCGATGAAACTTTGTTCTCAGGAAGAGATTTGACAATCTACCGCGCTTTGAAGGTACTCAAAGCAACATTATTCTTGAATTTAGGCACTTCGCGATATATCATCATAATTGTGGTGAGTGAAAATATTAACAGCGTCATATTATGTAAAACGATTTGTATTTTTATAATTCAGTTTTATCAAATTTCATTCTATTAAGTTCTGCTGTGTTTAGTTTTACTTTTAGTGGCAGCTCCTTCGGAGTTCAAAGTCACTACCAAACTGTGGTTAGGCCATATGGAAACGAACTATTTATATGATTTTAGTTCACTGTTTCATTACCAATTTCCGTTAAAACCTAACTTTATAATCTGTTCCCCCCCATTTGATAATTACAAACTATTATTACTTTACAAAGGCAGGTTTTTCTACTTTCGGTACCTCATAGAATAGAATTTCAACATAATTTGGTTTTAACCGAAATCAGTAATCAAAGGGTGAACTAAAATCTTAAAAATAATAACACATGAGTTAAATAAAAACAACAAAAGAGATTACATATAATTTTTTTTTAATAACGAAAGTTAAAATAATAAAAGTTTAAGCTTTTACAAAAATCATTGGTCTATAAAAAAAAATTAGGCCGCCTCAGCCCAGGATCCTCTAGAGAATTACTAAGACAAACCTTTTTGAATTATCTTTCAAATTAAAAAAAATGAATTATTATGTTAAAAAAATTACATGGAAAATAAAAAATAAAAAATTGGTCAAAAACTTTTCGTGATAGCAAGTAGATAATAAACCGTAAAATATCAATAAAAACTATTTGATTTAATGCGTCAGTGGATCAACCGCGATAATATATGTGTATGCATTAACCGACACAGATAACGGAGGCAGTACTGTAGGGAAACCAAATAGCAAAATATGAAATCAGGTTTAAAACTAAATTTATCAATTCTAGATAATTATAATTAGGATTTGTATGTTAATGAGAGGATATAGCGCCTACCTCGGTGGATAAGGGCACAGGTGTTATCAATCCTCGCGGGGCCGGGGTCATTAAAGGCTTAATTAATGATATATTATTCTGATGTCCTAACGGGCAAACCATTAAATAGATAGAGGACCAACTGGCGGTTCAAGAAGGCGAAATGCGGGGTTTTAATTAAAGGTAATTAAACAAAACTTTCATTCAAATATAATGGTCGGATTCGACTGAGATTATTTTTTCAAATTTATGTCAGTCATTTGATATTCTTTTAAACCAAATAATGCCGGACTAGTTATTTCAAGGGTCAAATTAATATGAGCATTTCAGACTCTATTTATCTTTGCCTTTGCGTAGAATCGTGTTCACACATCGCTTCTATGAGACACAAAACGGTGCTTTTCCATATTAGTTCTGCATGTATTCAAAGTGCTTGTCTCCAGAAATCACAAATATTGGAAAAAGTATTGTTTTCATGAGAGTTTACTCTGTAATATGATTCGCTATCATCATAATAAAGATACTGAAAGAAGGGTTAATGCAGGAAACTCTATTAATGGAGGACTAAACGCTGTCGGCGCTAGTAAAAGAATGTCCAAAGAAGCGAAGCTAGCAGTCCACAATAAAGCGCTTTTACCAACCCTGATATGGTAGTGAGGCATGGAACTGGCAGAGAAAAGATGAAAGTAGACTGAATGCTGTGGAAATGAGATCCCTGTGGTAAAACCATCTACACCCGTGTTAAAAATGTGGATATGATATCCAGAAAGAATGCAAGGCTGATGTAAGCGTAATTAATAGGATCAAGAAAGGGACGCTTAAATGGTTTGGGCATGAAGAGCGGACGATCGAAGAAAGGAGTGTGAATAGAATATATGATGCAAAAGCGAATGGAAGAAGAAGTCGGGGACGTCGAGGAAGACATGGTACGATCAAGTGAATCAAATACTTGAGTCGGGCCATGTGAAGAGTCAAAATAACAGAAGAATATGTATGAGACAATACATGTGAATAAAGAAAGGAGATTATGTGCCAAGACATAGTTGTGTGGCGGTCTGTCTTCTCTGCCTGCCTCTGCGGAGAAACGGCGTGGTGGTTAGTAAGTTATTTTATCATAACAATATGGAAGACATACTGGAGGAGGAAGACCGAACTCGTGGTACGAGCTTAGTTCGGTCGGGCTGCAGCCTGTGGGGTAAATACGGCTCTGATGATAGACATCCTTCGATAGGAGAGAGCATCGGGAGACAAGTGTTTTATGTCATTTTATTTAAAGCAGGCAAAGTATTTTGTGTGTATTTGTATGAATGCTAATTATTACATCACCAATACAGATTCAAACGTCCGTTGCATTCAGCCATGCAACGGTTTTCTTATATTTAATAACAGTGGATAGGTGAGTGGAACAACCAGACTGACTTTACAGGAAAAAGGTTAACTTTACACATATTATGTATTTATTGTTTATAATACCAACAAGAGCATAACTTTCATGTTCAAACAATGTATAATATTCATATTTAATACCTTAGATCAGTGATTCCCAAAGTGGTCTATATCGACCCCCAGGGGTCTATGACAACCTGCAAGGGGTCTACGTCAGCGAAAAAAAGATTTGGGGGTCCATGAAATGAAAATGGGGGTCCACGGTAGTGGATCTCAACATACACAGATAGTACCTATTTAGGTACTTACGTAATACTATCTTATAATGACTTTAATTCTCTGATTATATTAAATAAAAATATTTTTTGTGGAAGATATTTTGCCGATTTGCTAGTACTTTTCGATTTCAAATCTCTACCGAATAGTGCTTTTTTTTTCGGAGGGTATATTTTGTTGATTTGCTAGTACTTTTTGGGGGAGGATTTTTTGTCGATTTGCTAGTACTTTTCGATTTCAAATCTCTACCGACTAGTGCTTTTTTTCGGAGAGGAATTTTTGTTGATTTGCTAGCACTTTTCGATTTGGGATCTCTGCCGACTAGTACTATTTTTTGACGAGTTCGACTACAATTGAAGTGTTCACCGCGAAGGATTCATTGCAAAGAACTAGCAGTTGCTGAAGCGTTCACAAAACTTTTTTTTCAAAAGTTTTTCCCAACGCTAAAAAAAATCAATACTAGGAAAGCAGGGGGTCTATACAAAACAGAAAAAATCGACAAGTGGTCTACGGGACAAAAAAGTTTGGGAACCTCTGCCTTAGATGAATTAAATACTGTAGAAACGTTACTGAGGCAAGCCAACGTGGCATACCTGAGATTTAATGCGTTTAGTCTCGCACAAACATTCGTTTGACAAGCAAGCTGTCACCAGCTGCCACAAACGCATCGCTGTAAGCTCTTTTCTGAGATAAAATGCCTTACTGTGCTTTTGACAAGTGTAAAAATCATTCGGGAACAAAAAACAAATCTCATGGAGTTTCTTTTTATGCGAAGTACACATAAATCACTTATTGTTTCAATTAATACACTTATTCACAAACCAAATGGTAAAATAAAGATAGCGAATGCAGAAATACATAAGTGTGTGGAAGACAACCTAGCGACAGTACACGAGTACGTCGCATGCTACTTCGCTCGTAAGTTCGTTAGGAAAGAGAGGGCTTGTAACGCGGAGAATGTAACGCGGGACGTTCATATAGCTATCTCATTCATACACACATATTCTGCTTGGTATGGCTATCCTTTTCATGCGTTATGAGATATCAGAGCTTGCCAAATGTATCGTTCAATTTGTATGAATATGACGTGTCTTGTATTTTATTTCTATGTTTAATACGCGTCTATTTTCAGTTAAGTTAGTCATCGGGGCACGCAACATCACACCACTTAATCCACTCTCCAGAAAAACTGTGTCACAGTTTAATACCACTATTGGACCCGAAGCTGCAATAAAACACCGAATGTGTTAAATAGTGGACTGTAAAACTATATTACTTGATGGAAGTGTCTAATTATGGATGTGGAGAGATTATAGAATGAAGGAAGTAAGGAAACCAATTCACTCACCGATGAAGTTGATGTTAAGTTCTTCATTATGCTAACACATTGTATTTTTAACAAACACCACAACAAAACACACACTTAGTTTAATATTATTTGAAGAACAATCACAAAATGTACAACCAAACGAGACACCAACGAACAAACACTTTTCCACACATAACACTCATCTGTTTCTTGATTGTCACTTGTTTTAAAACTCGGTGTTGTTCAATACGAAATCGAATTAAGTGAAATGGTTGACCTTAACCTAACCTAACAATTTTTTTCTTTGAAATACAACAACCACACTTAGTTTCATGTATCAGATTACCAGAAGACATACAAGATAATGCTTGGGAATGATCGAGTAGTAAACTTGGATAAAGTTGTGACATTAGTAAAGAGATTGTATTGCCAATTCCTCTCCGGGAGCCGCCACTTCTAGGGGTTGATTTATGGTCCATACCCGTGACGCTTCGACAGCGATACTATCAATAACAGCTACTGAGGGAAGTACTCCATCTATTGATTAATTTAGCGATAACCGGCAGCTGAGAGGGTTGAACGCTCGGTGAACGTATTTATCATCATGTTCGATGAAAACTATGAAGTTCAATCATTTCAAGAATTTGATTAATGTCACTTTGCCTCGTTCAGTGGCTTGATCTTCACCAATCTAATAGCCTCGCTCCTACTGGTAAACTCCCTTATGGTTTTCGGCCAAACTTTCAGTCTTCTTGAGTGAGGGCTGACCGAATGAGGATCTCCTTTCGTCCAGAACGGTTTTAGGAACTTCGAGTGGCACCATCAGACGATGATGTCATGTCTCCACACATGACATCATCGGGCTAGGGTATTGTATCTCTCTGGGTTTTGTTTGTACCGCATGGTGGCATTAAGCTGAATGACGACCGTAGAAGCGTGGGCGCTTCTAGGCCATACTGGAGCACAAATATCAATAATGGAACTATTGTAGGATAAAAAATGGTATTCTTTAAAATAATAAATTATCCTGACAAATTGCAACAAATATCATTGCTGCACATTATTGTTTAAAGCACATAATGTAATGTGCACAGATAGTAACCGTTGGGAATACCGTCCGTAAACACCTAAGGTCAATGTCGTTACATAAACATAGACACGTTGTGGCGCTCTCAAAGTGGCAAGCAATAATCACGCTAGTTGGTGTGATCGGTGTTTTAGCCGACTTAGTACTAAACGATCACGCGTCGCTTGAGGTCGTTTCAAGCAAGTATGGAACGCGGTCCGAACTTCGGATCTGTTTCGTTCATATACATATATTCTATGAATGCCTATCTTTGTCATACATGACCGATATTTGAATGATGAATTTACTGGTAACGTGTGTGTTTTGCTTGCCACATTTTGTGTTGATATTCTAAGGATAGAACTTGTCTATATATGTAAATTAGCAAATTATTATTATCATAGAATTGAGAGGAATCGAAACTACTTTTTATTAACTAACTAACCATCACGCCATTTCTCCGAAGGAACAGGCAGGGAGGACGGACCGCCATAGGAATTTGTCTTAGGACACACTCCTTGCTTCATCGATACATCGTCTCATGCATACTCTTCTGTTATTCTGACTTTTCACGTGGGCTGATTCAAGTGTTTGATACACTCGATCGTGCCATGTCTTTTTAGAGCGTCCCCGACTTCTTCTTCCATTCACCTTGGCGTCATATATTTTTTTATGCCCAAATCATCAGAGCGTCCCTTTCTTGATCCTATTCATTACCCTTACATCACCTTTGCATTCCTTCCGGATATCCACACAATCAGACATGGTTTTACCGCCCATACGCCTCAGGAATCTCATTTCCACAGCATTCAGTCTACTTTTATCTTTCCTCTGCCAGTTCCGTGCCTCACTGCCATACATCAGGGTTAGTATAAGCACTCCATTGTGGAGTGCTAGCTTCACCTCTTTCTACAATTTTGTATTAGCGCCAACAGCATTCAGCCCTCCATCAATGAAATTTCCTGCATTCACCCTTCTTTCAATATCCTTATCAGCCTTTCCGTCTCTCGTAAACATACTTCCTAAATACAAAAACTCATCCACTTGCTCCAAGTATTCATCATTCACAACTATATTGCATGCTGTTCTCGTACTCTCTCTTTCAAACACCATGACTAAAGACTACTTACATTCATCATCAACTCATTTTGCATACATACTTGGTTCATCCTAGACACGAGAAACTGTAGATCTTCCATACTGTCAGCAATCAGCACCGCATCGTCCGCATACAATAGGCAAAATACTTTCAGATTGTTCATTTTTGAGCCCAAGCCCACACCTTTTAATTCTTACATACAATTATCCACGTACAAATTGAACAACCACGGTGACATTACACAGCCTTGCTTTACACAACTACTTTTACACTAATGCAAACTTCTTTGGGCTTGGTGAAGTGGCGTTACCTGCCTATCATTTTAATTTACAAACTTCCATGTCAAATATAATATGGCGAGGAGTGGGTTCACACCACAGCTGTGGTGCGGACGATAAAATAGAGCAGTAAAAGTCACCTTATTTTCCTCCGCCAATCCGGTGGTAGCCGGTCGGTCGGTCGGACAGCGCCCCATCACTTCTCCGGGAGAATGTGGCTAGGGTCGGCCGCGGGATAGCAGTGGGGTCGTCGGGAAAATCGTAAATCACATAATATGTTGCTCAACCCTCTCAGCGTGGGAAAGGTCCGAACGAGAAGGGAAATTTTATTGCGCTTTTCGATCTAGTTTATAGAATAAGATAAACAGATCTATCAAGGGGGTCGGAAACCCAACAGATGCGTTGAGTTTGTGAGAATTACATTCGTTGCATTGCTAACGAATTGTAGATTTTAAAATTCCTTGTATTTGGGCTTCGTAACACTAAAATGAGAAATATTTCATCAAAGTGATTGACTAGTCACTAAATAACAGAGCTCTCTTATCTCTAATCAGAGCTGGGAATCTAATTATAGTCAATTGTCTCAATTCCCAAACAGAGTAATCTCGGATTCGCGAGAAATTCTCCACACAATAGACCCTTCCTTAACTTAGAAATCCCCGCTATTCACTGCTTTCCACAAAATTAATTTGTTTGGCGTGGCTTGTGGAAGTAAAACTAGAGGAAGGTGGGTTGTGGAATCCGGTAGCGATAAGGAGATATTTTACCTTGTAGTAACAATATTTGGAGGGAGAGATAATTATTTTTATCCAACCTACACAAACTTGCGATAAATCACTTCCTCCGAGTTTTTACGTCCTTCACCATGAGAGAGAAAGAGACAACAAATTTCATGGACCGCTTCTATATACTATCGCAATGATCTTAAGCTCCTGGGTCACCGCGAGACTCCGCCAACATTTTTTATTATGCCACTAAACTTGACACAACTAAATGGTTTTTTAGGTTATATGCTATATTTTTGTTGATAAAAATACTGTGAAAAAGTGGCTATACGAACCAACAAAAACATTATGTCGATATGTGATATGAATGGATGTATAAATACCGTAGCCTTAGTCTTAACCACGCCCAGGTGCGCCGAGTCAGGTTAAAATCATCGAAAACAAGTCAAAAACTGACTTCACTGCCTTGGATAGATACTACTCTACCAAGTCTGTGTATTTTCCTAAATTAAATTCCAGACTATACAATAGGTGAATACAGTGGGTAATTCTTTCGCTGAAATAGTAGATATATTCAACTGCACTGAATCTAGTTACAAGAAGGCTATAGTAGCATACCTCTTTCAAAAATATTACTGTTAATTTATTGCATTATAATATTTCTATTAACTTACTTATGTTTTTGGGTGCTAATCATTTACTCTATGTTATTTTTATGTCACTATTATTTTATGTTATATATTACACTGTTATGTAAAAGCCAGCCCATAAGGGCATATATTATATTAAATAAGCAAATAGTAGAATTATGAGAAAATACATTTCAACCGATCAGTAGCTGAGTGGACAAACGCGTCGGATTTCCGCCCGGGCGTCATGCGTTCGATTCCTCTGCTAGCTAAGTCCTCCGTCATTGCACAAGCTCTTCCGCTTATTATGATGGCAGTAGAAGTTTTTCAAATATTGTCAAGTTATTCGTAACCCGGGAATGTTTGTCTTTCTTTTAAAATAAATAAATATATCCATATATAATTGAATAGTTGTCGAGATTTTCATGTAATACATATTGAAGAAAAATAACAAAATAATTTTCTTAAATTTCGCAAAGATTCATAACTATAATGTGAACTAAATAGTAAAACTGTTGTGGATTTTGGATCCAAATAAAATGAGGCACTGCGTCGGCTTCCGCAATTCAAAGTTTGAGATTGACTTTGCGAAGTAAATTCATTTATTCCAGAGCTAATAGAGGGTAAAATGGAAAACAAACACGAGCCTAGCGGTTTAATAGTGGCTTGTTTGTAGTAGAGAGGTAGATCTAAGTCTTTAACTTTTGGCGAAGTGAGAATTATATCAGTAAGAAATTACTTCTAAAGCTTTAATCGAATTCGTTATCGGCAAACTATTAAAAAAAAACCGCGTATATTCTCAGCTCACTGGATTCTCCTATAGATACCTCATCCACCAGCACAGGGAGCTTCATAGCACGGCGAGACCGGCCTCAGAATAGATATCAAATAACAAAGTCTAGGCGAGTCATTGAAAAGGGTAAGAAGATAATTTTCTAACTTATATCGGCAGCAGGTTGCTGTGATTAATTTATCGATTTTCATTAAAACATCGATCCGTTCAATCAACCCTAACTCTTAATCGATTTGGGGCATTCCCCGAATAGGCCCCAGCAGCCGGGTCGTCCTTGGGAAGACATTAAGTAAATATTTATTCTTTATCCCGAAAGGGCGGTTAGGCAAGGAAGATTTACAGGAGATAAGTACGCCCCTTTTAATCTAAATTCCTCGGCAATCTCATTTGAAAAGAACCAAATTAATCAAGGCTACGGCAGTCTTATGAATAATTGAAAAGTTTGATCAAGTACAAAATAAATGTAAATACAAGGTTTTGATTAATGTCTAGCTACTCCACGTGCCCACATAATTAGATCCTAGTGCGAAAGTTAAGTGGATGGAAGGTTTCGTAACATTAAGACAATGTTGTCAATAAATCAAGTCTCCTAAATATTAAAATATCGATAAACAG
The DNA here is from genome assembly GCA_022651775.1 of Drusus annulatus. Lineage (NCBI taxonomy): Eukaryota > Metazoa > Arthropoda > Insecta > Trichoptera > Limnephilidae > Drusus > Drusus annulatus. The sequence goes on from JAGWCC010000058.1 coordinate 139,758, forward strand.
CAGCATACAATCAGTTGAAACAAGTGGCCTAAGCACTAAGCTTCTATTACTCACCTTCCATAATTGCACATCTTACCTGGACGGGTAGGGTAACCTAGATTACTGAATTGATAATACGAGAGAAGATTATATGTATATGTGAGACTATGTTACTTCTTCACTGGGGAGGCACGATGTCTTGAAAATCAATATGAAAATATTTTAAATAATTAATGTACAGGTATTGTGCCACCTCCGTTCCCGTCCGGTCGGTTTACGTGTTGTGAGTCTCTAAAGATAATCAAAAGGTCACTATATTTATACCCTACACAGTGGCATCAAGTGTTTTAAATATGCCTTTCTTATTTCCCAGATTCTCCTACAACGGTTGAAAACAGTACATTTTATGAGAAGGATAATATAATTTCCTTAAATAAAAACAATTTGGGAATACTGCCCGGTTAGCTCAATATACTAGCCAGTGGGTAGGTGAGGCTGCCAGCTAAACAAGGGGCTGCGGGGGTTGCGGAGCGAGGAGGGGGAAGGGAAGGAGCCCCATCAAGTAATCAATTAGGGGAACGTGAAGCGACATTAGATACGAGGCTATACTACACACACACTAAACACTACACAGTACACAGCGCACGTGAACTCGGTGGGAAAATAAAAACCTGGGATAGAGGCAGTCATCAAACGTTAATGTTTTAAAAACAGAGAAAAGTTCTTTAAAACTATTTCGTTTAAGTCTCTGCTATTCGTTAATCCTAATGCCTCGATTTCCGCGTGACGTGTGCATTAACACGTCAGAAAACCTGACGTATGCACCGAGTCATCTACTGTCGCCAGTGTCGCTACTGCCGTAGCCAAAGCACGCAACGGCCGTTTCTTCTCCACTCGGTGGTTATGCGAACCATGTACGACATACTCTAGCATATGGATATAATCTTAGAGTACATAGATTAGTATCTATCCAACGCAGTGAAGTCAGTTTTTGATGATTTTAACCAGACTCGGCGCACCTGTGCGTGGCCAAGACTAAGGTTACGGTATTTATACATCCATTCATATCACATATCGACATAATGTTTTTATTTTTTCGTATAGTCACTTTTTCACAGTACTTTTATCAACAAAAATATAGCATATAAACTAAAAAACCGTTTAGTTGTGTCAAGTTTAGTGGCATAGTAAAAAATGTGGGCGGAGTCCCGCGGTGACCCAGGAGCTTAAGATCATTGCGACAGTATATAGAAGCGGTCTATGAAATCTGTTGTCTCTTTCTCTCTCATGGCGTACGACGTAAAAACCCGGAAAAAGTGATTTATCGCAAGTTTATGTAGGTTGGGTAAAAATAATTAGCTTTCCCTCCATATATTGTTACTTCAAGGATATAAAAGATAACTAATTTCTGTGTATCGTCGTTTTCAAGTTTTTTTAAATCTCGTTGAAGAGTCCGCTCATCAATGATTTGAGCACTTTCCAAGTTACTGAAAATGTTTCAATGCATGATGTAGAATCTTCTGTTATTAAATCGCCTGTATTTCTTGCTTTTAAAACATATCCGTCGATAATACGAAATAACGATGTGAATCAACACAACACCACGGGGATTGGAAGATTGTAGAAAGAATAGTGTGAAGATAAAGTAAGTGGTGTAGGAAATTGGAGAACAGAGTTTTAACTTACTTATTTTATGTATTGGAAGGAACGTGAAATAGATACCCACTGAATGAATCCCCGGAGGATTGCGCACTACACAATACAGACACATACATCATTAATGGAGGAAATTAGATTCCTTTTCTGGATTATAGAAGGCTAACGAACCTGTGCTTTTGTGTTAAATGAATAAATTCATTGGAGGCTATTATCCCCAGCGGTGGGCGGATAGAACAGTACATAAACACAGCTCGGAAACACAATCCTGGTTTCTACCACACCCTAGTTACATTTAATCGCGTTTCCACCATTAAATATAATAAAATACGAAAAGGTAACTTAACGTTAACAACAAATAGAATAAGGTTTTCACGTGTCAGGTTCCATTGGAGGGTACCCCCAAGGGTAGGCCGATAAAAAGTAAGAATACAGTCATGGCTCTGAAACACAACCCTGGTTTCTTTCGTGCCCCAGTATTATATTATAATTTAATGGTAATATTTTACTTTGCTCTGTTGCCCTCCACTGCTTATATTTGATTACTGTTCTTACAATCTGGCAACAAACATGTCAAAATTTAAAAATAAATAAAAGTTTTAATTTTAGAGCAGATATCGATATTGGCTATCGTCTCTTCTTTGCCTACAAAATTAAAAATCATCATAATATACTATTTTGAAGACACTCTTCTCCTTCTCTAAGCCGTGGATTAATTTCTCAGCGGATATTTAAGCTTCGAACTTATTTAAGCTGTTGTAAGTTTGGGGTTGTAAAATTAGAAAATAAAGTGTAATATTCTCATAAGGCTGCTCAGGTGGTGAAGTGTATATTTAGCAACAACAATAGAGATTATTAAAACAATACTCTCCAACACGTTGGCACTATTTTTTTATATTAAAATCAACGCGCACAGTAATATTAAAAATAAAACGAAAACACAAATTCCAATCACATCCGTTCAATTGGACAATCTGTTTTCCGCCTAAATAAATAATAAATTCAACAGTAAACATAACAACGATGATTGATATCAACTTGAGTAAATATAAAATCAGGTTTATTCGTGTGCTTTCCTATTCATTATTTGCATGTCTTCAAACTATAAAGGTAACCTTGTTTTACGTATGACGAAATTGTCTAAATATTCTAAATAGTCTAAATCATCGGTCGATATACGAGTACACAGAAGACACCCTAAGAACATATGGAAGTCATTGGCACATGAAGTGGTTGATGTTTGGTTGGTAATTGTACAGTGCACCCCTAGGCGCAGTGGTAAACGCTTTACACAAACAATGAAGGTCTGTGTTCCGTTCCCTGGGGCGCCCGGTAAACAAAACTAGGAAATGGAAAATTACACATTATTTTTTATGTTTAACTCGAGTCACTGTCCATCAAACATACTCATTCGTCGAGAGAATATAACAGACTGACCATTTGGAGAAATATTTTTTTGTAGTTTGTTTGTACATTCAATTTGATTGTCCGATTGGGGTTAGGTTATGTTTTTCTATAATAATAATAACAGTGAACTTATATAGCGCAGTTTTGTGATATTTCACCTCAAGTGCGCTTCATACTAAATTAATTAAGCTAATAATCTCAACATAATCTGTCTCTCGACGAATCATCTTTAGATATACAAATTTTATCCAAATCCTTTACTGTACGACAATTTCAGAAAGTCCTTTTTTTTATTTCACTCCCATGCCCTAAATCGAAAAAAAAATTTAAAACAAAAATCATAATTATAATCTTAAGTTAATAAGTGTGTCTATCTGATGGGACCTGCCAGGTAAGTATGTTTCTGTATATTTTCTCTTTAAACTAGGAATTAATATCTAAAAATAGGAAACAAGATCTATACAGCTCCCTTGAGGTGATTTTTTACAAAAACGGCGCTATACAATCATCCAAATATAAATAATAATAAAACTAACTAACAAGAAGAAAATAATGTATAATATGTATACAAATTAAAACTATCTAAAATCATGATCGTTATCATAAATCATGAGAGAAAAAGGTTCAGATACAGTGCATGTGTAAATCAACAGATTAAAAAAAAAACAATTTACTAGAAGCTGAGGGTCTAAAAATTCCAATGAAACGTGTGAATTTACATCAACAAATATTAAGGCAAAGAAAAGGAAATTATATTGAGGACAGTTATCATGTTGGTACTTAAAACATTAATATTCAAGTATTACAAGTAAATGATTTAAAAAATGCAAACGGATGTCAATAAGTATATGGTTTTCAGTAGACAGTAAGGACATTGAGTTGTAAGGATGCAAGTAAGGAGAAAAACTAAACTAAGCAAATAAAGGGCGTTTTTAAAGAAATTAAATTTTAATAAGTTACGTTGTATGTAGGATTTTTATATAATTTGGTTTTTAAGACCCGTTTGAAGTCTGCTGGGTTCTGTATGTTGACAAGTTTTGGAAAAAGCTTATTCCAGATGACTGGACCAGATACACTAAAAGTGCGATCTCAGTAGACAGGTTTATTTGATCTATGTATGGTGGTCGAACTATAGAGCTTTTAGAACACGAAAAATTCACGAATAAAAACCAAAGATAGTTTATGATAAAGTTTAAAAAGTTAAAATGTCACATGTCAGGAAACATAAATTATCAAAAATCCAACGCGGCACCAAAATAAACGAAGCATTTATTTAAAAATTCCATAATTTGACATTTCCGCAGAACCTTAAATTTTCCATTTCAACACCCTGCTCATATATTGTTAATACAACGCATAAAGCGCGTATAAAGCTGGAATGTACTAAAATTATACGGTTGAACGGAAGCTAACTGGTGATTATTTTAACACTATGGCATTAGTATTTTTTAGCTTTAATTTTTAAAAATGTATCCCAATAATTCAATTCAGAATCGTGAAAATATACGCGGTTGGTTGGACAAATACCGGGCTTTCTTGAACCAAACCCATATGCAATACGCACGCGCCAACCCACCATGTCCGTCACACTAATACGCCATGTTCAAATACGAGACTGAACTGAACTGGTAAGTTGGTGGTTTTGTTTGCAGAGATCTCAACGCTCAACGCCCGACGCTATTTGCATATTGAGTGGCAGTGATTTGCTCAAACCTCGCGTGTTCGATAAAAGATATACCTGCGGAAGAACCAAGAGAAAAAATATAATCCACAGAGTAAATAAAAATACTGTAAACACCTATTTGAATTCGTTTATTTTATAGTGAATACCGCACGAGTCCCGATTGCTCCCAACCGTCTGGAGCCAGTGAGACTATGGCATGTCCAATTGGGGTGAGGATGAAGGTAGTGAGGATAAGGAGATGGGAAAAATGAGGTTGGGAAGTACCTGGCAATTTAGATCTGGTCATCAAACACGCCTAAAGCCAATACAAGCAACTTTTAGGGGAAGGGGAAGGGGAAGGGGAAGGGGAAGGGGAAGGGGAAGGGGGAAGGGGAAGGGGAAGGGGAAGGGGAAGGGGAAGGGGGAAGGGGAAGGGGAAGGGGGAAGGGGGAAGGGAAGGGGGAAGGAAGGGAAGGGGAAGGGGGGAAGGGGGAAGGGAAGGGAAGGGCATCCCCAAGGAAGTTGGGAAGGGGAGGCTGAAGGTAGTGGAAAGCGGAAGGATATTGGGAGGCTGAAGGTAGTGGAAAGCGGAAGGATATTGGGAAGAGGGAGTTTGGGAAGTACCTGGCTATTCAGATCTGGTCACCAAACACGGCTTAGGCCATTTTAAAGCAACGTTTCGATTCTGAATGGTGGTCTTTCACCAGGGCGATACTTGAGTATCTACCACTCTGGAACGTGCCGCAAATATACTTCATATTATTTTTTTATGAATTAATTGTGTCATGACACGTATTAATTGAATAAAAGTTATTTGCGCACACCAGGTTTGAACCCGCGACCTTTAGATTCGTAGTCGAGCGTCTTACCACTTGACCATAGAGGCCGTCTACTAGCGTTCCCCATAAAGCTGGATCGTCGCGAGTACCCGAGACTATGTTAAACCACCACGAAACGTGATTATAATATGATCTGGCCTTGTTAAGTAAATTGTTTTAGTGTAGCCGACAAAAAGTGCATTAGCCCCCGGCTCCACTAAGTGGGGGTTCTCGGAAGAAGGTTGCATGGGCAACCAAAGGTGAGTATAATGATGGGTTGGGAAGAAGTGTGAAGGCAGAATACATTATTACGAAAGACGAAAAAATAAAATAGGTAGGTGAGTATTTTCATTTAATTACGTAGAGATAAACAAGAATTGAAGACAAAAAGATTTAATGAAAAGTAGGTCCCATCCACTAGCCAAAAGGCACTTGGACTCTGTTGAGGGGTCGGCTGGCGGAAACTCTAATTAAAGCGTAGTAAAACTCAACCTGACAAATTCATTTATAAGGGTTCTCATGAGGGTTGATAAATTGAATGATTTAAAAAAAAAAGTGCACTAACAGCGAAATAAGTACGGATTAGACGTTTAGAGCAATAATATACAGGACGGAGAGCGCTTCTGTAGTCAGTATTGATGGTTTTGCCTGACTCTGGCGTTGCTAGGACTAGGGCTAGGGTATTTATACATCCATTCATAGCACATATCGACATATTGTTTTTGTTTATTTGTATAACCACTCTTTCACAGTATTGTTATAAACAAAAATATAGGATATAACCTAAAAAACCGTTGGGTTATGTACTGATATGTCGCATAACAAAACAAGTCGCCAGAGACGCGGGAGACGAAAAACATGCTTACATACCGAATGGTAGTGCTATATAAACTATTGAATTTTCCTTAATCCGCCGTAAAAGTTATTTTCTCTTTTGCATTATTATTTATTTATGTAATTGCATATCCTCTTTTATTATTATTTTATTTTGTGTTATCTCTTTCATTGTTTTCATTTAACATTTGTCATATTGAATCCGTACAACATCGCTTCTTTCGCGGTATTGCACGGAGATTAGGGCGAGAAAGAGGCGATTATTCGTATGATGAAATTGAACAATTAATGAAAATGTCTTCATTGGAAAAGCGCAGGAAAGACTTTGATTTAATTTTCATTTACAACATTAATAATTGTTTTATAAACTCACCTTCTCTGTTGCAACTTATCCAGTTCAACATTCCTTGCCGTAGACTCAGAAACAATGAATTACTGTTCCTCAATCATCACTATACTAATTATGGGTATAATTCTCCAATGTCCAGAATGTCAAGACTTGTTAAGTCAAGCCATGGTCTTGAAATTTTTGGTAGCAGTCTGAATGATTTTCGTCATTCTTTACGACTCTACCAAAACTTTGACTAGACTATAGCTTGAATGTTCTCTCTTATATTTATTTGGTCCTATTTTTGTCATTGCTTCATTTATTATTATGTATATGCTATTTCTTCTCTGTTGCTCTTTTTTCCATTTCGTGTTTTATGTCTTTTTTGTGATTGGACTTTAGTTCGTTAATTTATAAATAAATAAACTCATATGTATTATTATTTATATGGCAGAGTATTGAACCCACCACTCTGTTCCGCTGAAATAAAATGCTATTATTATTATATCATGTGAGAACTTGTCTCGTCTCTTTCTCTCTCAAAGTTTACGACGTAAAAACCCGGAGAAAGTGATTTATTGTAAATTCTCTCTCTCCATATATATTCTTACTCTGATATTAGAAGCCTTAAGGCGAAATCAGAAGGTTCACTCGGAAGAACTTTCACTCGTATGAACGTTTGTCTTTGTTTCATTCCGTGTTTACACGGCACAGACAGAATGATATAGAAATGAACGTTCATTCGTTATTTTCTTACGATATCGTTGAACGAAGTCGTACGCCTCTATTTTATGATTCCAGAGACATGGGTAGTTCTTGAAATTCTCTAAAAAGAGCAGTGGGTTTTGTTCGTTCCACTTGAAAATCATTTAGTTGCGTGCGACGCGACGTCCTTCCGCTACAGGAAGCGAGACCAAATGACCGAAACCGAATTCGAGTGAATAGTGCCGAATGCCAAAATCCAACATAGTTTGATCGGTTCACTAATGAATTCGTTCGGCGCTTCTGTTTCATTTTGTGTTTAAACGTTTCGCTTCAAGTGAAAAAGGCAAAGTGAAAGACAGAAATGAACGAAAAGTGAACCGTCTGATTTCACCTTTAGTGTGCCATATAGACGTCAGTGCAAATTTATCTTAATTATTTATAAGTTTCGCAATATATTTGTTCATTCAACATTCAGCTTGTATACTCAATAAGAGAGTAAAATTGGAAAACAAACAGTCAGTTTGGTGGAAGTAATTATATTGAAACTTACGGAGCTTTGACGGGATCTACACAAAACCTCGATAGCTTTGATGAAACGAGTGTCACTAGCACTGGACATTATGGAAATTGAAACATTTTGCCGATTTTAAGTCTTTCCTTTAGAAAGGTCTATTTTAAAACCCTCGTTCCAATTATTTTCAAGTTAAGCTCAAATAAACTAAGTAAATATCGAATCTCATTGATGTAGATATTTAGAAAAGAAAGGAAATCACTAGGGGCCTGTTTCATACAAAACGTTATTTTGGGTTTACGGCTAAAACACCCGAACAAACGATTTTTTTATAAATCAAAAGGTTTTGCAAATACCTAGTAGGTGTAGGTAGACTATTTAGTTATAATATGTATATTTCTGTTTTTAATTAACTAAAATTTATTTATTTAACATTAACTTAGCTTAATTACCTTCCATTTACCTAACAGAACCACTCGATCCAAAATTATTTTCAAATGTAACAATAATATCAGGACTGAGTCATTTAGATACTCGCTTGTACCTAGATTGCATGCAGTGGGTAATTCTTTCGCTGAAATAGTAGATATATTCAACTGCACTGAATCGAGTTACAAGAAGGCTATAATAGCATACCTCTTTTAAAAATATTACTGTTAATTTATTGCATTATACTATTTCTATTGACTAACTTATGTTTTTGGGTGCTAGTCATTTACTCCATGTTATTTCTATGTCACTATTAATTTATGTTTTATATTACACAGTTATGTACTCGTAAAAGCCCTAAACCTCTTTAAAAACTGACACTTTTATCAATCTTATATTTCTTTGAAAGGATGAATTTTTTTTCCCATTTTCTTCAAATTAATAATACTGTTTTTTTTTATAAGAAAAAGCGATACATTTTCATAAATTAATTCTTATTTAAATATATGGATAACATTGGCCAAATGAGATTTCGACTTTTCATGATTTTAGAGGGAACTTTGGCAAATATTTATAATTAAATGTACAACCCTACTCCAGTTGCTTTGAAAATATGATAAATGAAAACTAAAAAAACATTTTAAAAGGCGTTTTATTGGTTGGTAATTTAAAAGAAAACCAAAATTTGTGATTAAAAAACACCAAATTTTAAACTTGATCTACGATTTTTTTTATCAAAACCTGACCGGTTTCACCTTTTAACGGGCATCTTCAAACCGTTACAAGGTAAAACCGGCAAGTTCTTAAAGAAAATAGTGGAATAAGGTAAAAAGTTTAGTATTATTAAATCATTAAAATGGACTACCACCACGAATTAACAGTTTCAAAATAAAAAATTTGAAAAAAATGTATTCTAACTTAAATTTATCGTTTTTAATTTCAAATTTCTGTTCAACATTTTTTTTTTATTTAGCATTATTATTTTTAAAAGATATGTTCATATTGTGTAAAAGGCTTTGACGGGCGTAAATAAATAAATAAATTATAAGTTTTATTACAGGAAGTGGCAAATGAGTCAGATTTATTAATAATATTGTTTTTTTTTTTTAATTTATTAATATTTATGTATTCAATCTGGCCCTTCTTAGATCAGCATCTCACTATGAAAAAAACTTTTCCCAATATAATGGATTCTACAGAAATACTGCTATAAAAAACTTTTAGTCAAAGGTAATCCTTGATTTTTTTTTGATTTTATGGATTCTTTCGTAATCCTCTACTAACTAGCTGGGGCTTATACAAATACCCCTCATAATGTCTACCTAACTAGTACTGCGGCTCATTAGGCCTTATTACTATCACCATCTGATGGTTGTATTTAATTGACTGAATTTAAGTTTACATTAGTGAGTTCTTAGGGAAAAGTTCTTTACTGGATAAAAAACCATAAAAAGGTAATCCTTGCGGTGCCTTATTATAGGCGTCTCACGAGACAGCCGCGGGGAGTATTAGTTTTCTGTTGTATTCAAAGAATTATTCCATTTTATACGAGTGTGAATTTTTTAAATTGAGAACTGATGTTGATTGAAATGTAAAAATAATCTTTTTAAATCCCTACTTACTTAATAAAGTACCTACCTGTAATTATTTCAACTAACTAACCATCACGTCGTTTCCCCGCAGGGGTAGGCAGAGAGGACGGACCGCCATACGACTCTGTCTTGGCACACACTCCTTGCTTCGTTCACATTCATACACCGTCTCATTCATACTATTCTGTTATTCTGACTCTTCACATGATCCGATTCAAGTATTTGATTCACTTGATCGTGCCATGTCTTCCTGTGATTATTTCAGCATACATTATTCTATAATTAAAATTGGTGGATTAATGCAACCCATATTTTTTCATTGCAAGTTAAGTCACTAGTTTTGTTATAATATTTGACATATTCATAATCATAAATCACTTATTTTATAGCAGTAACTTCATATCTGAAATTGGCTAATTATTATTTTCCTTGAAACAAACTAACTAACCATCACGCCGTTTTTTTGTTTTTGTTTTTAATAATAATAATATTTTTTTTTTGTTTTATTAAATTTCTTATACATGACAAACTTTTTAAATTTAATGCATATTGGAAATAAATTAAAATTTTCACAAGAAAAATAAAATATCAAAAAAAAAAAATTTCAGGCAGTGGTGATGATCAGGTCAATGAGGAGAAACTCTTTCAAGAATCAATAGGATTTCACTTCTGAATCTCTCCTCACTGACATGAAATAAGTCGATATCGGAAGAGATTTTGTTCAGGAGCAAAATACTCCTCCCCACCGGCAGAACCATTGGCAGGTTGGTCCTACAGGCAGGAAGATAGAATAATCTACGAAGACGCTGTCTTAGATAGTCATCAGGAACATAGAGACTTACGCGCTCCAAAATAGCAGGGTTTACAATATAGCCCCGCAGCAGTCTGAAGAAGTGAGTGGCGGCACACCCCTCTTTCCTGGGGTAGGCAGAGAGGACCGACAATACAACTGTCTTGGCACACACTCCTTGCTTCGTTCACATTCATACATACTCTTCACATGACCCGATTCAAGTATTTGAAAATACTTCGATACTCTCATGAAAACAAGACTGATTGGAGCAGTCGTTTGCTCACTCATTGCTAACGCTATTTTTTCTTGTTGATGTTAGGTTTTATATAATATACAACTTGAACTTAAGTCTACTGAGAAACACAGATGTTGCCGAAGGTAAATACAAAACAAGAAGGTCTGACAAAGTTCTGCAAGCACAGCGTATTCAACTTTTTCCGTATTCGTGAGAATGTTTTGAAAACTTTTCTCCCAGTTTTCCCTTCGTACCGCCCTTAAAGATAAGAAAAAACGTTCAAACCCAACGATAACAATGAATTAACACTCCCCAAACACAGGCCCCGGTGGGGGAGGGGATTCATTTGCTAGGAACATTATTTAAGGATGAAAGAGCTAAACGACTCGAGTCCGCCCATAGCCATCGAAGAGTACAGGGGTAATAATAAAAGCTATTATGTTCACTAGGAGAAGGTTCGGGAGACCAATTTCTCTTTTTAAAAGTCAGTATTTTTTATATTTTTTTATGGTGAATACCGCACAAGAGTCTCAACTGCTCCCAACCGTTTAGAGCCAGTGAGACTATGGCATCCCTGATTGGGGTATGTTATGAGACTGAAGGTAGTGGAGAGGGGAAGGAAATGGAGAGAGGAAGGTTGGGAAGTATCTGGCCATTCAAATCTGGTCAGAAAACACGGTTAAGGCCATTTCAAGCAGCTTTTCAATTCTGAATCGTGGTATTTCACTTTCATCCTCTTCAGCACCGTAATCCCTTAAGGCAACATTAACCGAAACAGAAATATAGAGCAGTGGGGAGTTGGCCTAATATGAAACTATTTATCATCCCTTATTAACACAAAGCAGCCCCAACTGAATAAGCATAATAAAAGAAAATTAATTTCATACGTCTTGGGATTTACGTTCTCTTTTGGGATTCTTTTCTTCTATTATGTTTTACAAAGGCATGCGAATTTTTCTTCGCCATAATATTAACTTAGAAATTACAGTAAAATGTACTGTACGATGTTTCTTACTTTGGAAAAAAGATTTAGTCTATTCCCGATTAATTAGAAACGTGAAACTGAACGAACAAGTTTATATAAAACAAAGAAATCAATACTGATTATGCAATCTTTTTTGCATCACACTTAAGAGCCAAGTCTCTCAAAGCACACGATGGAACCACTCCTTGATAAGGGGGGGAGGGGGGGGAACGAATATCCACCCCCCCCCACCTCTCCCGGGGTATTTATTTATTTTATTTTGGTACATATAACAGGCATGATGCCCAAAACATATTTACACGAGATTACATGACCGGTCGGTAGCTGAGTGGAGAACGCATCGGATTCCCACCCGGGCGTCGTGCGTTCAATTCCTCTGCTGGCTAAGTCCTCCATCATTGCACAAGCAACATCTTCCGCTTTTTATGATGGCAGTAGGAGTTTTTCAAATATTGTCAGGTTATTCGTAACCCGGGAATGTTTGTCTTACTTTTTAAAGAAAAAAAAATAAAGAAAAAATGAGTGGTTATTTAATTGGAATATTTAACAACAGTAAGTAATCAAGTAAAAGTTTATGAAAAATGCAAAAGAAAATGAATAACAAACATAATAAAAAAAATAATATTAAACAAGGTAGAACATAAATTAATGGATTATTGGAACCTGTACTGAATAAATGCCTATTAGCCTTTGGTACTTGGTTCTTCATATGACCAGTTTATAATTAAAGGGCATCATTACAATATCAGCAAAAATGTCTACTGCATTGTTTGTGCATTGAATTGTGTTGTAGTTTCTTAATGTTCTCGCCAAAGGAGAGAAACATCCCGTATTTATGTGGTAGGCTTTAATGTTAAAAATATTGTTTATCCTCCTCGTTGACTTTCTTATTGGTATGTTGATGTTAATTTGGGATAAAATATTTAGTGCATCAATTGATGAATGCATAATTTTGTGTAAAGTTAGTATACCAGAAAGTTTACGTCTGGCTGACAGAGAGTGTAGTTTATAGTGCGTATGTACAAATCTCCCCGAGCACACGAACTACTGGGGCTTCCTAGGGGAGGCAAGCTAAGCCAACAGAGCAGGAGGCTGCTGTAACATGCAACGAGTCATGCCCTTCCTTGTAGCTGGGATAAAATAAAACCATTTAAGCAAGTCAAATATCGCGGAGTTGCTGCCAAGAGTAAGTAGTCAATTTTGAAATTTCATCTTCATTATAAAATCAGGGTTGTAGGAAATTGTGTCAATGTATTTTTAAAAATTAATTAGTTTCCACTTGTTCCTTGACTAGTCTTTTTTTTAAACTGCTTTTACAATACTTTTTTACCTAGAAAGTATAAAAAAAATAAGTTAATAATTACTTAATTGGTAATTAGTAATCACATAAGAAACCAAAATCGTATAAATAAGTCGTTTCCAGGTGGCCTAACCACAGTTTGACAATGGCCTTAAACGCCGAAACAGCTGTCACTGAAAATAGCAGAACTCAATAATAATAATATTAAATTTAATTCAATTAAATTATATAAAAAATAAAATGGAGTTCTACAAATTGAACACAAAAACTATAAATAAAAAAAAATTAAAGTTTTGCAAAACAAAACAGAATAATTCAAGACAATTTGGTTTATTCCGTAATTATCAATTGGTTTTTTTTACCGTATTTAGTAATTAAATAAGGAACCAAAATCATATAAATAAGTCGTTTCCATGTGACCTAGCTTAACCACAGTTTGATAATGGCCTTAAACGCCGAAACAGCTGTCACTAAAAACAAAAACTAAAAAAAGCAAAACTAAATAATAATAATAATAAAATTTAATTCAGCTGAATTATATGTTAAAAAAAATTGCTCTACTAGATTTAAAAACTGTACTTACATATGATTATATTGTGATATTGACATATTAAATGCATCAACAACATCGGAGTTATATTTACCAGATGTTGGATTCGTCGCACAAGAGTATAATGCGAGGTTGAAATAGAATTGTCACAATAATACGGTAGGTACTGCCTGTTACAAGCTTTGGGCAGTTATCCCACGATACGTTGAACACCCCTAGCTAGTACAGAATGGCAAAAAACTAGACAAAATAATAGGTTTAATCTGTCTGGATTGAGTTCTGTTCGCGCGTTGCTTGCATCTCTGCCAAATGGCGAGTGGTTGCACATCCACGAACTAGAGATCAAAGGTTAGAAAAGAGGCTGCTCTTCACTTATAGAATAAGAAGATGACAAAATACGGGGAACATGAATGGGCTACCAGGGGTTTATTCCATAGACTTTTTCCGAGAGCTGTACAGAAATAAGAAACATAACCATTACACGCGTCGAAAGATTAAAGCAAACAAAACACATATTGTATAATTATTTTAGGGTATGCAATTTAAAATGAATTACAAACTTTAATTAAAAAAAACGCCAACTGTAACGCGAAGAGGCGTGCGGATCTGAATACTTTCTCGTTCCCGTCTAAAGCACTATCCCTCTCTAGCAATTTTTCCAGGATTTGCAGCCTGCATGAGAACCAGGGTAACAAGAATGCGGGAAAGGATTGACAACTCCAGAAACGACCTCATCATGGAATCCCGTCAGATCCCGAATTCAAGCATAGAAGCGCATTGGAGCAAATTATTGGCCCCATCAAACTTAACGCTGCCAGGATGGACTCCCTCTTGATGGTGTCTTGCAGAAATGAGGCCTAATATCCTTCATTAATATTTTTTACTTATATTATTATTATTATTTATTTATTTTCTCATGAATTTCTGTTAATTTTTTTTGTTAATGTTATTATTACTATGTATTGATATCAATTATGGAAGGTATTGCATTGCACTACTCCTGCATACCTTTCGAAATAAAACTTTATTATTATTATTATTAAAATGAACTTTCAAACAGCGACCGTATTAATCGATTTAACATTGCTTTTGTTTTCAACATCAGGCAACCCTAACTACTAAAACATGTCTCAGTCTAGACGGGGTGATTGGATACGCGGATGAGAGGATCGTCAAAGACACTAAAGAAAGACAGTAAGGGGGAGACGGCAGAGACGCAAAGTGAAATTGCAGCAGTGCTTGGTACGGAGGCTTTAGTGAACACGGCGTCGTGAAAAGCTTCCCTAGACACTTTTTTTCTCCGTTTTCTACGACGGAGGCTTAGCATTTTCATCAGGAGGGAATATGAAGAATAGTTCACACAAAAAGGTTTCAATTATCCAGGGGGAGGTTAAAGGGGAAAGCATTCCAGGATCATATGCCAACACTGGATGAGCGTGGGCACGGAAAAAAATCGCGTTTTGACTAAAGCAACTGAAATTATTTACCGCCGTTTTAAGTTTTCCACGTCTATGACACAGATTGATATTTCTAATGCATTCGATGTCAGCATTACATAAATGAAGGAGAACGACCAAAGATGTTGTAATTTAATATCGTAATATTTATCATACTCGTAGGAGTGGCGCGAAGGTTTATATGGTGCATTCAATATACGAATATCTTTTCGTAGATTGGAATGAGGTTTTAAGTTAAGTGAAATAAAGAACACTTCCCTTTGGCGGTTTGTTGGAATAGCGTCACGGTGCAGCAACAGAGTGAGAGAGAAGCAATGGCCTTACCTGGAACAACAACAGAATACGTTAATAATATAATCATAGAGTTGCTAGAGTAGTATCTATCCCAGGCAGTGACGTTAGTTTTTGATGATTTTAAACTGACTCGGCGCACCTGGGCGTGGCTAAGACGAAGGCTACGGTATTTAAACATCCATTCATATCACATATTGACATAATGTTTTTGTTTATTCGTACAGCCATTTTTTCACAGTATTTTTGTTAACAAAAATATAGCATATAACCTAAAAAACCGATTAGTTGCGTCAAGTTTAGTGGCATAATACAAAATGTGGGTGGAGTCCCGCGGTGAACCAGGACCTTAAGATCACCCTTACAGTATATAGAAGCGGTCTATGAAATTTGTTGTCTCTTTCTCTCTCATGGTGTAGGACGTATAAACCCGGAGAAAGTGATTTATCGCAAGTTTGTGTAGGTTGGGTAAAAATAATTAGCTCTCTCTTCAGATATTGTTACATTAACGATATAATTAATAAGGCAAGCGTATGTCGTACATGGTTCTGATATAATGGCACACCCTTTTGCAAACACTATCTTCTGTGCTCAGTAGCTATTATATCTACTCTATAAGTTTGTAGTTGAAAGCAACACATCTGATCGTTAGTTCCTTTGATTCATCACTTTGTTTATTCAATACCCGAGATTACGTAATTACCTTGTTTGTTTCACAAGATGAAACCCTAATGAACTATCTGCATCCTGGTCCATAATAACTATGTTTCTATATTTCACCCTCTATAGCCGGTTATTTCATCCTCACCTCATACTATAAATACAATTCTTCACATGCATCTACGAGGCCTGTTCAAAAGAAAAGGTGAATTTTGAATTTTCGCGGGCTGTGTACATTCAATAATCGTTTTTTTTTATGTTTTGTTATGTTGGTACACATATGTTTATCATATGTTAGCATTATCAGCCATTTTGGATTAGTGGTTTGTTTTTGACAACTGGAAAGGTTAGTCACGTTTTTGTGTTCTTCGATTTTTTACTTTTGACAAAAAAGTTAGTCTTAAGGTACTCCTTAAGACTAACTTTTTTTTGTTACTACGATATAAGGAGGTATAGCTAAATGTTTTTACCCAACCTATACAAACTTGCGATAAATCACGTTCTCAGGGTTTTACGTCGTAAACCGTGAGAGAGAAAGAGACAAGACAATTCCTCTAATAATATAGCACCACCATTCTTTATGTAAGCATGTTCTTCGGCATAACTGGAACTCAACGGTTTTTTTAGGTTATATGCTATATTTTTGTTTATAAACATACCGTGAAAAAGAGGCTATACAAATAAACAAAAACATTATGTAGTGCTATGAATGGATGTATAAATACCCTATCCCTAGTCCTATCCACGCCCAGAACTAGCTGAGTCAGGCAAAAATCATCAATTCTGACTACAGAAGCGCTCCCTCCTGTATATTAATGCTCTTAGGTCCTAAATTTGCTTTTAAACGGTACAGACGTACCTATCATAATTTTGTACATCTGTTGGGTGTTCTTTTGTTTTGGGTGAATACAATGGACAGTGTGGGAAAACTATGGAAGAAGAAGAAAGAAGGAAAGGAAGAAAAAAAGAAGGCAATTAAATCTTTTCTCTTAAAGGGTCAAAAACCTGACGGTTGCTGTTTTGACTGGCGTAACGTGACAGTGGTAAGTGGTCATAATACAAATAGGAACCTCTTGGACCAGCCTCTGAGATTCGTCATCTTCGATGGAATCTCCGAGCAGCTTCCGAAAGGCTCCAGCGGCCCCCTAACAGTTCGATCAATCACCGCGTAGAGCGCCAACGTCTGCAGAAACATCTAGTTCATATAATAGACATCAACCTTATAAGCCACCCAACATCCGGATACTAACATTCCCGAGAAGTTCTTTACTGTATACATAACCAGCGAATGAACCATTTCCACCTTATTTCAATCAGGTAACTCTCAATATGGGAGTTACCGCAACGTTTTACAGAAAGAACGCCGCTATACTCTGCAGTTTACTGAACTGTTATAGCCATAACAATTACTATGAACAATCCCTCCAACCTTTAATAATAATAATAATAAAAGTTTTATTCCGGAAGGTATGCAGGAGTAGTGCAATGCAATATCTTCCATAATTGATATCAATACATTGTAATAATAATAGTAACAAAATAAAAATGAACAGAAATTCATAAGAAATAAATAAATAAGTAAATAATAAAATAAAAATATATGAAAATAAAATGATGATAAAGAAATAAAAAATAAAAATAAAATAAAATAAAAATAAAAAATAAAAAATAATTAATAAATAAATAAATAATATAAGTAAGAAAATATTAATGGAGTATATTAGGCCTCATTTCTAAAACGCCATCAAGAGGGAGTCCATCCTGGCAGCGTTAAGATTGATGGGGCCAATAATTTACTCCAATGCGCTTCTATGCTTGAGTTCGGGATCTGACGGGATTCCATGATGAGGTTATTTCTGGAGTTGTTAATCCTTTCCCGCATTCCTGCTACCCTGGTTCTCATGCAGGCTGCAAATCCTGGAATTCGCCCCTCGGTGAACATACCGGAAGCACTGCAGTGCCTGGGAAGACTGAACATCATGCGGTAGGCCTTGTTGTTCTGGACCCGAAGCCTTTCTATGCTACTCTTCTTAAAATTGGTCCTCGGAGAAAATAAATAAATATAATAAATTTAGGTTCTCGGAGATTTATAAGCCGGCGTTGGAAGCCGTGTTGATTGAAAAAGGAAAAAAATGTTTCATCCCGCTTATGTATTTCGTTTAGTAAAACGAACGTTAACTTGAGCTTATAAATTAAGACGTTATGAAAGATTTTGTTTTCAATGGGTTTCCTAGTTTACTTATAATCATCAAAGGCTATATCGGATGAGAGGGTACAAAAGGGGAGTGCGGGAAAGGGGAGAAAAGGAAACAGGGAACCCTTAAAATTAAACAGAATTCGACAAATCAGGATAATTCGAATAATTACTAATTAGACTTCCGTCTTATAAACCTACATGAGAACATCTAATTTGTTTGTTTTTTTATTTCGCAACGAATTTGTTGATTATATATTTGTATATTAGTTCCTTTGTATATTCAAGTTTACAAGTAGCAAATTATTTCATTTTCTTTTTAATTTAATATTTTAACTTTTATACTACTTATTATTTTAATTTATATGCTTTTTAAACAATTTTTACAGGCTATTTTGAGTTAATTTAGGCAGTACATTAAAAGATTTCATCCCTTTATATAGTAAACTATTAGTGTGTTGGCTTTATTCTTTTCTGGTAGTCTAATTTCTTTGTAAAACTTGGTATTATTTTTGTAAATATCAACATTGTAGATAACTTTGTCAGAAAAATATTTTAGTAACAAGTTGTTCTTTAATGATTTAATAAAACAAATTTATAACTTTATTCCACTTTTTTATTTTTTGGCTGGACCGGTTTCAGCCTATAACGGCCATCTTCAGACTAGTACGGGTAGTTCTTATTCTATGGCTTATATACTATTTTTAGGATGTCGGGGGTAGTAAACCATGATTTTACTTTAATTATATTTATCAGTATTGCTGCATGATTTTACTAGTTACAAGTTACTTTTAGTTATAATATTTTATATATCTATCTGGTATAAATTTAGATATATAAAATTAAAAAATAAAATGGTTTACTAAACCCCTGACATCCCAAAAAAATAGTAATTAAATAAAATCATGGTTTTACCCCTGACATCAAAAATATTTAAGCCATAGAGAATAAGATCAACCTGTACTAGTCTGAAGATGGCCGTTATAGGCTGAAACCGGTCCAGTCAAAAAATAAAAAAGCGGAATAAAGTTGTAAATTTGTTTTATAAAATCATTAAAATTGAATTCCACCATGAATTAACAGTTACAAAATTAGAAATAATAAGTTGTTCTTTATTTTATGTATTAACATCAATGTGTTTAATGTTAGCATCTGTTTTACTGTTAGCCAACTTAGTTCCTCATACAATAATACATAAACGGACGAGATCTAACACATGCAGAGAAGTACATATTGATGTGGACCTGTGAAAGCTGGGCACGCTTCTGCTGGGTCTCTATTTCATGCAAAGGGTTGATGTCTAAAGGCTTCGGAGTAACCGAATTTCCGCTCAACGGAGCTTCGACTAGGCTACAATTTCAATATGCGGGCCACAATATTATGATAACGTAGCAAGTACTATGTTAACAACACGGTTATTCCAACCCCGAATAAATCGTAACTTGACTTCCACACTTTTCGAAGTGATGCTAAAGAAGCGTGTCAATCATTTTATCAAAGGATATCAGATTTTCACAATATTTTCCCACACAAAGCAGATACTAAAATTTCTGTGTATTTTTAAGCTTTTTAGCAGAAGTTTACGTAGCGTAGGCAGTTCCCTTGCGCTCCCGTTCAAATGACAGCTGTCACTTTGACAGATGGTAATGACAGGCGAACAGTCGTGTGACACGACAGGGCATTACCGCGATAAAAACATCGATTAATATGAGACTAATTACCCGATCGAGAACAGCTTTGACTCCGAATATGACGGTTAAATACTGTTTGTTGGATCCTAAAATCAACAATTTGTTAGTTATTCTTAACCTGATGTCTTCTGTTCAATCCTACCCCATTCCTTGTCAATTTGTTCTAATGTCATGCACTATTTGTATGGCCGGATAAAAGTGTATTGAGCAGCCTGTAGCCGGTGACCCCCACCTCGACAACGAAACACAAGCCAGGACGTCAAGAGCGGCATTATTTCGAATCCCGCTACCCAGTCACTTTTTATCGCACTCAACTCGCACACACATCGCTGGGATCACCCAGGGATGGCGCCCTCGTTTCGCATCCATCTAGGATGACTCGTCATCTCAACATTCATCGGTCGGGCAGATTGGTCGGCGCAAATCGCATACACGGAAACAGGTGAGCAAATTGGCACAAACTCCTATTACTCTCCCAACATACAATCAGGTTAATTTACCAAGCTATTTCATCGTTAATCGTTTTACAGTCCATTTTAATTCAGCCAAGTCTTTCCAAAACCGATTCGCGGTTTCTGGATCGAACACTGTTGCTTAGTGATATAATTTTAAAGGTTATCGATCTCTTTTTTTTACAGTGAATACCGCACAAGAGTCCCAACTGCTCCCAACCGTCTGGAGCCAGTGAGACTATGGCATCCCCAATGGGGGAACGTTGTGATGAGGGGAATGAGATGGGAAAGAGGAAGGTTGGGAAATACCTAGCTTCTCAGATCTGGTCACCAAACACGACTAAAGCCAATACAAGCAACTTTTCGATTCTAAATAGTGGTCTTTCACCAGGGCGATACTTAGAGTATCCACCACTCTGTAACGTGCCGTGAATAAACTTAATATTATTTTATATGAATTAAATGTGTTATGACACATATTAATTAAATAAAAGTTATTGGTGCACGCCGGTTTTGAACCCGCTACCTTTGGATTCGCAGTCGAGCGTCTCACCACGCGACCATGGAGGCCGTCATCTGAAACGATTAACTTAACACATCCAAAAGTAGCGAAAAGTTTTACGGGAGGAAAATATAGATAGATTCTTAAAGTAACAACATATGGAGAGAGAGAGCTAATTCTTTTTACCCAACCTATACAAATTTGGGATAAATTACTTTCTCTGGGTTTTTATATGTCTTACACCACGAGAAAGAAAGAACAAAATCTCCCAAATTATCACACCGCTTGAAAGTATTGTCAGAATTTTATTCGTGTCCCGCATCTCCGTTGACTCCGCCCACACGTTTTGATACGTGAAATAAATGGACATAACTCAACGGTTTATTAGGTTACATACTATATCCATACTGTAAAAAAGTGGTTGTACGAATAAACAAAAACATTATGTCGACATGTGATATGAATGGATGTATAAATACCCTAGCCTTAGTTTTAGCCACGCCCAGGTCTAGCTGAGTCCGGCAAACCTCATAAAAACTGACTATAGCAGCGCTCTCTCTAGTACATTATTGCTCTGAGGTTAGATTCAATATGATTTAACTATTTAATATTCCAATCCTTTTAATAATAATATTACTACTTAAAGTACTAACTGCTTATCAGAAATACCTCATTTGAAAAGTTTGTTCTGACAGTTTAATAATTTGATAAGTTGTGCTCGAAACGTCATTAGTTACCACTGAGTGGACTTGACACATGACCCGCGTGTACTCAGGCAGTTGGCAGTGGTCTGTAGGACCCGCGCTCCCCTTTTGAAGGATGTCGACAATTTTAAAACCTACTTTTCAATGAGTAAAAACGACATTAGCGTTTTATTCACCAATTAATAACCTACCCTTCAGTACCTCGGTCTATTTGTCACCTCGCCCCACGTATTGCAAGAGCGTCCGAACACGCGGAGTTCTGATTAAATTGCTGTCGGATCTATACAACGATTACATATTAATAATGAACGAGCAAGTGAAGCAATTAAATGGCTACAAACAACTTTTTTGTGAAAGCTTTCATAAATCTTTGCTGGGGTTAACCACTAATAAATTAAATTAACATTTTTCAAAAAGCTTCAAATTTATTTTACCGTAGAGCTTTTATCCCAAACTTTTCCCCCAAATATTTTTCAAACAATTATTGCCCTTTTAATATTCAATCCCTAAACAAAGGAAAATTTCATCGCCGAAAAACATATTGGACCCTCTCCTGTTAGTATTATTTTTTACCTTAATTAAATTGTCACGTTTCCGTCAATTATCAATAGCGACGCTAGCAGTTCATATTAGAGTGCTTATACCAACCCTTATGTATGGCAGTGAGGCATGGAACTTGCAGAGGAAGGATAAAAGTAGACTGAATGCTGTAAAAATGAGATCCCTGAACCGAATGTGCTGTAAAACGTGTAAAAAATTGGATATCCGGAAAGAATGCAAGGCTGATATAAGCGTAATGAATAGGACTAAGAAAGGGACGCTTAGATCGTTTGGGCATGTAGAGCGAATGAACGAAGAAAGGAGTGTGAAAAGAATAAATGATCTGAAAGCGAATGGAAGAATTCGGTGAGACATGGCACGATCAAGTGCATCAAATACTTGAATCAGTCAGAATAAAAGAATAGTATGTATTAGACAACGTATGAAAGTGAATGAAGCAAGGAGTGTGTGCCAAGACAGAGTTGAATGGCGGTCCGTCCTCTCTGCTTACCCCTGCGGGGAAACGGCGTGATGGTTAGTCAGTTAGTTAGTTCTGTTAGTATCCTCTATAACCCCAATGAAATTGTCGTGATTCCGTCAATTATCAATAGCGAAGCTAGCAGTCCACAATGGAGTGCTTATACCAACCCTGATGTATGGCAGTGGAGCATAGAACTAGCAGAGGAAGGATGAAAGTAGACTGAGTGCTGTGGAAATGAGATCCCTGTGGTTCAACCATGTATAACTGTGTTAAAAATGTGGATATCTGGAAAGAATGCAAGGCTGATATAAGCGTAATGAAAAGTATAAAAAGGGACGCTTAGATGGTTTGGACATGTAGAGCGAATAACGAAGAAAGGAATGTGAAAAGAATAAATGCTACAAAAGCGAATGGAAGAATTCGGGGGCGCCCGAGGAAGACATGGCACGATCAAGTCGGGCCACGCGAAGAGTCAGAATAACAGAAGAGTATGTATGAGACGAGGTTTGAATATGAAAGAAGCAAGGAGTTGTATGGCGGTCCGTCCTCTCTGCCTACCCTGCAGTGAAACGGCGTAAGGGTTAATTAGTTAGTTAATCAATAGCTTTCAATTTCATCCGGAAAACTGGGTTGCACTGAATACGCTTTTCGCAGCTAGAATATTGTTTGTTTTATGTCGTTATGCGCAAGTACTGGTTTTTTAATAGATTTTTTTACTAGGTCCACTTTGAAAACACGTTCTAAGGCAGAGTGCTTTATTTTCCAATACAAATAGTGAATTAGGATGCATGGAATAAGCAAAATCAAATTCGGTACAATTAAATCCAAAATATGTTTCGCATTTATTCTGCCATTAGTCTTACTAGCAATCTAATATCGTCCGCATTTGTGAACGTCATTATGATTGAGTTGGTAAACTACAGGGGGATATCGGCTGTTTGTCTATTCAGTCTACCGTCACTACGTCACGACAGTTTCCGTGTTAGCCTCCCGATGACCAGCGGAGGGTCCTGGGGGCATATTGGTAACGCAGTTGGTGATTAGCACCGAGGCTTATCAGGCCACGGAGAGTACTATAATTCGTATAAAATGTCGCGTGATTTAGACAACAACAAAATCATTTTTACTTTTGACGGCCTCCACAGTGGAGTGGTAAGACGCTCGACTACGAATCCAAAGGTCGCGAGCTCAAACCCGCCGTGCGCCAATAACTTTTATTTAATTAGTATGTGTCATAAGACATTTAATAAACATAAAAATAATAAAAAAGGATATTTGCGGCACGTTCCAGGGTGGTAGGTACTCTAAGTATAGCCCTGGTGAAAGACCACCATTCAGAATCAAAACGTTGCTTGAAATGGCTTTAGCCGTGTTTTGTGACCAGATATAAATAGCCAGATACTTCCCAACCTTCCTCTTCCCAATCTCTTTCCTCTCCCCACTACCTTCAGCCTCACAACATACCCTATTTGAGGATGTTATAGTCTCACTGGCTCTAGACGGTCGGGAGCAGTTGAGACTCTTGTGCGGTATTCATAAAAAAATAAAAACAAAACAAAAATATAGCATCTAACCTAAAAAACCGTTTAGTTGTGTCAAGTTTAGTGGCATAATAAAAAATGTGAGCGGAGTCCCGCGTTGATCCAGGAGCCCAAGATCATTGTGACAGTACGTAGAAGCGGAGCATTATATTTGTTGACTCTTTCTCTCTCATGGTGTACGACGTGAAATCCCGGAAAAAGTGATTTGTCGCAAGTTTGTATAGGTCGGGTAAAAATAATTAGCTCTCTCTCCATACATTATTTCTCCAAGGTTATGACCATGGTCTCATTATTTTATGGCTTTTTGTTTTTATATTTGTGTTGTTGATTATTGATATTATTTAAATATTTAAAAATTATCGGACCACCATTCAGAAAAGAAACGTTGCTTGAAATGGCTTTAGCCGTGTTTGGTGACCAGATCTGCATAGTTAGGTACTTCCCAACTTTTCTTTTCCCCATATCCTCCCCTCCCCACTACCTTCAGCGTCCCAACATACATAGTCCCACAGGCTCTAGACGGTTGGGAGCAGTTAGGACAATTGTGCGGTATTTAATATAAAATAAATAAATAAAAAACAGAGTGTTAACGTATTGCAAAATTGTACAAATTCAATTTTGATGACGATGGACTGTAAATGGCTGTCGCGTGTAAAACATAATTAAAGCTGAAACGAGTGCCAACCCCTCGAGAACTGTACCTCCTTGGATAGATCTAATTTCAGCACTTTGCTTAATTCATCTTTTTTCCATTAAATATATTTTGTTTTTAATATAAATAAGAAATTGTCCAAAGAAACGAAGCTAGCAGTCCAGAATGGAGTGCTTATACCAACTCTGATGTATGGCAGTGAGGCGTGGAACTGGCAGAGGAAGGATGAAAGTAGACTGAATGCTGTTTAAATGAGATCCTTGAGACGTATGTGCGGTAAAACCATGTATGACCGTATTAAAAATGTAAATAACCGGAATTAATGTATGGCTGATGTAGGCGTATTAAATAGGATCAAGAAAGGGACGCTTCGGTGGTTTGGGCATATAGAGCGAATGAACGAAGAAAGGAGTGGAAAAAGAATAAATGATGCGAAAGTGAATGGAAAAAGAAGTCGATGACGCCCGAGGAAGACATGGCACGATCAAGTAAACTTAAATCGAGTCATGTGAAGAGTCAGAATAACATAAGAGTCTGTATGAGACGATGTGTGATTGTGAACGAAGCAAGGAGTGTGTGCCAAGACAGAGTTGTATGGCGGTCCGTCCTCTCTACCTACCCCTGCGGAGAAACGGCGCGATGGCTATTAATGAACGTTATACTTTATATTTCGAATGTAAGCCATTAAAATAAAACATAACGGTCTAACGAAATGATTTTTACACGCTGTTGATAAGGTGTCAAAAAAAAGGCTTCATGGGTTTAACTTTATAGTATACAGAGTGGTATCTATCCAAAGCAGTGAAGTCAGTTTTTGATGATTTTTACCGGACTCGGCGGACCTGGGCGTGGCTAATACGAAGGCTAGGGTAATTATACATCCATTCATATCACATATCGACATAATGTTTTTGTTTATTCGTATAACCACTTTTTCACAGTATTGTTTTCAACAAAAATATACCATATAACCTAAAAAACCGTTTAGTTGTGTCAAGTTTAGTGGCATAATAAAAAATGTGGGTGGAGTCCCGCGGTGACCCAGGAGCCCAAGATCATCGTGAGAGTACATAGAAGCGGTGTAATTTGTTGTCTCTTTCTCTCTCATCGTGTACGACGTGAAAACCCGGAGAAAGAGACTTTTCACAAGTTTGTATAGGTTGGGTAAACATAATTAGCTCTCTCTCCATACATTGTTATTCCGAGGGTTAAACAGTAAAAATGTGATTTTACTTTCAATAATATCCGTCTACCATTATGGAGAGACCGCTATAATTTGGTTTGGAAATTATTGTCAGGCCGAAACACTTTAACAGTTGGATCACCTAATTAACAAAACTTACAGCCAGGAGTCTTAGCGATTCCTGTGAAAAGCTGTGATAAAGTTAAAACATATTGTTCCCAGGAAGCTCATTCAAATAAGTTTCGGATTCAACCTACAGTCATATTTAGAAGCTTAAACTGAATTGGGGCAGTTATAATCTCCAAACTGTAATTTGTACTGGCTTGTTTAAACTCAAAAGCAGGTATTTACTGACTAACAACAAACTTATATCACATATTTATTAATGACATTAACATTTATATTAATACTGAAAAAAAGGAATTGAATACCTATTACGTATAAAATTGTTTTTTTTTTAAATATATGAATACCCAACAAGAGTCTCAACTGCTCCAAACTGTCTAGAGCCATTGAGACTATGGCATCCCCATTTAGGGGATGTTGTGAGGCTGAAGGTAGCGGGGAGGGGAAGGAGATTGGGAAGAGGAAGGTTGAGAACTACCTGGCTATTCAGATCTGGTCACCAAACACGGCTAAAGCCATTTCAAGTAACGTTTCGATTCTGAATGGTGGTCTTTTACCAGGGCGATACTAATAATAATAATATTTGGATAATTTGTATTGCGCCGTTTTTACCACTCTGGAACGTGCCGCAAATATAATTTTATTTTTTTTTATATGAATTAAATGCGTTATGACACATATTAATTGAATTAAAGTTAGTGGCGCTCGTATAAAATAATATAAAGTATATTTGCGGCACGTTCCAGAGTGGTAGATACTCAAAGTATCGAACTGGTGAAAGAACATCATTCAGAATCGAAACGTTGCTTAAAATGGCTTTAGCCGTGTTTGGTGACCAGATCTGAATAGCCAGGTAGTTCCCAACCTTTCTCTTCCCAATCTCCTTCCCCTCCCCACTACCTTTAGCCTCACAATATACCCTATCGGGGATGCCATAGTCTCACTGGCTCTAGACAGTTGGGAGCAGTTGGGACTCTTGTGCGGTATTCGCTATATTTTCTAAATTATCGATTTAAATTCTCTTTTTTCTCATCACTTTCCCGGGAGATTATCTTTACTATCAAATTTCCATTTAAAACGTTATAGAATTCATCAAAGATGTCCGCTTTGTCAACAAGCACCTTTTTAAATTATATTATCAAACTCCACTTCCACGTAAGCGCCCTTGAGGTGATATTTCAAAAAAATTGTGGTGGATCAATTACTATCCAAGTATTATTATACACGTTTTACTTTATACGAGATATTTTCATCGAAAATATGAAAATGTTTTTCAACAAAACAAATATTATACATTTTTAACGTCAATTCAATACGCGCGGGCGTATAAATATCACATATTCTGTCAACATGAAAATTCCGAACGTCGAAATTTATTTATCACTTTGATTCTGGAAAATAGATGTTGATAGGGCCTTTTTACGAAGTGCTTATAAATAATCGAACATAATAAAAACATATTTTTAAATTTCAACAAAAAAACCTTTTAAAACGACAAAAGTAGGGAAACTGAATTAACTAAGTAAGTTAATATTTCTTTTCAAACAAAAGCCATTGGTTTATATTATTTTATTTGTCCAACGCATATACATAAGTATTTAAACGCTATTTGATGGGTGAGGGGCAGTCAAAAATACCGCATCCAGCATATC
The DNA here is from genome assembly GCA_022651775.1 of Drusus annulatus. Taxonomy (NCBI): domain Eukaryota; kingdom Metazoa; phylum Arthropoda; class Insecta; order Trichoptera; family Limnephilidae; genus Drusus; species Drusus annulatus. The sequence goes on from JAGWCC010000058.1 coordinate 167,669, forward strand.
GTCACTGAAAAGGCAAAAGGACTTAAGCGATACATTGGTAAAAAATGAGTTATACATAGCCTGTTCAAAAGAAAAGGTGAATTTTGAATTTTCGCGGGCTGTGTACATTCGACTATCGTTTTTTGTTGTTGTTATGTTGGTACACATATGTTTATCATATGTTAGCATTATCAGCCATTTTGGATTAGTGGTTTGTTTTTTGACAACTGGAAAGGTTGGTCACGTTTTGGTGGGTTCTTCGATTTTTTACTTTTGAAAAAAATGGATCAAAGAATAAAATACATGATTTGTTTTTCCACAACTCCAGGACGCTCATCGTCATTAACATCTTTTCGGCCTTCTGAAAAGCGCGTGTACCACTTATAAGCACTTGTTTGAGACAAAGTAGACTCGCCGAATGCCACAGTCACATTTTAAGTGCGTTGGAGCACTTTACTCCATTTTTAACGCAAAAACATTTTTTAATACATATTCTTTGATCCATTTTTTTCTAAAGTATAAAATGGAAGAACACACAAAAACGTGACTAACCTTTCCAGTTGTCAAAAACAAACCACTAATCCAAAATGGCTGATAATGCTAACATATGATAAACATACGTGTACCAACATAACAAAAAAAAATCGATAATCGAATGTACAGAGCCCGTGAAAATTCGAAATTCACCTTTCCTTTTGAACAGGCCTCGTATATGCAGTTCTGATCAGTTCTTTTTTCTGCATCGAAGGCTTTGACTCTCGTTTGATTTAGAAGACTTTTGTGGCTCTTCAGGCATCCAAAATATATTTACCATTTGGGAGAAGGCTCGACTCGAGTGACACTAGTTTGGGACTTTTTTTTAACTTTACAAAATAAACTTAATAAAATAAAAATTCTTTCGGAAGATCTACAGTTTCTCGTGTCTAGGATGAACCAAGTATGTATGCAAAATGAGTTGATGATGAATGTAAGTAAGTCCAAAGTGATGGTGTTTGAAAGAGAGAGTACGAGAACAGCGTGCAATATAGTTGTGAATGATGAATACTTGGAGCAAGTGGATGAGTTCGTGTATTTAGAAAGTATGTTTACAAGAGACGGAAAGGCTGATAAGGATATTGAAAGAAGGGTGAATGCAGGAAACTCCATTAATGGAGGACTGAACGCTGTTGGGGCAAATAAGAAATTGTCCAAAGAAGCGAAGCTAGCAGTCCACAATGGAGTGCTTATACCAACCCTGATGTATGGCAGTGAGGCATGGAACTTTCAGAGGAAGGATGAAAGTAGACTGAATGCTGTGGAAATGAGATCTTTGAGACGGATGTGCGGTAAAACCATGTATGACCGTATTACAAATGTGGATATCCGGAAAGAATGCAAGGCTGATGTGAGCGTAATGGATAGGATTAAGAAAGGGACGCTTAGATGGTTTGGGCATGTAGAGCGAATGAACGAAGAAAGGAGTGTGAAAAGAATATATGATGCGAAAGTTTATGGAAGAAGAAGTCGAGGACGCCCGAGAAAGACATGGCACGATCAAGTGAATCAAATACTTGAATCGGGTCGTGTGAAGAGTCAGAATAACAGAAGAGTATGTATGAGACGATGTATGAATGTAAATGAAGCAAGAAGTGTGTGCCAAGACAGAGTTGTATGGCGGTCCGTCCTCTCTGCCTTCCTTGCGGGGAAACGGCGTGATGGTTAGTTAGTTAGTTACAAAATAAACCTACCACCAAAAAACCTATGTAAGACCCCAAAAGCAAGACCTTAGAAACGTATGAAAAGTAGGTGCTTTGCGTGGAAACCATTTTTATTTAAGTTATTTTTTACCCTCGTAAATCTTGACTTAAAACTTCCAAATTGTTGACTTTTCTCAAAACATTTAGAAAAGTCAAACATTGCCAGTGGCGTGCTGTTTTACTGAGAACCCACACATTCCATTATTTAGTAGAAATTCACCGTAAAAGGTAAAACGCTCTCCAGGGGCGCGCAAAACGAAGTATTATGTTAATAGATGAGATAGTCAAAACAGCGCTGGAAAATGAATAGAAAAACTAACAAAAATGTACGTGTTTCAAACAATAGTCCGCGGGGACTGGAAAACGTTAGCAGAAGAAAAACAGGATGTATTGTTGATATGTAAAAACTCTTGACTAAACGTAAAACCAATTAAGTACTCTACAAACAATGTCCGAATTGAGAGGAAATTTTAGGCAGTCGTTTTATTTGTCCACTTTGATATATATATATTAAAACTGTTTAACCTAGAGCTTATTTTCAATGTACAACTAACATCTAACCAGATCCACATCCTTTCATCGTCTTAGCGTCTGCTAAATTATTTTTATCAATAAAATGTGAAGAGCAAATGCAATACGTTATTTATTCAATATAATCTAAAATTATCCTTTTTTATTACACTTTTTTAAACTGTGCATATTTTTTTAATGATTACAAATTAATCTAATTAAATAAATAATACCGTTATGTTGCGCTATTTTTCATCCAATTTCGAAACATGATCACGTAGAGACGACTAATTTATATGAATTTATTTGCCACCACCCCTCTGTGATGTGAGAATTTAATTAACCGTTTCGTGGAAAACCTAATTTTCGATTCGTTCAAAAAGAGAGTGTACAGAACCCGAGCAATCTTCTGGGGAAAGCTTTGAACAAATATAATTAATTAAATATATGAGTACGTGTCATAATACCTGCATATTAAGACTAAAAACACGTGTTTAATATACATGGCCTGTTCAAAAGAAAGGGTAAATTTTGAATTTTTGCGGGCTGTGTACATTCGACTATCGATTTTTTTTGTTATGTTGGTACACATATGTTTATCATATGTTAGCATTATCAGCCATTTTGGATTAGTGGTTTGTTTTTGACAACTGAAAAGGTTAATCACGTTTTTGTGTGTTCTTCGATTTTTTACTTTTGAAAAAAATGGATCAAAGAAAAAAATCCATGATTTGTTTTTCCACAACTCCAGGACGCTCATCGTCATTAACATCTTCTCGGCCTTCTGTAAAGCGCTTGTACCACATATAAATACTTTTTTGAGACAAAGTAGACTCGCCGAATGCCACAGTCAACAATTTAAGTGCGTTGGAGCACTTTATTCCATTTTTCCCGCAAAATTTAATACTTATTCTTTGATATATAAAAAGAAATGTAAAAAATTGAAGAACACATAAAAACGTGACTAACCTTTCCACTTGTCAAAAACAAACCACTTATCCAAAATGGCTGATAATGCTAACATATGATAAACATATGTGTACCAACATAACAACAAACGAAAAATCGATAATCGAATGTACACAGCCCGCGAAAATTCAAAATTCACCTTTTCTTTTGAACAGGTCTCGTACATATAGGCTTAAAGCCATTTAATTATTCCTGTCTGGCAACATTACGGTAGGACGTAACTTTAGCTGCTGCGGCTGCAGGAGCTAAAGGCACTTCACATTACTCCACTTATCTGACTTGTGTCACGGAGCTTATCTCAGGGAGGGGGCATCCACCCGGGCGAGGATTACGAATTAGCGGTCCACGGAATCGTGTAAAAAAGATTAACGCGATAAATAGTCACAGGTGAGGCTTTTGACGTTGTCTCCTTTAAAATCTGAAAATATTTTTAACACCCGCTTATCGTTGTGATCTTGACTTGAATTACGGCCGTGTTAGTATCATATATGTAATTAACGGACGGTGGAATTAATTGACTGGTTAAAGTGACGAGGTGCACGGATGTGGAACAATCTAAGATAAAGAAATTTCAATAATTGTGTTATTAATAATCTTTTTACTGACCGATGCCGAAAATATGAACAAATAATTAAAAATCTAACTTGTTATGACTGTCAAAAAAGACGTTATATGGTACAGGGCCTGTTCAAAAGAAAAGGTGAATTTTGAATTTTTGCGGGAACATTCGATTATCGAATTTTTATGTTGTTGTTATGTTGGTACACATATGTTTATCATATGTTAGCATTATCAGCCATTTTGGATTAGTGGTTTGTTTTTGACTACTGGAAAGGTTAGTCACGTTTTTGTGTGTTCTTCGATTTTTTACTTTTGAAAAAAATGGATCAAAGAATAAAATCCATGATTTGTTTTTCCACAACTCCAAGACGCTCATCGTCATTAACATCTTCTCGGCCTTCTGTAAAGCGCTTGTCCATTTATAAACACTTTTTTAATAAAGTAGACTCGCCCAATGCCACAGTCAACATCTTAAGTGCGTCGGAGCACTTTATTTCATTTTTAACGCCAAAAATTAATAAAATTTCTTTTGATCCATTTTTTTCTAAAGTAAAAAATCGAAGAACACACAAAAACGTGACTAACCTTTCCAATTGTCAAAAACAAACCACTAATCCAAAATGGCTGATAATGCTAACATATGTGTACCAACATAACAACAACAAAAATATTCGATAATCGAATGTACCCGTGAAAATTTAAAATTCACCTTTTCTTTTGAACAGGCCTCGTATGCCCTATTAGTGACGCTGGTAACTTTTACAACATAGAATAAAGCTTAATTTATGCAAAAACACAAGATAAGGTTTCCTCTTTATCATCGCCGACATACGTAATATCTTATAAACATACTGAAATGTTTCAATAATAATGATGTAATTATATTCCTAATGACTAACTGAAAACACTCTCAATTACTATGATAAACTAACAGTCAGACTACCAACATGACATTAAAACGACACGAAATTTGTTAAAATTTCTGTTTGCTCGGAAAACATAATAATTTTATTGGTGTCCTGGGCGTGCCTGGGACGGCCCCCTCGCGTCCCCGGAGGACTATTTTAGCTTAATAATGTAAGGGGACGAATCGGCTAATTTGAGTGGCAGAAGTGTTGGCTGTAGTCACCCGGGAAAGTACAGGCATTTCGGCTAAACATGACATAGCTACTTGTCGGAACTGCGCGTTCCAAGCGATATTAATACGAGGCAAGTAACTCTTCGATCGGCATCTTCAACGGCCATAGGTAGACTCACAGTACCCAAACGCAATCCCAACACCAGCTTTGGAGAGCGAGCTTTTGCCGTAGCAGGCCCCACAGCTTGGAATAACCTCCCTTCACATCTGCGAAAGATCGACAGCTCAACTGAGTTCAGAGCAAAATTAAAGACTCACCTTTTTAAACTATCATACCCACAATAACGTCAATTTGCTTCACTACAGTTTCGATCACTCAGTCCAAGTCCTATACTTAGTTTTACTATTGCTCATTCCTCTTTTCCTACCCTAGGTTCGACAGCACGGGCAGCAACCATTACATATATTTGTTAATGTAAATATGATATTGTAAGTCACTAGCTATAAGTACTAAGCATAAGTTAATATGAATGAGTCTTAGTTAGTCTAAATTCTAAGTCACTAGTCATAAGTTTTAGTTATAAGTCTAAATTTTAAGCCACTAATCATAAGTTTTAGCTGTGAGGACATAGTTATAAGTTATAATTTATCCGCCACTAGTTATTAGTCTTGGGGGCTATTTCACCACCTCTCAATAAGCTGTCAATAAGAGCTACCCATATGATAGCGTATGTTATCCGTTTCACCACCACTGCGTAACGCTATCCACCACGTAAAGTGTCTGTTAACCTTTTAACTATTCACTGCTGAAACCTACGATTTGCTGCTACCCAGTAGTTAGTACCTATCTACTGGTTTAAAATGGCGGCGAACTGTTTTGACACTTGACAGCTGGCGGGTCTAGTAGGCGAGTTTTCTGTTGACTTTTTACTATAATTATGGAAGTGGTTGAAGATCCAAATATCATAAACGAACAGGACATGGCGGAAAGACATAGACGACGTGTTTTCAGAGCCAGAGTCAATTTTTTATACGTTTTTTTAACGGCATTGTATTGACAGACGTGACAGCAGACGGGATAACATAATTAGGAGCTAACTAACGAATGTGAAACGCTCGCCAGTTTAACGCCATGTTATTCCGATGATTAGAGTTATTCAATGAGTAGTTATTCAACAGTTTATTGAGGGGTGGTGAAATAGCCCCTAAGTGATTAAGTTGTAGGTTATGTTGATTATGTTGTAAAGCGCCCTTGAGGTGATATTAACTAACTAACTAACTAACTAACCATCACGCCGTTTCCCCGCAAGGGTAGGCAGAGGACGGACCGCCATACAACTCTGTCTTGGCACACACTTCTTGCTTCATTTACATTCATACATCGTCTCATACATACTCTTCTGTTATTCTGATCTCTTCACACGACCCGATTCAAGTATTTGATTCATGATCGTGCCATGTCTTTCTCGGGCGTCCTCGACTTCTTCTTCCATTCACTTTCGCATCATATATTCTTTTCACACTCCTTTCGTTCATTCGCTCTACATGCCCAAACCATCTGTCCCTTTCTTAATCCTATCCATTACGCTCACATCAGCCTTGCATTCTTTCCGGATATCCACATTTGTAATACGGTCGGAACACCGCACATCCGTCTGATCTTTATTTCTCGCCAGTTCCATGCCTCACCGCTGCCACATCAGGGTTGGTATAAGCACTCCATTGTGGACTGCTAGCTTCGCTTCTTTGGACAATTTCTTATTTGCCCCAACAGCGTTCAGTCCTCCATTAATGGAGTTTCCTGCATTCACCCTTCTTTCAATATCCTTATCAGCCTTTCCGTCTCTTGTAAACATACTTCCTAAATACACGAACTCATCCACTTGCTCCAAGTATTCATCATTCACAACTATATTGCACGCTGTTCTCGTACTCTCTCTTTCAAACACCATCACTTTGGACTTACTTACATTCATCATCAACTCATTTTGCATACATACTTGGTTCATCCTAGACACGAGAAACTGTAGATCTTCCATATTGTCAGCAATCAGCACCGCATCATCCGCATACAATAGGCAACATACTTTCACACTGTTCATTTTCGCGCCCAAGCCCACACCTTTCAATTCTTGCATACAATTATCCATGTACAAATTGAACAACCACGGTGACATTACACAGCCTTGTTTTACACCTTTTGTGATGTTAAACCACTTCGTAAAATCACCGTTCACTCTAACACATGCAACGCTTCCCTCGTACAAGGACGCGATTGCCTGTATAAGATTTGTGTTAACTCCATACATGGATAATACCTTCCACAATTTGTCCCTATCAACTCGATCATACGCCTTTTGCAAATCGACAAAAGCACAGAAAAGTTTCTGGTTTTTTTGCCAAAACTTCTCTGTAAGCATCCGCAATGAGAAAATTTGATCCATGCACCCCCTTCCACTCATGAAAGCACCTTGAATGTCCCAAATTTTGTCTTTTGTTTTCATTCTTACCCTTTCAATCAATATTCTACCATACAGCTTGCCAACTGAACTTAGTAAGCTTATAGCCCTATGGTTCCCACATTCCATGCGTGACCCTTTACCTTTGTACAGAGGCATGATCACAGCCCTTCTCCAATCTAATGGCGTGTAACCCTCCTCTAAACACTGGTTAAAAAGTTTGCACAGCCATGTGAGAACTACACGGCTATCTCCTTTAAAGTATTCAGCAGCAAGATTGTCGAATCCAACAGCTTTACCATTCTTCATGCATTTAATCGATCTTTTTATTTCATCCATGCTGATTTCGACAACATTCACTTCATCATCATTCATACCTGATTCGACACTGGGAACACTGTCGCTTGGGGTGCTTTCAAAAACCTCTTCGAAATATTTCATCCATCTTTCTTTTATTTCTTCCTCATTTGTCAACATTTTTCCATCTTTCGATTTTACAACTTTCACGCATCCGCTTTCTGGGCCGTTTCGGGACCTCTTGACCTCCTTCCAAAACAATTTAATGTTTTCTTGGAAGTGATTTGTCATTTTTATTCCCTCTTCTTCTTCCAGGCGTTTCTTTCGTTCTTTCACTCCAACACTTACTCTTTTCTTGCATTCCTTGTATGCTTCTTTCGCTCGATCCCTCTCCGCTGAGGTGATATTTCTTTCACGAAAACTGCGCTACAGAAATCTGCTAATTATTATTATTCAGGTCATCTGGCCTCTAGTATTGAATATTCCCACCACTCGAAATAATGTTTCATAATCAAGATATTATTACAGGGAAAGCTTTTCATGTTGTGTACAAGGGATGAGAACAGATCACATTAATATTTCTTAAGCCTTAAAGTGTTAAAAGTGTTTTTTCTACTTTGATGCAAATAGAATGATATCAATAATGACTATAGTTCAGTGTTTGTTAAATCAACATTACCCAAACATAGTCTAAATACGTTATATACATAGGTACCGTTCGTTCGTTTCCTTACATGATTAATGTTAGCTTCATTAATAAAAAATAGGTTAGGTCGACATATCGCAGCAGCCTTAAATCTGCTGCTGACAGCCACCTCATTTATTAAAACTTAATCACAATCCCTCCATCCAATATCTCACACGAGCCCCTTGTTGTGACACTTCTTTATTCCTATCGTTTATCTTTTCGGTCTTCTCTTGGGCTGAATATTCCTCTTGTCTCACTCGCTCATATAAATCGGATTTCCTCGTATCGCAGCCTGCTTTTCCCATGCGGTAAAGTGTTGGAGGAAGTGAAAATAAAGTGCACACCACCTTCAGGGCACCTACTGATGAATACACTATTTGCAAGCATTTCAATAATCCCTTTTTTATTGAATGTCCGTTCTTATTTGCACTTTAAAGTTGTCAGACATTACACAGAGTAGCTAAAGAAATTAACTAACACCTTCATTATTTAGGCACGTGTAAACTCTAGTCTCAATATTTCAGTACGATTTACGATCTGCAGTACCACCTAGCAAAGTACGTACACACTACTATGGTAAGCGTCTTTTCTCGGCACTTTGAATCGTGTTCATTAAATGCCTTCAGAGGAAAAGTCAAGGATATAATTAAATTTTATAAGCATGTAACATTCTGTTTCAGCAACGCGAAGTTTCCTATGGAAAGTGGCTGTAAAGCTGCGAGGCACCTGCGCCTTCGGGAGGAACTTTGTTAATTCGACTTTAAAAGAGATAACATTTTACTAGGGGATCTGCTTGGGAGAGGAGGAAATGGGAGAAAACAGTTTTAACGTATTGCGTGATGGAGATTGTGTTCCGAAAACTAAGTATTGAAAGATTCATTTGCTGTGAAGTGCAAATTTCATAGAACAGGAAATTGTTTTCAGACGATATGTAATGGAATTATAATTGAATTAACTTTATTTTATTTGGGAGTCCAACGTTTACATTTAAATTAGGTAAATTATCAAACGAGTGGTATAAATATGAGCATTTACAGGTTTCCACTTGGGTAGTTTTATACAGGTAAGTGAATCTAATTTAAATAAAGAATTCAAAATACAAATTAAAAGAAGAAGCATAAATTTATGTAAGTTACAATATTTATTTAGTTATTTATAAATTAACGGACTAAAGTCCAATTACAAAAATACATTTAAAACACGAAATGGAAAAAAGAGTAACAGAGAAGGAATAGCATATACATTAAAATAAATGAAGCGATGACAAAAATAAGGCAAAATAAACATAAGAGAGAACATTCGAGCCATGGTCTAGTCAAAGTTTTGGTAGAGTCGTAAAGAATGACAAAAATCATTTAGACTGCTACCAAAAATTTCAAGACCATGGCTTGAGTTAACGAGTCTTGACATTCTGGACATTGGAGAATTATACCCATAATTAGTATTGTGATGATTGAGGAATTGTTCTATTAATGGAAGACTGAACGCTGTTGGCGCAAATAATAAATTGTCCAAATAAGCGGAGCTAGCAGTCCACAATGGAGTGCTTATACCAACCCTGATGTATGGCACTGAGGCATGGAACTGGCAGAGGAAGGATGAAAGTAGACTGAATGCTGTGGAAATGCGATCCTTGAGACGTATGTGCGATAAAACCATGTGCGATAAAACCATGTATGACCGTATTAAAAATGTGGATATCCGGAAAGAATGTAAGGCTGATGTGAGCGTAATTAATAGGATCAAGAAAGGGACGCTTAGATGGTTTGAGCATGTAGAGCGAATGAACGAAGAAAGGAGTGTGAAAAGAATATATGATACGAAAGTGAATGGAAGAAGAAGTCTACGACGCCCGAAAAAGACATGGCACGATCAAGTAAATCAAATACTTGAACCGGGTCATGTAAAGAGTCAGAATAACAGAAGAGTATAAATGAGACGATGTACGAATGTGAATGAAGCAAGGAGTGTGTGCCAAGACAGAGTTATATGGCGGTCCGTCCTCTCTGCCTACCCCTGCGGGGAAACGGCGTGATGGTTAGTTAGATTTTGCGAATGAAATTTATAAAAAAAATCATATTAAATGTGATGGAAAATAATATACAAAAACGTATTGCCAGAAGTTGACGGTTTTCATATTTCAATTAAATAGGATAGTAATTAATACCTTGGCACCGATGGAAGATTATAGTATAACTAGTGCTGACAGCACCGCAGCTGAGCGAGTGCTAAGCAATCTACAGCTCTAGAATTGACTTCATAATTATTCAGAAGGAAATTTAAATATCAAATTTATACTTGTTCAAGCAGATGAATGCTTCGTTTTCCCAGGAATATAAACTTTTAGTTCCGCCTCTGGTAGGAATGGTCGAACGTTATAAAAACATTCGTTTGACTAACTCAAATGAGGTTTCCTAATAACTTCCACTTGTTTTATTCAATAAAAAATAAACTATTAGTTTTTTACGTTGTCATAGAAAGCAATCACTCTGTGGTTTGACAGATTTAAAGAAATGAAAAAATAACTTGGTATAAGACCACGGATATTAATTTTATTTTAATGACCGATCGGTTTCGCTTAGCCTAAACATCATCAGAGTACAAAATTACACTAAACAAAAAATACGAAGTGTGCGGTTATACATACATTCAGAGAGAGAACAAAATATGAAATAAAATAACAATAAAACAACATTTAAATTATAACAATGGAACAGAGAGAAAGGGACAGATAATATGAATTGAAAGAGCCAAAACGTCCACTGAGAAGGTGATAAAAGAATAATGATAAATTTCATGAGTGTACGGGAAGTATATTTAATATTGGACCACTGGACAAATTTATCTGATTATTAAGAATATGACTATTCATTTTTAATGGCTATCTTTATTTCTTACTAACTAACCATCACGCCGTTTCCCGCAGGGATAGGCAGAGAGGACAGACCGTCATAAAACTCTGTCTTGGCACACACTCCTTGCTTCATTTACATTCGTCCATCGTCTCATATGGTATATACTCTTCTGTAATTCTGACTCTTTACACGAACCGATTCAAATATTTGATTCACTTGATCGTGCCATGTTTTCCTCGGACGTTCTCGACTTTTTTTTCTATTCACTTTCTCATCATATATTCTTTTCCCACCCTTTTCTTCATTCATTCGCTCAACATGCCCAAACCATCTAAGCGTCCCTTTCTTGATCCTATTCATTACGCTCACATCAGCCTTGCATTCTTTCCGGATATCCACATTTTTAACACGGTCATTCATGGTTTAACGCACATACGTCTCAGGGATCTCAATTCCACAGCATTCAGAATTCTTTCATCCTTCCTTTGCCAGTTCCATGCCTCACTGCCACTGGTTGGTATAAGCACTCCATTGTGGACTGCTAGCTTCGCTTCTTTAGACAATTTTTTATTAGCGCCAACAGCGTTCAGTTGTCAACTAATGGAGTTTCCTGCATTCACAATCTTTCAATATCCTTATCGGCCTTTCCGTATCTCTAGAACATTCTTCCTAAATACACAAACTCATCCACTTGCTCCAAGTATTCACCATTCACAATGCACGCTGTTCTCGTACTCTCTCTTTCAAACACCATGACTTTAAAGTTTACAGGAAATATACCAAATATTGGACTACTGGACAGATTTACCTGATTATTAAGAATATGGTTATTAATTTTAATGGCTTTCTTTATTTCAAATGCTTTTAAATTATTTAATCTGATGCCATGATCGTTTTCGTGAAGATTTTTTTACGTCATTGTAATCAGTGGTGGGAAAGCTTAAATTATAACCGAGTATCTGGCGACGTTTTAGGAACGAGTGTTAATTTTTCTTTACCCCCTTTCATTTGGAAACACCACACCCTGTCACAAGTCTCTCCTTGTCTCTCGGGAGAAAACGTGAGCCTTCACAACACATCAGCGGCTGAACTACCCCGGGGCCTATACTCTCATACCGCATTGTAGAACGATGCATGAAACGTGGTGGTCTTGAAGGGAGAGCAGAGTCACGCATTGTCTAAAAGGTAGCACGGTAAGGATTAAACTGTAGCGGGATATACGAGGCCTGTTCAAAAGAAAAGGTGACTTTTGAATTTTCGCGGGCTGTGTACATTCGATTATCGAATATTTTTGTTGTTGTTATGTTGGTATACATATGTTTATCATATATTAGCATTATCAGCCATTTTGGATTAGTGGTTTGTTTTTGACAACTGGAAAGGTTAGTCACGTTTTTGTGTGTTCTTCGATATTTTACTTTTGAAAAATATGGATGACTATGGCATCCCCAATTGGGCTATTTTGTGAAGCTGAATGTGGTAGGAAAGGGGAATTGGATGGGTAAAGGAAGGTTGGGAAGTACCTGGCTATTCAGATCCAGTCACCCAACACGGCTTGTATAATATTATTATTTTGATTTTGCTTGTTATTCATTTTCTTTTGCATTTTTCATGAACTTTTACTTGATTACTTACTGTTGTTAAATATTACAATTAAATAACCACTCATGTATATATGTTTTGGGCATCATGCCTGTTATATGTACTAAAATAAAATAAAATAAAAGCCATTTCAAGCAACTTTTCTATTCTGAATGGTGGTCTTTCACCAGGGCGATACTTAGAGTATCTACCACTTTGGAACGTGCCGCAAATATACTATATATTATTTCATATCAATTAAATGTGTTACGACCTTAGAGTAACAATATCTAGAGACCTAACTTTGCGAAATTTTGTCCGCACTTTTTGACCAAGCAATGACCAAAGGGTGTGGCCTAAACTCGGAGTAAAATCACTAACAGGGTTGTCACAAATTAAGTAAATTAGGTATTTTGTTGTGAGTAGGTAGTTGTAAATCATTAAAAAGAATGAATGTTGTATATTTTTTGTTTATTCAAATATACATTAATCAATAAGATTATTAAAATCTTATTTATAGATAAAAATATAAACGAATTAAATTATTAGTACAGAACATTTTATAATACATATTATAAAATAAACTTCAGTTCCATCAACAAAATAGTTTACAAACAAAAGTAAAATAAAAAAAATGTACGGTGATAACAGATGTTAAATCATTTTCTTAACCTTGGAGTAAGAATATATGGAGAGAGATCAATTTTTTTTACCTATATAAATTTGCGATAAATCACTTTCTCTGCGTTTTTACGTCGTACACCATGAGAGAGAAAGAGACACAAAAAATTCACAAAACATGACACCGCTTTTAAGTATTGTAGGGATGTTTTCCGTCCCGCGTTATTTTGTAAGGAAATTTCGAATGCAGATAATAATAACAGTGAACTTATATAGCACAGTTTTGTGATATTTCACGTCAAGTGCGCTTCATACTTAATTAATTAAGCTAATAATTCTAACTAACAAGGAGAAAATAATATATAATATGTATACAAAATTAAAACTATCTAGATGCATATCGTTATCATAAATCATCAGAGAACAGGTTCAGAAATGGGTACAATAGTGCATGTGCACATCAATAGATTTAAAAAAAAACAATTAACTAGAAGCTAAGGGTATAAAAAATCCAGATGAAACGTATGAATTCATATTAACATATTTGTTAAATCAAAGAAAAAAGAAATTAGATTGGAATTTGATGTTAGATCCGTAACGCCCGAGAATTCTGTAGTTGCACCAATCGTAGATACTCCAAAAAAGGTAGTCTTAAAAATATAATACTTTAACGTAATACGCGAATTTTGAAACTAGAAAAAAATCTCCGCATTACAACAATCATGTCGTCGACGTTTACGAAAAATCACATCTTTAAATTATATAATACAGGACCTAGAAAAACAAAAATAATTAAATATATAATAATATTCCAATTTTGTCATAGCCCTGAATCTGGGGAGTCAACCGAAATTATAAATATAACTAAGAGATAAACACTATTCTGTCTTTATCTGTTTGCCAACAATTTAGCGTTAGTATCATGAGAAAGAAAGAGACCGGGATACTTTCAGAAGCCGTACAATATGGGGATTCCCCCCTTGTAATGGTTTCTTATGTGACAGCTAGTAAATATCTCTAAGTTAAAAATATTACGAATCCACTAAAACTCATTTCAAACGGAAGTTTATTATATTGGAACGAATAGTCCAAAGATTAATTACATATTGGTGTAAGTTACTAGTTGTTTTGTAGGTTAGAATGTTAAATATTTGAGATCTAACTAAAAAAGACGATTTTTATGGTACATACGTGTGAAAACTGTTTGTTTTTGGTCCTTTTGTACTTCGATTGAAGCAACCAAGTATAGCACATATGGCCATGATGTTTTGCTAGATATCGGACAAAAACTAACTCAAGTTTTTAACTATTTACGCACTTTTGACAGTCCGTTCGCCTGACACTCCAAACGTGAATGAAGTTCGTGCAGATCAAATATCGCGGACATGGTATTTAGCCCGCCCCAAATCGTGTATTGGTTTCAACAATTGTTTGTCTCTTTTTCTCATATGCGTATAGAACCGAGCATAAAGAGAGAGCTATATTTTGCGAGTTTGTCAACGATTTGTCACAAATTAGTACGGTCTCTTTATATTGTTACTCTGAGGTTACGACACATTTTAATTAAATAAAATTCATTTGCGCACGCCGGGTTCAAACCCAGCGTAGCTACAGATTCGTAGGAGAGCGTCTTACCACTCGACCATGCAGGCCGTGTAACAATAACATCAGGACTGAGTCTTTCAGATACTCGCTTGTACCTAGATTGCGTGTAGTTGGTAATACATACGCAGAGGTGGCTGACGTATTTAACTGCGCGAAATGTAGATATAAGAAGGCTATAATATCATACATCTTTAATGAATATTAATTTCATGGAATCAACTAACTAACTAACCATCACGCCGTTTCTCCGCAGGGGTAGGCAGAGAGGACGGACTGCCATATATCTCTGTCTTGGCACACAATCCTTGCTTCATTTACATTCATACATCGTCTCATACATACTCTTCTGTTATTCGGACTCTTCACATGACCCAATTCAAGTATTTGATTTACTTGATCGTGCCATGTCTTTCTCGGGCGTCCTCGACTTCTTCTTCCATTCACTTTCGCATCATATATTCTTTTCACACTCCTTTCTTCGTTCATTCGCTCTACATGCCCAAACCATCTAAGCGTCCATTTCTTGATCCTATTCATTACGCTCACATCAGCCTTGCATTCTTTCCGGATATCCACATTTTTAATACGATCATACATGGTTTTACCGCATACGTTACAAAGATCTCATTTCCAGAGCATTCAGTCTACTTTCATCCTTCCTCTGCCAGTTCCATGCCTCACTGCCATACATCAGGGTAGTTATAAGTACTCCATTGTGGACTGCTAGCTTCGCTTCTTTGGACAATTTCTTATTTGCGCCAACAGCGTTCAGTCCTCCATTAATGGAGTTTCCTGCATTCACCCTTCTTTCAATATCCTTATCAGCCTTTCCGTCTCTCTAGAACATACTTCCCAAATACACAAACTCATCCACTTGCTCCAAGTATTCATCATTCACAACTATATTGCACGCTGTTTTCGTACTCTCTCTTTCAAACATGGAATCAAACACTCGTACTCTCTCTTTCAATCATGGAATCAAACACTATTTTTTTCAACTTTACAACTATTCCTTATCAAGTTTGTGCAAATAATTTACATTTTTTCTCTGTCGATTGTTAACCTTTTTATGTAAAAGTCCCCTCGGGCGTATACGTTTAAATAAACAGATGAGATCAACGGTATTAGATATCACTATTATATTGTAACAGTAAGGTAAGAAATAAACAGCCAGTTCCTGGTGACTCGGTTTAACCAGCTCTATTGTGTAGGACAAGTTCCAGCTTCCCGTCCAGCCCCAGAATATCTCCCCATATATATGAGTATTTATGACCCCTCTAGGGTGGTGTAGGGCGACAGGATGCGGAACAGCAAAGTGTCATATAAACCCAAGACACGCGGAGGAGATGCACTAAATTGAATGCATAAACTTTCATGTTTCAGGATGTTCTGTTTTCATGAAGAAGGACATAACTATTTAAGCTTTTGGGGTGGGTGTTTAAGCTCCTCTAGCCCAATCCAAATAATACGATTTGTAGAAATCACCAATGTAAATATATTTTTGTTGGTTCGAAACATCTTCTTTTTACGAAATAAAAATGCTAAAATTACTTTATTTTTTTTAAATTTTTAAGTTAATTACAATTAATTTAAAATCTCTTGCTCTGGGTATGCCGATATACTTTATTACTGAAACATTTATTTATAAACTAACGGACTATTGTCTAATACAAAAATAAACATAACACGAAATGGAAAAAAAGAGCAACAGAGAAAGAACAGCACAAACATAATATTAAATGAAGCAATGACAAAAATAGAATAAAACAAACATAAGAAAGAACATTCGAATCAAAGCCAAAGTCAAGTCAAAGTGTTGGTAGAGTCGTAAAGAATGACGAAAATCATTTAGACTAGAACCAAAAATTTCAAGACCATGGCTTGAGCTAACAAGTCTCGACATTCTGAACAGTGGAGAATGATACCCATAATTAGTAGAGCGATGATTGAGGAACAGTAATTCATTGTTTCTGAGTCTACGGCAAGGAATATTGAACTGAATGAATTGCAACAAAGAACACATGTGTTGGATTTCAAATAGACCATTTGTTGGGTTCTCACCTTTTTGTTTGTCATTCAATTCCTATTTATCCCGCCTTTTCGCGATTCGATTTTGTTTTCAACAACACTGTAATCGAAACAAGTTTGTTGGTGCTCTCGTTTCTTCGTCGGTTTTGTTGTTGCTCTCAAAATAATTTAAAATAAATGCGGTTTCGTATATTAAGAAGACTTTGATCAGTGTGGTGTATTCGTGTTCATCAATAATACAAGTGTTAAGAAGATTTCAAGAATTTCAAACATAATTTCATCGGTGAGTGAATTGGCTTAGTGAATCCTTAATCTACCCACACCTATAATCACACTTCCATCAAGTAGTATTTTAGTTTATCGTTTTACAGTTCATTATTCAAAATTCAACCGAAGCTGAAAACACATTTTGTATTTTATCGCAGCTTTGGATGCAACAACACGATTTGTTTAAATGTAGTAATACAATGTCTCCAAATGTTATCCCTTGGAATGGCCTAGATTAAAAGAAGGTATAAGGGATAAGTTTGTATTGAGCTTTCTCACGAATGAATGAACTCCGATAAATGTGTTTATTTGGAAATAAATTGGGAAATAGACATGAGTGACGATCTGCGCGTAGAAATGTCAATACAACGGAAACCTTCGTCCATCTTCCGCCTTATAGTCTGACAGATGGGGGTAGATACTTCAGATGGGGATATTGCGTATAGAATGTAAGACGAACAAATGTGAATTAAGAAAATATAATTTTAATTTAGAACGGAAAACACAATTGACAACAGGAAAATTGAGGTGTAAAAAAAATATAATGAAAGCTCTTGTCAAAGGGTGTATATTTATTAATCGATCATTCTTCATTGACATCATTCCCAATAAAATATTAACCCACCGCCCATTGGGGATTGACAAATGAGTTTCAAATCAAACATAAAAAAGCTCTCCTCAAATTAAATGTCAAATATAGAACCAGTCATCACAAGAAATGATAAAAGTTCTTTATTCGAAATCAGGGAGGAAAAACGTATTAAATTTTTACAGACCGATTTTATAAAAAAATCTGCTTTAAATCATGTTTGTGTTTAATGTTTCGGGATATGAATTTAAACAGAGGCTAAAATCGCACTCTCATTAATACAACATTAGCTAACTAACCATCACGCCGTTTCTCAGCAGGGGTAGGCAGAGAAGACGGACCGCCATACAACTCTGTCTTGGCACACACTCCTTGCTTCATTCGCATTCATACATCGTATCATACATTCTCTTCTGTTATTCTGACTCTTCACATGACCCGATTCAAGTATTTGATTTACTTGATCGTGCCATGTCTTTCTCGGGCACCTTCGACTGCTTCTTCTATTCACTTTCGCATCGTTTATTATTTTCACACTCCTTTCTTCGTTCATTCGCTCGATACATGCCCAAACCATCTAAGCGTTTTTTGATCCTATTCATTACGCTCACATCAGCCTTGCATTCTTTCCGGATATCCACATTTTTAATACGTACCATACAACTCTGTATTGGCAAACACTCATTGCTTCATTCACATTCATACATCGTCTCATACATACTCTTCTGTTATTCTGACTGTTCACATGGCCCGATCCAAGTATTCGATTCACTTGATCGTGCTTTTTCCTCTGGCATCCCCGACTTCTTTCTTCCATTCACTTTCGCATCATACATTCTTTTCCCACTCCTTTCTTCGCACTTTAGGAATCTGTAGATGCAAAGTCCTACAAGAGGATATTGAAATATAAATCTGAATTGTCAGTGATTGTTGAAAAAATAAAACGTCTAATTCCTAAAAAAGGATTAATAAATTTTCAATAATTTATTATTATGTATTGAAGATAATTCATAGATAAGTGATGGACTACAAAATATAAATAAAAGTTTTCTGACGAGCTTTTATTCAAAAGGTCGTAAATATGATAGAAATAATTTACAACCACGACCAATAAAACGTTGCAAACAGTTTACCGGAAAGAACTGATAGATATGATGCATTGGATAATTGTTTAAACTTGTTAGATAATGCAGTGGAATAAACTTTGGCCATCAAACATCCACACTGTCGCCCGAACAGAGTAAGCAGTAATGAAGGTACAATAAAGTAATTATTAATTCACCATACCCATATCCAATTGTCCCTGATAGAGCGAAACAAACGCAGTACTTATTCGTTTGTAAGAATTCTCGTTTTAAAAAAGTAACCAATGTGAAAACAGGAGGAGAAATGTTCGAGTATCAGAGCTCGGGTCTCCTTGGGGAGTGGTTAGATAATTACATTAGACGTGTAATTTATAAGAATACCTTATGTAATTCTCCTTACCATCACAAAAGCAATTTGATTTGTTTCAGTTTTCTCCTTACTTCTATCATTTCAATTCAATGTCCTCGCTATCTACTGAAAATCATATATGTACTCATTGTGATAAAATATTTATTGTTCTTTTGTTACTTGTAATATTTACACTGTTTGCATTTTTAGAATCGTTTACTTATAATACTTGAATATTAATGTTTTAAGTACCAACACGTTAACTTTCCTCAATCTAATTTCCTTTTCTTTGATTTGACAAATACGTTTCATCTGAATTTTTATACCCTTAGCTCCTGGTAAATTGTTTTTTTTTTTAATCTGTCGTTGTACACATGCTCTGTTATACCCATAACTGAAGCTTTTTCTCTCATGATTTATGATAACGATCATGATTTTAGATAGTTTTAATATGTATACATATTATATAATATTTTATCTTTGTTAGTTGGTGTTATTAGCATAATTAATTAAGTATGAAGCGCACTTGAGGTGAAATATCACAAAATGTTATTATAAAAGCTTCGATGCACCATTAAAGCTTTTTTTATTATGAAGGTACAAAAAATGCTCTCAAAATGCACCTCCTTCAATACTTTTCCTTTGGTAGAAACAGCAGTTTCCAGTAAAATGCCTTCGTTAGTGTACTCAGCAAAAATAATAGCATCGATGCTGTTCTACCACGTCATTATTGTAACAAACCACCGCTGGAGGTTTTAGTTCCCAGTTAGCTAGAGATGCAGCATACAGACCATAGCAGATAAATATAATAACTGTACATTTTAATTTTCAACATTGACAAATTTTGTTCACTTAAAATACTAGACGATGTTTTTTTTTCACTCGAAGGCGTTACAAACAGGTTTAATTATAATGATTGCTCGTGTTCTGATTCCTATCATCTTTTTTCGTATCTAACCCAGTGTAAAAAACACAACACCGTTTAAATACGAATTAAAGAATAGCATTGGCCGCCATGGAAGACGGCTGATATCACGGCGAAGAGTTATAATGATAGAAACCACGATGTGAGGGGAGAAGGTGGGATTATACCAACACGTAATAAGTTAATTAGGCCTCGAGTAAAAACTTCTGTAGCAAACGAATATTATGCAACAAAGTTTGACCAGAACAATCATTTGCAAACTTACAATAAAACACGAGTTTGATGGCGAGAATCTGCGCCATCAATGTGAAACTAGTATAATACAAAATGAAAATAAGTTTTACTTTTAAAAGCAGATTGTACGAGGCTCATCCAGAAAGTAAGTTTACAACATTTATGTAGGATCGAAAAAAGCTTGTATTTAATTGAAATTCACAGGATACTTCACAAATATTATAAACTATTTTTAAACGCGATTGCCGTCGAGATCGAGACATTTCCGTAGTCAGCTTTTGTATGCCAGTGTCATAGACTTCCGCCGCCAGCTCTATCAGCCATTTCAAAAAACACTTGGAAAAACATTTCCCACCCAAAAACTCCTTTAGTTAAGTGAAAAGGTGATAGTCCGAAGGCCTTAATTCGGGTGAATAGGGGGGTGACAATATCCCGTCCAAAGGATGTCAGCAGCTCCTTTGAAACTCACCCGGTGTGGGTCCTGGCGTTGTCATGCAGGAGGCTGGCTCCCCGGGTCAGCATTCCCCGTCTGCGGTTCTGTATGGCTCTTTTGAGTTTTTTTAGGGTATTGCATTAAGCTTTTGCATTAATAGTGGTCCCTTTAGGCATAAAATCTACCAAAAACACTCCTTACGCTCCCCAAAAACAAATGCCATGGCTCTTCCGGCTGAATGGGTCGTCTTGAACTTGTTGGTGGCTGTCTTTTGGATTCTGGGGTGTAGTGACATACCCACGTCTCCCGTCGCGATGGAGTTCATAAAAGCTACTCCTTCCTGTGCGAAACGATCCGAAAATTCTGCGCGGATCTCGCTCGGACGAGAAGTGGCGGGAGTGCGCGACGACCTCTCCATCGGAATAATTTAATGTGACTGGACAAAATGGCCGATAAACACACGAAACCAAACAAACTGACCGTTAGGATCCCCTCTTCACGCCAGATGCGCTAATTTCTAAACAAACTTAAAATCTCCTGGCCTCAGGAGCCCTTGTAACCTTACTTTCTAGATGACCCTAGTGGATTCAGCTTTTGTAACAACACAGTTCGTGTTCTAGAGAACTAACTGCGCATATTTTACAACATTTCGTCCTGCGATAGTCGGCCATATTTCATTTCCCTTATTCAGTATAACAGTTTTACTCCGAATGCAACATCGCACTGTGGCCTAGGCCACTTTCGTTATTTTTACGAGAAGCAAACGGAAAAATAATGGTCGTTGCTCAGACCAAAATACAATTGTATGAATTATTCAAATTGCGCAATGCATTTCTCGTGTGCAGCGCACATTGTAAGGGAAGGAGAATATTTCCACAGAGTGTGTGGAGAGGGGTGGGTCGAACGGTGTAATCATTGAAATGATATCCCAAAAATATGATAACGCATGAATACTCTAAAAGGCTATCATCGGAAAAGATGTTCAAACTGAATTTGAGACCGCGAGAAATATTTAAACAGTACATATATTTCTGGTGGAACCATCTTCGGAGCGCTTGCGGGAAATTGGAAATTTCAAACTACCTAATATTGAAACTAATATCCCAATATTTCTAAAAATATTGCTTCAGTGAAAAATATCAGAGTTCAGAATAGTCTAGGTGGTGGCGGAGTTCTGTAGTAATAACATTATTATGGCCAAACGTTCTTGGCCATCTGCAAACCTGCTTCCGTTGAATAGTTGCACCGGGAAAATACTTATACTACATTAGCCCCGGGGCATGCAGATGGGTGGTTGGACCACTCGGTCTTCCCTAATCTGCCACTCTCTCAACTGTTATAGCATCAGCCACCATGAGTAATGCATACTAAACCCAGCACATTTTATAATATATAAATGGCGCAAGGGATGTATCGGCGGTGGCATGGATTAGTACTGGGCGTTAAAGTACACAAAGCGTCCTTGAGGTGATTTTCACACGAAAACGGTACTATAAAATGTATCCATTTATTATTATTAAGTTTAGACGTTGAATTATATGAGCTAATAATGCAAATGCAATAGTAAAAAAGTAAAATAATATATTGCGTGGTATTGTCTACTAAAACTTAATTTATTTGCCTACTAGGTATTTGCACTTTGGCCGTGAAACAAAACATAAACATCAGACAGCTACACTATTAATCGTATTCTTCAATTCACAAAAACACATCGAATGCACGCGCGACGAGTAAAAACGCGCCAAACTAAACGAGTAGGAGATTGACATAAAACTAACTAGCACAAATAATGAATAACGAGCCTATTGGTTTTAATAATAATAATCCCCTGTTGAAAAATAACAGCTCGATGAAAAGACATTGTCGTTAGAATATATCTAGCTGTTAGATATATTTGACTTGTCATTATTTTCGTCGCTTGATTCTAGGCGCTACGTATCGGCCGTTTCGGATAGGAAAGTCCACAAAGATGTCTAGTAAGAAGAAGTATAACCAAAAGATTATTCCAAACTACGTATAATATTGTGCACGGCGCACACACTCTTTACACCTTTTTAAAGACTAAAATAATAGGTACATGACAATGTGATGCGTCGTTATAATATAACTAGCTGTTAGATATATTTGACTTGTCATTATTTTCGTCGCTTGATTCTAGGCGCTACGTATCGGCCGTTTCGGATAGGAAAGTTCACAAAGATGTCTAGTAAGAAGAAGTATAACCAAAAGATTATTCCAAACTACGTATAATATTGTGGATGACGCACACACTCTTTACACCTTTTTAAAGACTAAAATAATAGGTACATGACAATACGAGGCGTCGTTATAATATATCTAGCTGTTAGATATTTTGGTGACATTCGGAGAATTATACATAACAGTTACATTTTAGGTGCCGTCATTCTTTTACCTAGCCATTATTTTATTCGCTTGACTCTTGGAGCTACGTATCGCGCGTTTCGTATAGGATATTCCACAAAAACGTTTAGTAAGAAATTGTAAAAAGATACACATAATGTCGTTTATGATGCATAAACTCTTACACCTTTTTGTTTACTTGGCGCTAACGCTAATACAATAATAATATCGTCGAATAATATTCGTGTGTAGGTACTAATATTTTTAATAATAATATCTAACTGTTGGCGCAAATTTTCGTCAATAGCGTTAGACGTTGGCGGCATCTAGCTGTTATTTCTAACAGCTAGATATATTTTGATACAGTACTAGCATGGATATGGCTTGCCTGTCATTCCATACTGAGGGTTTAATCTAGCGTTGTGACCGCTTTGAAAGAACTACTTCTTTTGACAACATTTTCTACTTTATTCATTATTCATTGAACAAATACTTCAATTGAAGTTGGTAGTTCATTTAAGCGTTTATTCATTTCATTAACTTCATTTCATTGAAGTGAACTGAAAAGCCTATAAAGAAATACTTCATTACAAGTACTTCAATTGAAGTCCGACCTCAAAGTACTTCGTGAAAGGAACGTGATTTTTATTTTGGCGAGGAACCGGTTCCAGTTCTTTTCACTTTGAAATCTCTATTTCAAATCCCTACTGACTACAACTATTTTATTTTGGCAAGGAACCGGTACCAGTTCTTTTCACTTTCAAAGTGCTACGATTAGTACATGTTTTTTTGGCGACGCTTTTTTGACGAGGAACCAGTTCTAGTTTTTGTCCATTTCAAATCTCTACCGACGGAAAATAACCGGATAACTTCAGATCTCTTTTTTGCGAGTTCGACTTCAATTGAAGTGTTCACTGCGAAGGGAGTTCATTATAAAGAACTAACAATTCGTGAAGCATTAAAAAAACGTTGAAGTTTTTCCCAACGCTAGTTTAATCCCTATAACCCTAACATGTTCACTTGCAATCTACATAATCCCTTTCCCAACACAGCCGCTCTAGTGAGTGGATACGCTACCTGATTATGAGTGGTGACATCAAATCGAACTCACCCCGGTGGGTTGAATACAAATTTAAAAAAAAACGTTAATAATTCAATTTGTAATTTTCGTGCGTACTAATTTATTCTCGCGGCATGAAAGGAAAATCGAGGTCCAATCTTTTGAATTTTTGGTGTAATTTTATTTATTCGCCTCGGGCGAATTCATTTGACCTTTCCTTACCTGAAAGTAAATTAAACGTACGATTCGAAGAGGGGTGACGTAGTTACTCCATTTGATCTTGCTTATTAAAGCGTTTACGTGACATAATTTTAGGTAGGTATCTTGTTTTAGGTATATTTGTAATATTTAAAGTAATCTTTGATTAAGATATCGCGCAAAACTCTCGTTCGACGTTGCGCTAGAACCTCCCTTCGGAATGAGAGAGTCAAAGGACGTGTTTTTAACTTATCTTTCAATGGGTGTGAGAATGTAAGTGGTGTATTTTAAGTTTTTGAGAAGATAGCAACAATGTGAACAAAAACGATAGAAAAAGAAAACAATCATAGGTTTCCAAACGCGAGGATTGTGACAAGATTATCTATTTATTTAGGAAAATAACGATTATTAAAACTATTTCACATGCGGTATTTCACGGAGATTAGGGGAGAAATAGGCCATTATTCTTTTGTTATGCCTTTTATTGAAAACGTCTTCATTAAAAGAAGACTTTGATTTAATTTTCATTTACAGAATTATTAATTGTTTTATTGACTCACCTTCTCTGTTGCAACTTATTCAGTTCAACATTCCTTCCCGTAGACTCAAAAACAATGAATTGCTGTTCCTCAATCATCACAATACTAATTATGGGTATAATTCTCCAATGTCCAGAAGGTCAAGACTTGTTAACTCAAGCCATGGTCTTGAAATTTTTGGTAGCAGTCTAAATGATTTTTGTCATTCTTTACGACTCTACCGAAACTTTGACTAGACCATGCTTTGAATGTTCTCTCTTATGTTTATTTTGTCCTATTTTGTCATCGCTTTTTTTTATTATTATGTATGTGCTATTCCTTCTCTGTTGCTCTTTTTTCCATTTCGTGTTTTATATGTATTTTTTGTAATTGGACTTTAGTCCGTTAATTTATGAATAAATAAATAAGCTCACCTTCACTGATAGAATAGGGGAAATGCTACTAATGTTGAGACGTCTATTTCAATCATTGCACTGAACGATCAGCGGAATGACCTCCCAGGACCTCTGTTGTTAACAACCATTCCTCCTTATGACCTGATCAGCCGCTATCTGTTAGCATTCTAAATCGCTAGTGCTCAAAGTTAAAAAAAACAGCATGCTGACTATTATTAACGCGGTGCAAATAGTAATTAAGGTCAATCAATACATTATTGATAGTATAAACACATACGTTGTATGTTCCACTGAAGAAGCGATGTTAGC
This sequence comes from Drusus annulatus, assembly GCA_022651775.1. Taxonomy (NCBI): domain Eukaryota; kingdom Metazoa; phylum Arthropoda; class Insecta; order Trichoptera; family Limnephilidae; genus Drusus; species Drusus annulatus. Next base: position 193,380 of record JAGWCC010000058.1, read on the forward strand.
AGTCAAAAATGGAGTGGTTATACCAATCCTGAAGGAAGGCAGTGAGGCATGGAACTGGCAGAGGAAGGATGAAAGTAAACTGAATGCGGTAGAAATGAAATCCCTGAGGCGTGTATGCGGTAAAACCTTGAAGGAACAATATATGGAGGGATAGCTAATTTGTTTTACCCAACCCATCCGAAATTGTAATAAATCACTGTTTCCGTGTTTTACATCGTACACCATGAGAGAGAAAGAGACAACAAATTTCTTGGACGGCTTCTATATAATGTCGTAATGTTCTTAAGCTGGTTATTTTCGCTGGTTAACGGCGAGACTCCGCCCATTTTTTTTATTTTGCCACTAAACTTGACACAACTAAACGGTTTTTTAGGTTAGATGCTATATTTTTGTTGATAAAAATACTATAAAAAAGTGGCTATACGAATACACAAAAACATTATGTCGATATGTGATATGAATGGATGTATAAATACCGTAGCCTTAGTCTTGGCCGAGTCATGTTAAAATCATCAAAAACAAGTCCAAAACTGACTTCACTGGCTTTGGCTTGGGCTACCTCTTGTATACTCTAAGGGTAAAACCATGTATGACCGTGTTAAAAATGTGGATATCCGGATGGAATGCAAGGCGAATGTAAGCGTAGTGATTAAGAAAGGAACGCTTTGATTCCAAAGGTCGCGGGATATTTGTGGCACGTTAATTATCGCCCTGGGTAAAAGACCGCCATTCAGAATCTAAACGTTGCTTGAAATGGCTTTAGACGTGTTTGTTGACCAGATCTGAATATCGTTCCACTTCCTCATCTCTTTCCCTTCCCCACTACCTGCCTCACAACATACCCCGATTGGGGATGCCATAGTCTCACTGGCTCTAGACGGTTGGGAGCAGTTGAGACTCTTCTACGGTAATCACTATAATATATAAGAATTGAGTGTGAAAAAAATATATGACGCGAAAGTGAATGATGGAAGAAGTCGGAGACGTGGAATTATCAAGTGAAGTGAGTCAGACTATGTCAAGAGTCGGAATAACAGAAGGGTGTGTATGAGACGATGTATGAATGTGAATAAAGCAAGGAGTGTGTGCCAAGACAATTTGTAAGGCGGTCCATTATCTCTGCCTACCCCTGCGGAGAAACGACGTTATGGTTTTGTTTTATTAACTTTTTTGTTTCTTACATTATTTTTTTACATTACCTACCTCACTAGGTCATAAGAACCTGTTCTGAGGTAAGTGACAGTGAGTACAGGTAGAATAATATGATTTTTGTTTCACAATGTTCTAGTTTGTCATGGTGAAGAATTTCAAGTGCTATTTTAGGAGGTCTTCAATTTCCTTGCGGTCCTTACTCATTAGCCATTTAGTAATGTTTTGATTAAAGGAATACATATTGGAGATGGCTACAGTCTGTGGTGGGAGTTTGTTGTAAGTGTGAGGCGCGATGTACATATGGTGTCTTTGTGCAAAAGCTGTATTGTATTTAGGTACTAAAAGTCTTTCTTGTTGTTTGGCCCTTGTATTTTTATTATGTCTGATATACATTAAAAATTTTAAAGAATGAGTTGTTTTTAACACTGTTTTAAAATATAACTGTCTGATGTTATAACTGTTAGTTAGTTAGTATGTTATAATTATGGCAAGCCACAAATTTATTGGTTTTTACGAATACGTAATATGTTTTTTGTATTTTTAAGTACTGCATTAAAAATTTCAAATAAAATCACCGATTTGATTTATCTTCAATGTTCGAGCGTTTCTGTTTCGCGAATAGCGCCACCTGCCGCCAAACACGGATCGTTGAACATTTACATATTTTTTTTATTTTTTACGGGGAAACAAAAAAAAGTCTCTTTCCCATACTCCACACGGGAAAATGGCCACAGGTAATCAATGGGGATGTTTTCTTGCACATGAGGCTTATTGGAAAATACCGCGAAAATATAAAACAGACAAAAAATCCGCGAAGGTTGTTGACAAAAAAAACACTTGATCACACACAAAATGGGATTAAAAAATTACCTTCTCAATTTCAAAGTGAAGTGAAGTAGTGGTTTGATCAACTATTTATTTCACTCACCTTTCTTCTTACTGTGCTTCTCCGTGCGGAGGTTGGGCATCATCACTTTCGTTCAACACTAGGTATACGGCACCCGTCAAATTGACGGATTTCCGATTTGCTTTGCAAATTTTACTAAATAGTTTTTTGGTTTTATTTTTTACGACTTTTTTATAATTGAACAGTGTTAATACATCAACTGTATTATTATTTTCCGACATTTTACTAGACAGAATTTCGGTCCAAACTGAAAAATTACCCTTTCAGACTCTCATATCTCTAAATTCATTAAAAGAATCTCAACATTATCTCTCTCTCAACGAATCACCTTTAGATCAGACCAGTGAGTTTTTAAAACTCATCGGGATTGCTATGTGTGTTAGCAAGATATTCAATTATAATAATATACAAATTTTAACCAAATCCTGTACTGTACGACAAATTCAAAACGTCCATTTTTTTATTTGGGTCCCATGCCCCAAATCGGAAAAAAATCATAATTATAATTTTAAGTTAATAAGTGTGTCTAATCTGATGGGACCTGCCAGGTAAGTATGTTCTTGTGTATTTTCTTATTTTAACTAGGAATTAATATCTAATAATAGAAAATAAGATCTGTACAGCGCCCTTGAGGTGATTTTTCATAAAAACGGCGCTATACAATTTTCATTTTTTTTTTTTAATTATAAAAAAAATCTACTCATTCCATACCTATCTCTATGGACACCCGTCAAAATGACGGATTTGGTGATAAAAGCTTTTAAATTTGTCCAATTCGTGAAATTATTACTTCTAAAACAAAATAATCATAGTGTAACAATTTGTGTGAAGCAATGGAAGAAAGAATGTCATCGGTGTGAAGGATATTTTTTTAAACCTAAATTACAAGTAAGCGTTCGTTGTGCAACACATTCGGCGCATTATGATTTATGGGACAGTAAAAAAATTCTTTTCGGGGGTGGAAGTCTGGATAAGTTGACCGTACGGCTGCATTAGTGTTATTAAATTAATTTATTTTCAGTTATAGAGTTGTAGTCAGCGTATGGAGACGTGGAATATAATTTCAGTTGAATAAAAAATTTATTAACATTATTTGTGTTTATCCGTCAATTTGGTATGTGAAAGTGGCCGTAAACCTAGTGTTGACTACCACCGCGATACGGTTAATATCAAAAGTGTGCCAAAACAGATATAATTCAATGAATATGTGACTTTTCGTGACTTTTCGGAATTGCCGAATTTTATTGTGTTTTCCGTAATTTTAATATTTTTGTTCAAAACACGAATGCTTTCCCCGAGGCTGATACGAACATCTTACAAACCAACACAATTAATAATTAAGATAAAGTTTGTTTGAGAGGAAAATTACAAACATAATATGTGATGGGATATGATCCCTGAGAGTAACATATACTGTCAGTATCGCCATAGTAAAAGATCACCATTCAGAATCGAAACGTTGCTCGAAATGGATTTATTTGTGTTTGATGACTAGATATGAGCAACTAGGTACATAAAAACCTTCCTTATTTTCTTACCTACTCCCCCCCCTCCTTAGCCACACAACATATTGGACGTTGTTCGATCCAGAAATCAAACGAATAAGTTTCTGGAAAGACTTGAAATGAATTAAGTGGACTGTCAAAATGATGATTACTTTTTGAATGATTTGAAAATAATCATAAGGAAAACAATGGTAGAGTTTTATAGCCATTTTTAATTCAATGTTTTTATGTCTTAATTTAAGTAAAATGTCCAACTTCCGCGTTAGTAAAAAATGAGACCGGTGTCGGCAGTTCGGACGACCTTGTGTCGTTACCCGAGAGTTTGGTCACAGGAGCATTTTTCCGGCCATACAAATAGTGCATGGCAATGGCGCAAAATGATTAGGAATGTATAGGAGAACTGGGTACTAATGAGCATCAGATTTGGACCTATCAAAGTGTTGATTTTAGGATCCAACAGACGTAGTTATGCAGCGAGCATCCAACCCCAAAAAGATGAAACCGAGAAGAAAGCGTTTGAAAACATGACGATAAAAAACATTAATATGCGCATTCAGCCTATGGCCCTTTTTTGAGAATTATTATAAACAGATAATTTATAATTTATCAATGTATATTTTTTAGTCCTAAGTTACTCTTTAATTCTATGTTTTTAAACTTTAATTTAAGTAAAAAATCTACAATCCGCGTTAGTAAAAAAATGAATTATCAAAAACTATTGCATTTGGATGTTTTCAGCAAATATAAATCTCGTATTTATCCATAGGAGAACATGTAAAACTCGATTTTGTCAATTGCATAACTACGTCCAATTGGAGATGCCATAGTCCCTATGGCCCTGGTCAGTCGGAACTCTTGTGCAGTATTTACATTTTTTTAAACTAAAAATAATCGCTAGAAATGGGGGTGTCATTTGGAGTAACAATGTATGGAGAGAGAGCTAATTATTTTTACCCAACCTATACAAACTTGCGATAAATCACTTTCTCCGGGTTTTTACGTCGTACACCACGAGAGAGAAAGAGACAACAAATATAATACACCGCTTCTATGTACTGTCACGATGATCACAGGCTCCTGGGTCACCGCGGGACTCCGCCCACATTTTTTATTATGCTACTAAACTTGACACAACTCAACGGTTTTTTAGGTTATATGCTGTAATTTTGTTGATTTTGTTTGAACAATGTTGTGAAAAAGTGGTTATACGAATAAACAAAAACATTATATCGATGTGTGATATGAATGGATGTATTTATACCCTAGCCTTAGTCTTAGCGACGCCCAGGTCCGCCAAGTCTAGTAAAAATCATCAAAAACTGACTACACTGCCTTGGATAGATACCTCTCTATATACTCCAAGGGGTGTCATATGGAAAGCTAACCTTTCCGATACGGAAACGTAAGCTTTATTTTAGTTGGTACAAGTTCCCCCCCACCCTATCATTATCTAAGAGGAAGAGATTGGTTAGGTGACCAGGAAAATGAAGCAGCGCAATAAGTTCCCCGAGGGAGAAACTTTAAGCTCTGCTTGTGACACTAATTTGCAAACGTTGCAGCGAAATTATGTTCAGAGATTTTTTAAATGTGAAGCCTTAAAATACGACGATTTTAGTCGGAAAATTTATTTTAATTCACACGAATTTTTCGAAAATACAGAATATTTTTGTGAATTCAACCATAGGAAAACTTTCATAGTAATAAATACCACCTCTTAGAGCGATTTTTTTTTCGATTTGCTGAAGAAATATTTAACATTCCCGGGTTACGAATAACCTGACAATGTTTGAAAAACTTCTACTACCATTATGATAATAATTGGAAAATATTGCTTGAGCAATGATGGAGGACTTAGCTAGCAGAGGAATTGAACTCACGACGCCCAGATGGGAATCCGACGCGTTTGTCCACTCGGCTACTAACCGATCAAATGTTTATTGTATTTTGCCACACTAACTGAAATGAAACAATAAGTTTTATGACAATATTTGAAGTTTGGTTTTGTGATAATTTTACAGAATAAAACACAAATATTGTCACAAAACTCTATTCACACCATCCATCACTATCCAAAAAAGTAAACTTTTGTAAAAACAAACAAGAAATTCGCATTCGGAAAATATAAATGAAAACATATATTTTTACAGTGAATACCACACAAGATTCCCAAATGTCTAGAGCCAGTGAGACTATGGCATCCCCAATCGGGGTATGTTGTGAGGCTGAAAGTAGTGGGTGAAGGATATAGGGGAGAGGAAGGTTGGGTGTACCAGGCTATTCAGATCTGGTCACCAAACACGGCTAAAGCCATATTAAGCAACGTCTCGATTCTGAATGGTGGTCTTCCGCCAGGGCGATACCTAGTTTGTCTACCACCTTGGAAAGTGCCGCAAATAAACCAATGTATATTTTATATGAATTTAATGCGTTATGACACACATAAATAGGTTGAAACGTAGTTTCATACGCTGAGCTCGAACCCGCAACCTCTGGACTCGTAGTAGAGAGTCTTACCACTCGACCACGGAAACCGTCATGTATATATGTGGAGCATACTAAAATATGTTTAGTTTTATTTTTTAATATTACATACTTTGTACATTCAAGTTTACAAGTAGCTAATTATTTCATTTTCTTTTTGACTTTATAATATTTTAACTTATGTGCTACTTATTATTTTGATTTTTATACATTTCAAACAAATTTTACAGGCTATTTTGAGTTTATTGATAGGCATAATTTTTATGGTTTCCGGCAGCGCATTATAAGATGTCATGCAGCTACTGAGCGCAAAGACAACTAATAAGACAATAAGGCAGTAAATATTCAAATATTATAAGTCGGTAGAACATTTAAATGAAATATTATGTTTATCTTCCAAGAAGGGCGATGTAAAAAAACGTTCGCGAATAATGCGCTTTCTGTATCCAGGAGATATTATTCGCAATATAAAAACAACCAAGAATAACAAAATCGCAAAAATTCCGTTTTCAAAATTTTATCGTAGTCTGAGCCAAAAGTTTTTTTAATAGATTTTCGGAAGTCAGACAAATACTTTGCTCATTATAGACACAGTTACAAGTGGGACAGAGGGTTCGCTGTAGAACTGGGTGTGCTTATATTTATGAAGAGGTGGCGGGTGGGGGTGGCGGGAAGGGGAGAAAAGAAGAGGAACAACCTTGGAGTGAGAATATACATGGAGCTACCTTTTACGAAACAGTTTAGTCAGTATTGTTGAATTTATACTGACTCGATAGAAAGAGACAAATATATGTTAAAGGATGTCGGATGGACCTATTAGTTACCGCCCACTTGGAATTCGGACATTTTTAATAAACATATTCAAACAAATTGAACAAAACAATATCAATACACCATTCAAATGATTTATAAAGTCTAAATATCACACAAACACTAATAACAGAAGGTTTGCCTAAATAATGATGGGGGCTTTTTGTCGATATTATGTATTTATATATTTAAAATGTGAAAATTCTAAAGTTCGGTCGAAAATATTTAAAACTGTTGAAATACCCATAGACACAAAATACAAGACACGTCATATTCATACAAATTGAACGATAAATATGGCATGCTCTGAAAGCATGAAAAGGATAGCCATACCAAGCAGAATATGTGTGTATGAATGAGATAACTATATGAACGTCCCGCGTTACATTCTCCGCGTTACAAGCCCCCTCTTCCCTAACGAACTTACGAGCGAAGTAGGATGCGACGTACTCGTGTACTGTCGCTATGTTGTCTTCCACACACTTATGTAATTCTGCATTCGCTATCTCACTTATTTGAAAAATTGTATTAATTGAAATAATAAGTGATTTGTGTGTACTTCGCATGAAAATAAACTCCATGAAGTTTGTTTTTTGTTCCCGAATGATTTTTACACTTGTCAAAAGCGCAGGAAGGCATTTTATCTCAGAAAAGAGCTTACAGCGATGCGTTTGTGGCAGCTGGTGACAGCTTGTTCGTCAAACGAATGTTTGTGCGAGACTAAACGCAGTAAATCTCAGGTAAGCCCCGTTGGCTTAGTTTTTTACAGTCATGCGCGGTGTATCAGTAACGTATCTACATTATTTAATTCATCCAAGGAAATACCTCTGAAAAGTGATGTTTTATAATCTTTATTTGGTATTATTTGAGCATTCACGCATAGCATATATCACCATCATGTTTGATTTATTTGTATAATCGCTGCAAATTTTTTGATCAACACAAATATAGGAAATATCTTCGAAATCCGTTGACGTAAGTCATGCGACTCGATGATGTGAAGTAAGCTCGGACGGAGAGCATTCTCATATACTTAAAAATGTTGCAATATTATGTGAATATTTTTCTTGTCTCTTTCTCTCTCATGGTATACGACGTAAAAACCCGAAGAAAGTGATTGCGCAAATTTGTATAGGTTGGGTAAAAATAGTTATCTCTCTCTCAATGTCTATTCTTACTGCCACAGAACTACGTCGATTCGCCTTTCTAGAGAATATATCATTAGGGGTAGAAGAATGTGGAAAGCTTGGGGAACGAATAGGGAAGTGACATAATTCACAAGAATAAGACTGTTTAATGAATGTTGAAATATTCTTACTCTAAAATTCGCTGAACTTCGTGTGTCAAATACATTCATCTTTATAACTTTTTATTTATGCAATGATTTATTTAATGCAGTTGATATTTAGCGCTTTTGAAATAAAATAAACTGCACCACATTCGTATTTAACCACAATAAATAATAGCAACACGACTACAATTAAACTGGACATTTGCATAACCTCGTTTCCTGGTGGAGCCAAATTTTCACTGCATTCAAACTGAATGTGGTTTAATTTTAAGGAATATAATCCCTCGAGTGCAAACAATACACAGCACTCCTGTATTTATCATTTCAGGAAAACATCCCTCGTTGTTATTTTTACCAATTATAAGATAGGGGTGAGAAAAGGACGTAACTCGTTTGAGTGTTGCTAACTTTGAAAAAAAAAACTGACTGTTCGTGAAATTATTTCATTATTAATTTATGATCAGTATAATATATATATAACATTAATTGACAATATTCTGTAGAGCGAAAAGCACCAAGAAGCTACGTCAAATAATCGGCAGTTTGCACTAAATTGAAGTGGCGCTGTAAACAAGGAAGATATAACGTCATAAGTTCATGAAGCAAGCTTCCGGCACTAGAACTAGAGCTTTCTGACGTGGGAGGGATAAGCAACACACATGGAGGGAGGCTGCAGCTATGTTTTGATTAAGTAGATACAATATTTGTAATCTCGTCAACTGGTGGAACTTTGTTTATTTATCAACGTATCGTACAACTGTTGTGGAGCAATCATGCTTAGTTGACAACTTACACAAAGAGGAATAATAATAATAATAATAATTGGCTTATTTATTTAATAAAAATAATAATAATATTTGGACGATTTGTATAGCGCCGTTTTTGTGAAAAATCACCTCAAGGGCGCTGTACAGATCTTACTTTCTATCATTACATATTAATTCCTAGTTTAAATAAGAAAATAAACAGGAACATACTTACCTGGCAGGTCCCATCAGATAGACACAATTATTAACTTAAAATTATGATTATTATTTTAATTTTTTATTTATTTATTTTTTTCCGATTTAGGGCATAGGAGCGAAATTAAAAGAATGGACTTTCTGAATTTTTCATACAGTACAGGAATTTTGAAGAAGTGATTTATGAAATATCCTACTTATTTGGCGAAAATAACAAGAAAGACTAAAACACGTCAGGCAGTTGCGAAAGCGCCACGACATATCTAACAGTTTATATGCGCAGGCAAAAAGAAGAACTAACGAACAAATAAAAAATATTGTAATGATGATTGTTTTGAATTGACAAAAAAGGCCGCCTTTCTCAGTACAAAAACATCGCTCGCGTTCGGGAACAGTCGGTCGAGATCGGCACTCCCCCGCCCCCTGCCGGTTCCCGGGCCGGCGGTCAAAGGGACACATCTGGACAAGGGTTAAGTAAGCAAGTGACCATTCTGGGTTATGGCACTGCATTTAAAACACTGATATTTGAAGATTAAAATATTTTCTTAAAAATCGAAATTACGTCGAAACTAGTCACTTTTAAATTATTTAGAGTTTATTCACTTAACCTATACACAACAACGGTAATTTTAGTGTAATTTTAAAGAAGTAATTTGTGAAATATAGCACCATTCTTGTGAAATATCACTTCAAGGGCTCTCATAATGTCATCATTGCGACCTCATTCAGCTTGTCTGAAGGAATATGTTTCAATTTATTTACTGTTTAGTAGTGTGTCTAATTGGTGCTTTTAACACTGAAAGATATTACATACTTTATATCTTAGATATTATAAAAAAGTTCACATTTAAGTTAGATATTAATAAAATAACAACCAAAAGTCAATATAACACCTATTATATATAAATAAATATCGGATGTATTAGGTGGGGTGGGTCCGATCAACAGGTTTGCCCGGGGGCGATAGATTGTCGCAGCGCCACTGATCCTCACACAATTCTTCATTGATAAGGAAAGTTCACCCCGCGGGGAGACTTATGTTATTGGATTAGTTTCTAAGACTTATGTTATTTGTTCTATAACTAACTAACTGACTAACTAATCATCACGCCGTTTTCCGAAGGGGTAGGCAGAGAGGACGGACTGCCATAATTCGCACTCACTCCTTGTTTCCTTCACATTCATAAATCGTTTCATACATACTCTTCTGTTATTCTGACTCATCACGTGGCCCGATTCAAGTATTTGATTAACTTGGTCGTGCCATGTCTTCCTCGGGCGTCCCCGACTTCTTCCATTCGCTTTCGCATCATATAATATTTTCACACTCCTTTCTTCTTCCCTAAGATTCACTGGAATGTTTTACCCGATAACACAATAAACTTAGCCCTACCAAACCTGGTTTTAGGATTATATATTGTAGAAAAGAAAACTACCAAAAGAAGTAGGTACTTATTTATAAAAATTCAGGCCAAGGTTAAGGACTAACTTCCTTACTACTTCTTCACTATTACTTACTTACTTCTTTTTCACTATTACTTACTTCTTTACTACTTCTTCACTATTATTTACTTACTTCTTTACTACTTCTTCACTATTACTTACTTACTTCTTTACTACTTCTTCATTATTACTTACTTACTTCTTTACTACTTCTTCATTATTACTTACTTACTTCTTTACCACTTCTTCACTATTACTTACTTACTTATTTACTACTTCTTCACTATTACTTACTTTTACTTTAATTCTTATGGAAAAACCTTGTGGGCAATTTCTCTATTTGTTAAAATTATTAACATAATTTTTGTAATGTTGGGAAATCGAAAATAATTTTGAATGCGCCATTTTCCTTTTAACAAAGTTTGTAAAGCGCCCTTGAGGTGAGTTTCCCACAAAAACGGCGCTATAAAAGTAATCCATTTATTATTATTATTATTATTAAAGTATGCGTATATTTAAAATGGGCCATAACTCTGCGGTAAGCATAAAAAACCTACATAAAACCGTGCAGCCACTCTCCAAAAGCAAATAATCCCCTAATATCTCGGAAAAGGCACAATTTCAGAGTGCGAAAAAAAGCTTTTAAAATACCGTGAATGCATTTTATAAAGATGGAAACGAAAAAAACCTTTCGACTAAAAATGCATATTTATCTGGGATCGAAATTTCCCTGGATATCAGGTAAAGATTGGTGGGGGTAGTTTTCTTATTAAATTTAAAGTCCATACAACGTTCACAAATAAGACACGCGGATAGGTGAAGAGCCTACATTTTCATAGGAATGGGAGATTAGTTAAATGTGCTTTTGCAAAGGCATTTTTCCCTAAAGAAAATCTCTCACCATCACTAGGACACTTTTGGAAAGCTAACATTCGTGTTAAAATGGAAAGGTGTCTATAGGTATACTGGGCTGAGGACCACCATTGAAGTAAGCATATATACTAGTCAACAGGTTAGTCTTTACACACGGGTGAAAAGGGACATAGTGAGTAAATCGTAAAGTAGCGTAATCGGAATAAAATTTCAGACTTTATTACGTGTCAGCGAAAATTAGCATTTGTAATGTTCGAATCATGAGCAGAAGACGACATAGCGTATTAATTATAAGCATATATATGGAGAGAGAGCGAAATGTTTTTACCCATCGTATACAAATTTACGATTCTCCTGGTTTTTACGTCGTAAACCGTGAGAGAGAAAGAGACACGACAAGTTGTCACATAATATCGCACCACTTTTAGGTATGCAAGCATGTTTCCGTCTCCGGCGTTTCGGCCCACTGCGTTTTATTATTCGACATTACTCAACGGTTTTTGAGGTTATATCCTATACATTCGTTGATAACAATACTGTAAAAAAGAGGTTATACAAATAAACGCTACATTATGTCGACGTGTGCTATGAATGGATGTAAAAAGGTGTGTCCATGAAAACCCTAGTTACGCCCTAGTCAGGTAAAAATCAACAATCCAGACTACACTGTTTCGCAAAGCTATCCTTCTGAGAGACTACCCAAAACATCGCCCAACTTGTCCAGATTACCATTGAATTAGAAATAAATCAGGTTTTATAAAACTAGAATGCAAACTACTTACATTCCGAGTACATGCTCTGAACATTTGATATTATTGTTACAAATTCAGAATTAATTATTATGCGAAGTCGGGCAAACCCTCCGATTCTAGAATTTAATGTCGCCTTAATACGAGGGACCTCCATTAGCAAACATCTCCGAGGGTTCTCGCCCTTTCCAAGCAAATAATAATGTATATTTATAAAGGAAATAAATCACCCCATCCCAACCTCATCCTAAGTAGTAATATGATAATAAACCCAATCTGTATGGCCCCGAGCCCCCAGCCCGAGCCCCCAGCCCGAGCCCCGAGCCCCGAGCCCGAGCCCCGAGCCCCGGGGCACAGTGGCTGTGATGTCTGCTGGCCGCTTGCTCACATCAAAGAAATACGATCTCCAATATCGGGAATTTTCGAAAAGGAACAAATTAATGATTTTACCTCTCGATCTCAGTTGGTAGTTGGTGCCTACCTCAGAGCAAAAATATATATGGAGGGAGAGCTAATTATTTTTACCCAACCTATAAAAAAATACGATAAATCACTTTCTACGGGTTTTTACGTCGTAAACCGTGAGAGAGAAAGAGACAAGACAAGTTCTCACATAACATAGCATCGTCATTCGGTATGTAAGCATGTTTTCTGTCTCCGGCGATTTCACCCATACGTTTTGTTATGCGACATAACTCAACGGTTTTTTAAGGTTATATCCTATATTTTTGTTCATAACATTACTGTGAAAAAGTGGTTTTAACAAATAAACAAAAACATTACGTCGAAATGTGCTATGAATGGATGTATAAATACCCTAGATCTAGTTCTAGCCACGCCTGAGTCAGGCAAAAATCATCAATACTGACTACAGAAGCGCTTCCTCCTGTATATTATTGCTCTGAGGTACCTACAAACGCGTTAGGGAGGCAAGCGGCTACCTTGTAAAGAAAAACCAGCGCGAAAACTATACGGATATTAAATAAAATTAAATATGTAGAAAGTGGCGAAGGTGCTCCGTTGTGACTAATTGGCCCTTCAAAGGTATTATAATATCTTGGGATGACAGAAAAAATAACTCTTGAAGAATGCTACTCATATTTGAATCAGGAGGTCCTAGCTCCACTTGTAAAGCAGAACAACTGCTGAAGAAACTTGAATTAAAATAACGAAAACTCGCAGGCGCAGGACAATGAGGCTTCTTTTAAGGATCAAAGCGGTCCATATCTCCTTTCTCTTATGTTCTGAGACAGGAGGATATGAGAAGGGGGAAAGGGGAGGTTGGAATTTGGCAAATCAACTTGCTGAATAGCTCAAGTGATTTCTTTGTTTCAGAAAGCATTTTTTTACTTTCGATCTGGAAATATATACGAGGCCTGTTCAAAAGAAAAGGTGAATTTTGAATTTTCGCGGGCTGTACACATTCGATTATCGATTTTTTTTTGTTATGTTGGTACACATATGTTTGTCATATGTTAGTATTATCAGCCATTTTGGATTAGTGGTTTGTTTTTGACAAGTAGAAAGGTTAGTCACGTTTTTGTGTGTTCTTCAATTTTTACTTTTGAAAAAAATGAATCAAAGAATATGTATTAAAAATTGTTTTTTGCGTTAAAAATGGAATAAAGTGCTCCAACGCACTTAAAATGTTGACTGTGGCATTCGGCGAGTCTACTTTGTCTCAAAAAAGTGTTTATAAGTGGTACAAGCGCTTTACAGAAGGCCGAGAAGATGTTAATGACGATGAGCGTCCTGGAGTTGTGGAAAAACTAATCATGGATTTTATTCTTTGATCCATTTTTTTCAAAAGTAAAAATTCGAACAACACACAAAAACGTGACTAACCTTTTACAGTTGTCAAAAACAAACCACTAATTCAAAATGGCTGATAATGCTAACATATGATAAACATATGTGTACCAACATAACAACCACAAAAAATAGATAATCGAATGTACACAGCCCGCAAAAATTCGAAGTTCACCTTTTCATTTGAACAGGCCTCGTATATAAACAAATTAGTAACAGTCCATTTAAATAAATACATTAGAACATTCTAAATACCAAAGGTTTCGAACTCGCGACTTTGGGCCTCAGAGCAAAGTATTTAATGGCTCTGCAACCGCACGTTGTCGTTCCTTTATTTATTATACTCGGGCTTCGTTTACCTTTCACAAAAGCTTGTTTTTTTTAAATGTTATCATCCCATGAAACTCATCAATATCATAATCTTTTAGGACAAATTGAACAAGCCGCAATTTAATAAAAACACCTTAACAATGCTCCATCTTCCCGCAACCTGTTCCTCCACCCTCCTCCCATCTCCTCACCCACTTTTAGTTATTAATACCTGCCGCTGTAAGGAGCTACATGGCTTTGAGGACACTCGGGAGAACTCATCTCTAGTAAGCTGGTAATGAGATGCCGAGTAAACGGTCAGACAATTGGTTGAAAAGTGTGGGTAAGTGGCAGTGAGATAAAAAACAAAATTAATGAAAATGGTTAAAATTAAGGTCGATTAGAGATCAAATATTTATGATGAGATTTATTTATCTTTTAAACTGAACAATAAACATCACAACATCTAGACCAAGTAGCGCCCATCCATAAATAGATATGAAATGAATATTTAAAAAAATAATACAGCATTAGAAGGAAAATTCATGCCATTCAAATACGTGTGACCGCTTCACCACGGAGGTCGTCTATGACACTTGGGAGTAAGGATATACATGGAGATAGCTAATATTTTTACCCAACCAATACAAATTTGCGATAAATCACTTTCTCCGGGTTTAACGTCGAGAGAGAGAGAGAAAGAAAAGTCGCCACATAATATTGCAACACTTCTAAGTATGTAAGAATGTTCTCCGTCGGCGCTAACTTCACATCATCGAGTCGTATAACTTACTTCAACGGATTTCGAGGTTATTTCCATTATTTGTGTTGACCAAAATACTTGCAGTGGTTATACAAATAAATCGAACATGATGGAGATATGTGCTATGCGTCAATGTTCAAAAAAGACCAAACAAATATTATAAAATTAAAAAATATAATAAATTCTTAAGATTTATTAACTTCAGAATGGGCTTATTAAGGGAATCTATCAATTAAGATTATCTTCTCTGTGATCTTAATTTATTGAGATTGTCTGAACGGAGAATAATTACCGACTTGATTTGCTTATACAAAATTATAAATGCAATGATTGACAGCCCTGAACTATTAAACTTGATTTCATTTCATGTTCCTAGCAAGACGATTACAAGGCAGTACCTACCGTACTATTGTAGCAATTCTGCTTCAATCTCACAATTCAACACGCCTATGCGACGAATGCAACAGCTGGGAAACATATACTCCGATGTCGCTTATATATTTAACACGTCAATATCAAACAATAAGTTTAATTTAGTACAGTCGTTGTTATCTGGTAGAGCTAAACTAATAGTTGGACCTATTACTTAATATTATTTATTTCCTTTCTTTTACAATATTTTCCAACATGTCATTAGTTATTTTTGTATCTGCTATTCAATACTCTTTTTTTATTTTTTCTATTTTACACAATTCTTGCACTAATGAGGTTACTGTTTTGAAAAAAATAAAATATATTAAAATGTATGTAAAAGCCTAAAACGGGCGTAAATAAATAAAACATCACTTTTCAGAGTTATTTCACCTGCTTTAAATATTTTTAACCGAACTTTAGACTTTTCTCATTTTTAATGATATAGAAATAAAATCAACAAAAAGATTCCATCATAATTTAGGCAAACCTTCTGTTATTAGTGTTTGTGTGTTGTTTTGACTTTATAAATCGTTTTAATGGTGTATTGATATTGTTTTGTTTGATGTGTTCAAATATATTTATTAAAAATGTCCGAATTCAATGTGTTCATTCAACATTTCTTTGTATCTTTCTATCGAGTCAGTATAAAGTCAACAATACTTACTACACTGTTTCGCAAAAGTACCTCTCCATATTTATTTTTATTCTAAGATATGACATCAGCACTTAGAGTATACAAGAGGTAGCCCAAGCCAAAGCCAGTGAAGTCAGTTTTGGACTTGTTTTTGATGATTTTAACATGACTCGGCGCAAATGGGCGTGGCTAAGACTAAGGCTACGGTATTTATACATCCATTCATATCACATATCGACATAATGTTTTTGTGTATTCGTATAGCCACTTTTTCACAGCATTTTTATCAATAAAAATATAGCATCTAACCTAAAAAACCGTTTAGTTGTGTCAAGTTTAGTGGCAAAATAAAAAATGTGGGCGGAGTCCCGCCGTTAGCCAGCGAAAATAACCAGCTTAAGATCATTGCGACAGTATATAGAAGCGGTCCAAGAAATTTGTTGTCTCTTTCTCTCTCATGGTGTACGATGTAAAAACTCGGAAAAAGTGATTTATTACAATTTCGGATGGTTTGGGTAAAACAAATTAGCTATCCCTCCATATATTGTTACTTCAAGCATCAGCATCACAATAACATGATGTTATAAATCGTTTTGGTCAGAAGTCCCCACATACTTAATGAAAGCTTGGGCCGTTGTGAGAAGCAAAGCATCAAGTACTAAATAACTTTCACGACACCCAGACAGAGTGTTGTTGAGGGCATAACCTTTACATTTAGTCGACGGCCTTAAGGGCCAATGTCAAGAGAAATGACCGATTAACCACAGAGGCCAAGTTGGTTGAACAGGAAACTTCCAGCTCAATTACCTTCTAAATCAAAACTACGTCTACCCGTAAACGGCCAAAGCTGAGAAAACTTTCGGCAATTATTTAAGCTGTTTCGAGAGCTTCCTAGTCTTTGATTCAATGTTCACTAAACGGGCTTCCGAACAACACACCGGTTTGCTAATAGAGCCTCTCCTACATGTATTACATAAAACTTAATCTAAGTAAGCGTACAACTTCAACAAGTTTATTTTAATGTGAATATGAATTCTAGACTTTGTAAATAGTGGAAGGTAACTAACCAACTAACTAACTAACCATCACGCCGTTTCCCCGCAGGGGTAGGCAGAGACACTCCTTAATTCGTTCACATTCATACATACTCTTCTGTTATTCTGACTCTTTACATGGCCCGACTAAAGTATTTGATTCACTTGATCGTGCCATGTCTTCCTCAGGCGTCCTCGACTTCTTCTTCCATTCACTTACGCATCATTTATTCTCCTTTCTTCGTTCATTCGCTCTTCATGCCCAAACCATCTAGGCGTCCCTCTCTTGATCCTATTCATTACGCTCACATCAGTCTTGCATTCTTTCCGGATATCTACATTTTTAATACGGTCATACACGGTTTTACCGCACATGCGTCTCAGTGATCTCATTTCACAGCATTCAGTCTACTTTCATCCTTCTTCTGCCAGTTTCATGGCTCACTACCATACATCAGGGTTGGTATAAGCACTCCATTGTGGACTGCTAGCTTCGCTTTTTTGGACAATTTCTTATTAGCACCAACAGCGTTCAGTCCTCCATTAACGGATTTTCCTGCATTCACCCTTTTTTCAATATTCCAGCACTTTCCGTTTCTAGTAAATATACTTCCTTAATACACAAACTCATCCAGTTGCTCCAAGTATTCATCATTCACAACTACATTGCACGCTGTTTACGTACTCTCTCTTTCAAACACCATGCCTTTGAACTTACTTACATTTATCATCCTTTCATTCTGCATACATAATACATAGTCGAAGGTACTCCGAAAATAAAAATAAATAGTTTAATCCATGAGACTATATGTGTGCAATTGTGTTCGGGTAGAGCTTTGCGCAAAAATACACAGATGGCTACCAATATGGGAAAAATCGATAAAAATAATATCAATAATTTTCAATAAATATGAGAGTGATAAAAATGAAGGAATTCAAAAAGGTTTCAATGTGAAAGTTGATTGATTCGTTACACCCGACGGCCTCGATGGTCGAGTGGTAAGACGCTCGACTACGAATCCAAAGGTCGCGGGTTAACTTTTATTTAATTAATATGTTGCATAACACATTTAATTCTTATAAACATAGTAAAAAGTATATTTGCGGCACGTTCCAGAGTGGTAGATACGAGTACTCTTAAGTATCGCCCTAGTGAAAGAGCACCATTCGGAATCGAAACGTTGCTTGAAATTGGTTTAGTCGTGTTTGGTGACCAGATCTGAATAGCCAGGTACTAACCAACCTTCCTCTTCCCAATCTCCTTCCCCTCCCCACTACCTTCAGCCTTACAACATAACCCATTTGGGGATGCCATAATCTCACTGGCTCTAGACGGTTTGGAGCAGTTGAGACTCTTGTGCGGTATTCATACAAAAAAAAGAAAAAAGTTTGAGTTTCAGTCGCCACCTTATCGTTTTTATTTTTGTGTCTTCTTCCAATAATATAATTAACACGCAAGTTAAAAACCTAAAAATTAATCATAACCCACATGTACAAGCTTTTTATATTCTAAAATGACACTCGAGTCACCTTGAAGGCTTTACGGGGTTAGTTTGAAATATGGCCTCAATTCCTGTTTCTGATACGTGCCGGCGACGGATTTAGTTTACCCCTCTCTACCTCCCCACGTCACGTGTCCGCCAGAGCCTTAATCCACGGGGATGTACCTATCTTCACATTGGACTAGCCTCACTTCCCCTGGGAGGTTACTCCGAGGAGGCCGCTGATAGACACAGTGCTTCGGTAACCATACACAGCTGATCGCAGAAAACTAGCTACACCCTCGGAGGACATGGAAAAGTACCTCTGCGAAACAGTGTAGTCAGGGCGGTTGACTTTATACTGACGCGATAGAAAGAGACAAAGATATATTAAAGGATGTTGGATAGCCTATTAGTCACCGCCCACATGGAATTCGAACATTTTTAGTAAACATAATTGAACATAACTGAACACAATGAACAAAACAATATCAATACACCATTAAAATTATTTTTAAAGTCGAAATATCACACAAAAGACTAACAACAGAAGGTTTGCCTAAATAATGATGAAAGATTTTTGTTGGTTTTATGCTTAGAGTATACAAGAGGTAGCCCAAGCCAAAGCCAGTGAAGTCAGTATTGGACTTGTTTTTGATGATTTTAACATGACTCGGCGCAAATGGGCGTGGCTAAGACCAAGGCTACGGTATTTATACATCCATTCATATCACATATCGACATAATGTTTTTGTGTATTCGTATAGCCACTTTTTCACAGTATTTTTATCAACAAAAATATAGCATCTAACCTAAAAAACCGTTTAGTTGTGTCAAGTTTAGTGGCAAAATATAAAATGTGGGCGGAGTCCTGCCGTTAACCAGCGAAAATAACCAGCTTAAGAACATTACGACAGTATATAGAAGCCGTCCAAGAAATTTGTTGTCTCTTTCTCTCTCATGGTGTACGATGTAAAAACACGGAAACAGTGATTTATTACAATTTCGGATGGGTTGGGTAAAACAAATTAGCTATCCCTCCATATATTGTTCCTTCAAGGTTTTATGTCTTTGTACTTTGTTAAAACATGAGGGGGGGAAGTCGTGTGAAGTGAAGTGAAGTGAAGTAAAGTTAGTGGGAGGTAGCGTTGTGACTAGCGTTGGGAAAAACTTCAATGTTTTGTGAATGCTTCACGAATTGTTAGTTCTTTAAAATTAACCCTTCCAAGTGAACACTTCAATTGAAGTCGAACTCACAAAAAAAGAGATTTGAATTTATCCGGTTATTTGTTCAGTTCTTTTCGGAACTGGTTCCTCGCCGAGAAAGCACGTACTGGTCGGTAGAGATTTGAAACCGAAAAGAACTGGAACTGGTTCCTCGCCTAAAAGCACGTACTAGTCGGTAGAGGTTTCAAAGTGAAAAGAACTGGAACCGGTTCCACGCCATAATAAAGTTCACCTTCGCAACTGTACTGCTGCAAATTACAGTAGTTCTTTCAATGAAATGAAAGAACGCTAAAAGGAACTACCAATTTCAATTGAAGTATTTGTTCAATGAAATTAAGTTATTGAAATGAATGAACGCTAAAATCAATTACCTGCTTCCATTGAAGTATTTGTTTAGTGAACAATGAGTGAAGTGGGAACTGTTGACAAAAGAAGTAGTTCTTTCAAAGCGGTAACAACGCTAGTTGTGACCACTCTGTGCGAACTGTTAGAAAGAACTACTTCATTTTGCAACAGTTCACACTTCACACATTTCTCAGTTTTTTTTTTTCTTAAAGGAAAGACAAACATTCCCGGGTTACGAATAACCTGACAATATTTGAAAAACTCCTACTGCCATCATAAGTAGCGGAAGATGTTGCTTGTGCAATGATGGAGGACTTAGCCAGCAGAGGAATAGAACGCACGACACCCGGGTGGGAATCCGACGCGTTTGTCCACTCAGCTACCGACCGGTCGGTAGCTGAGTGGACAAACGACAGTGTGCGAACACTTCAATTGTAGTTCGACTAGAAAGAACTACTTCATTATGCGGCAAATCACACTTCACCGAAGAACTAGTTTATGAAACATTCACAAAGCTTTGAAGTTTATCCCATCATAAAAGTATAACAATTACTTTTTAATCAATAATTTTATTATTGTTATAAAAGTTTAAAAAAAATAAAATGGGCAATTATTATTAAAAGAAAAAATAAATTGAATATTATTTTATGATCAAAACAACACCTTGGAAAAACTAGAGTCCCACAGAAGAAGAAAATCAAAAGCAACTGTCACCAGGAACCAACAAAAAATATCACAACAATAGACCCGTAAAAAAACGTGGACAAATAATACACACCAAAACACGTCGAAATGCGGATTGTGCGACTGTCCGAACCTTAGAGTATTTGGAGTGGTATCAATCCAAGGCAGTGTAGTCAGTTTTTGATGTTTTTTTACCTGACTCGGCGGACCTGGGCGTGGCTAAGACCAACCCTAGGGTATTAATACACCCGGAGAAAGTGATTTATCGCAAGTTTGTATCGGTTCGGTAAAAATAATTAGTTTTTTCTCCATACATTGTTTCTCCAAGGTTCGAACGAATAATTACAATTGAAGTAAACTAAAATTGAACTGTGGATTGTGCGATACTACAATCGTTTGATCATTCGAACGAACAAATAACTAAAATTGAAATTGTCGAAGGAAACAAGATTTGTTCAATGAGAAATGAAGTTTGAACTGCCGCAAAATGAAGTAGTTCGCACGGAGCGGTCACACCGCTAATATCTACCTATATTATACGCAAGTTGAACATTGTTTTAAGTTTTCCATTTCATATTTACAGTGCATGCGTCCAAAAATGACAAGGAAAGGGTCTGTGTAATCTAAAGTTTTGATGAAGGGACATCCATTGCCTTTCTAAAACCCATGAATATAAGGTGCCTACCAAGCACTAGATTGGACATTGTTGTGCATTAGACATTCCCGACTATTTCAGGACGGTGTGTGGAGTATATTATCACGTCATTTAGTTTTGGTTGGGGTTGTTTACGAAGAAGGGGGAAGCAGCAGCGATGGGGTGTTACTGAGATTGTATTGTCCTTAGAGTACATGGAGTTTACGCGTTTAGATTACTGCAACGGAATATACGCTAGTCTTCCTAAATACCAAATTAACAAACTACAACTAGTCTTCAACGCCGCGGCAAGACTTATCACCGGCGTATCAAAATATTCCCATATCTCAGAGGACCTCCAAAATCTTCACTGGCTTAAATGTCCCGAAAGAATCCAGTTTAAGCTTTGCTGGATGGTTTTCAAATCAATTAAAGGAATTGCTCCGGATTATTTATCGGAATTGTGTATTCCTGAAGATTCCAATTCGCGACGGTCAACTCTTAGATCGGCAATGTCATCGGCTATCGGAAGGTTGAAGGAACCTGGTGAAAGACCACCATTCAGAATCGAAACGTTGCTTAAAAGGGCTTGTTTGGTGACCAGATCTGAATAGCCAGGTACTTCTCAACCTTCCTCTTTCCAATCTCCTTCCTCTCCCTACTACCTTCAGCCTTACAACATACCCTACATGGGGATGCCATAGTCTCACTGGGTCTAGATGGTTGGGAGCAGTTGAGACTCTTGTGCGGTATTCATATAACAAAATATATATATATATTGCGCACGCCGAGCTTGAACTCGCGACCTCTGGATTCGTAGTCGAGCGTCTTACCGCTCGACCGCGGAGGCCGTCAAACCCCACCCCCCTAATATTGATAACAACGTTAACAGTTGGGTGACTGAAAAAAAACATAAGTAGGGGTGGGAGAGAGTTCTCTGATCTCCAGGGCACAGGGGGTGAAGGAAAAACTAACTTTACCTGATTCAGACAGAAGTATTTCCTGGTGCAGGGAGTCACTCCCCGCTGCAACACCCCTGGCAGCCTCCACCAACAGCAGCAAGAGCAGACATCCACCCCGGGCCATCGCACCCGATCACTTCTTCGCAGGGATAACAGGTTATTCCAATCCACTCCAAACTACCATATTACACACTGATTCAAGCACTTCAAAATCAGAGCATTGAGAAACTTTTTACAAATGAGAACTTTTGATACTTTAACACACACTACAACAACTTGTTTGAAAGTAACAACTTCGTTGATTGAGTTAAACACTGTGGAATACGTGACGACACTTTGCGATAGGGAGTTAATTTATTGTTATACCTGAAACAAGAGAAAACAACTGTTAATTCCATTGCAAAAATATAAATAATTCAACGAGAACATTTTAGAAGACTACAATAGAGTGCTTATACCAACCCTGACGTATGGCAGTGAAACATGGTACTGACACGCAATAGCGGCTCATGACTTTTGTGTGTTAAAGTGCTAAGATTGAAAGAAAACGTCATTATTGATGCTGTTGTAGCCGAAAATTATTTTTACTTTTTTCTTTAAATTTCATTTTTTGTACGAACATTTTTCAGCAAGCCGTGCAGTGCACCACCAAAACTGAAAAATTCTGAAAATCTTCATACACAAAATTAAAAAAAAAATTAAAACCATTTTCGACTACAACAACATCAATAACGTCGTATTTTTTCAATCTCAACACTCTACCACACTAAAAAGTCACGAGCCGCCACTGCTGACACGACGTCACTGAAGGCCATAATGTCTTAATGTTGGACATATGGCCGCTTTCACCTGTATAGGGTTTTCTATGGTTTTCCCTATTACCATGGCGAATGCAGTGGAATTACTAAACATAGGCCATAGCCGAGCACCTTTCCATTCCCACTCAACACAAACAGACTTATGTATTAATGCCACAGTGCTGTGTCGTGGAGGAGAGGACGCTCTGATGATCCGGTAATATAATGCAATTTTTGTAGGGTTTTTAGAAACATATTTTTTCCCTACGTAAACTCGTGAATTTAAATGCAATAGTCACGTAAAAGCATTTCTCCACCCACATGAGGTGACAAAGTAAGGCGCATCGCGCCGTTCTATCGGTATAAGGAACAAGAGTTAGAGTCAGTAACTTTAAATAATTCATCACTTAATGATAGATAAGAATCTAGAAAATGAAAAAAAAATGGTACTGACAAAGTATGTACAAATGACATCCCTGAGGCGTCTGTAAGTAAAATCATTATGACCGTGTTAACAGTGTGAATATACGGAAAGAATGCAGGAGTGATGCAAGCGTAGTAAATAGGATTCAGAAAGGGACACTTAGATGGTTAGGCCATGTAGAGTGGGTGAAATAAGAGAGGAGTAAGACAATAATGTTATATGAAGCGGAAGTAAATGGTGAATATGTCCTCCACAACTCAGGTGAACTCCTAGCGTGGAAGACAATGTACATTATTTTGTAATTAAAAATAAAGTAAATAAAAATTTTTTTTTAAATAAAATTTTAAAAAGAAGTCGGGGACGCCCGAGGAAGACACAGCGCGATCTAGTGAATCGAATAGGTGAAACGGGCCATATCAAGATTTAGAATAACAGAATAGTATGTAAGAGACGATGAATGAAGGTGACTAAAGCAAGGAGTGTGTGCCAAGACAAGAGTTGTATGGCGGTCCATCCTCTCTGCCTTCCCCTGCAGAGAAACGGCGTGGTGGTTAGTAATAATAATAACAGTGAACTTATATAGCGCAGTTTTATGATATTTTACCTCAAGTGCTCCTCATACTAAATTAGTTATACTAATAAGACTAACTAAGAAGGAGAAAATAATATATAATATATATACAAATTAAAACTATCGAAAATCGTGATCGTAGCATTAATCATGAGAGAAAAAGGTTCAGATATGGGTATAACGGTGCATGTGTACATTAACAGATTAAAAAAAAACAATTTACTAGAAGCTAAGGATATAAAAATCCAGATGAAGTTAGTAAGTTAGTTTTTAAAGACGTAAATAGTAAATATGCCGATAATTTGGTAAACATGGGCGGCTACGAACATTTATTCTATGATAAGAAAACTCCATACCTACCAACGCTTTAAATTTTATGAATTTACGTGGATATTAAAAGATGGGTAGGTAGTTTAATAATAAAATAATTATTACGAAAATGTAGTTTCAATCTCTAATTACATACTCAATTCCTTCAGCGATAATTAATGATTGATATTTATAATATTATTGAAATTTTAGAGAAAAACGGGTAGAGGAGAGCGCGAGATAAAAGTTAGTACGATGGACTATCATTCCCACTTAAAGTTGTAGCATCCTACACGATATTAAGAATAAGTTTGATGATGAATGTAAGTAAGTCCAAAGTCACGGTGTTTGAAAGAGAGAGTACGAGAACAGCGTGAAATGAAGTTGTGAATGATGAATACTTGGAGCAAGTGGGTGAGTTTGTGTATTTAGGAAGTACGTTCTAGAGAGACGGAAAGGCTGATAAGGATATTGAAAGAAGGGTGAATGTAGGAAACTTCATTAACGGAAGACTGAACGCTGCTGGCGCAAATAAGAAATTGTCCAAAGAAGCGAAGCTAGTAGTCCACAATGGAGTGCTTATACCAATCCTGATGTATGGCAGTGAGGCATGGAACTGGCAGAGGAAGGATGAAAGTAGACTGAATACTGTGGAAATGAGATCTTTGAGACGTACGTGCGGTAAAACCATGTATGACCGTATCAAAAATGTGGATATCCGGAAAGAATGCAAGGCTGATGTGAGCGTAATGAATAGGATCAAAAAAGGGACGCTTAGATGGTTTGGGCATGTAGAGCGAATGAACGAAGAAAGGAGTGTGAAAAGAATATATGATGCGAAAGTGAATGGAAGAACGCCCGAGAAAGACATGGCACGATCAAGTAAATCAAATACTTGAATCAGGTCATGTGAAGAGTCAGAATAACAGAAGAGTATGTATGAGACGGTATATGAATATAAATGAAACAAGGAGTGTGTTCCAAGACAGAGTTATATGGCGGTCCGTCCTCTCTGCCTACCCCTGCGGGAGAAACGGCGTGATGATTAGTTAGTTAGTTACACGATATTGATGTCAGTAGGAAACCCTGTTTGATTTTCTTCAAGTCTGACAGCTTAATTATCAATCAGTCCATCTCACGGATATTATAAATAAATGGGCAGCCGTAATAACAAAGGGGGCTCTAATCGTCCATCTGTATCCTTCCACCTCCTGGACATGAGTTAACATTATATCATATTTATTTGTAAAACAATCCAGGCAATTATAATCTTCTCTCCCCCTGGCGTCATCTACGCGAAGACATTGCGGCCTACAACGTTGCTAATTGATTTATGTCCGAAACAATTATATTAAAACTCTTCAAATGATGCCTGTCCCTTCTCCAATAAGAAGTTTCTCTCGTGTAGGTTTGTGGGGAACAATCGTGGGAATTTTTTTTTTTTTTTTTTTTTAATTTTTAGGTTTTTTACTTTTATTTAAACAATAATTATTATTATTTTAATTTTTAAAAAACAGTTTTTAGTTATCGTGGGAAGACACAACACGACAAACATTATTTGCTAATGTGGTTTCCTGCTTTACAAAAAGAGTTTTGGGTTAGACAAAAGTTTTTTCAATAAAGTTTTATGCACAAAAGTCGTATTAAAACTTGGAATAAAATACCATGATTCCAACATAGCACAACCCTGCCAAGTCTCACCAGGAAAACACGGAAATATACAGATTATTGTTGCACCCTCTTGCGATTGCAATGAATTGAAGATATTGCAACAATAAAAAATAAAAATAATAATTTTTCAAACAAATCGTTTTATTGTGGCATAATAAATAGTTTATTTCGGCATTTTTAACAATAGAGGAAAGCACTACTAACCTTATGAAGTGTCAATCCACCCACAACACGACACTACGACACTTCGACACTACGAAACTTTGACACAAATGACAAAACCACCATCATAGCATGAATCTGTCGAACACTGACTAACTATTCCTTCTAAATACAAACTTATTCAATATTCCAGTATTTCGTATCACGATACGACGAACTTCAACAACAAACACAGATTGAACAATATTACCACGCGAAATCGTAATTTAGTACGGAACTGTCACCAACAACACAACCAGACCGCGCGAGGCCGACTAGCCAACTGAAAGCTGAAGTCTGCGGCCTGCTGCGCTATGGGGAGAAGGGGTACGTTCTAATGTTTATAACTTCCCACCTCCCACCACTTACCTGCCCCATGCACTACCATTTCATCTACCTTTAGTTTATCTCTCATATTCAAATAAACCTGTCCAATAATGAACATATCAATATGATTCCGATATGTAATGTAATGTACCTGCAGTTTTGGTCGCGAGCCTCCGACCAATCACCAGCGCCGGATCTACGAACCTTCCCGAACCCCTCCGAAGTTTGCCGAATCACTTTTCAACGCGGCCAGCGCTGGGCCCAACTCCGCGGCAACTAAACTCTGTGTGACGTTTGTTTTTTATCACAAACATTTATTGATGAAGCGGTTCGAAGGTGCGTCGAAGCGTCTACCTGGATGAGAATTGTAAGATAAGGCTATCAAAGGACCCGCGAGGATTTAGTAATACATCGATGTTTTTAGAATTATAAATTTAAAGGAAATATATGGCGTGCAGTAGAAATGTGTGGAACTGTCAAAGAAAAGAGCACGTCCCTTCGCAACGTTTGAAAATAGGCTTTTTTGTGAGTCTTCCTAATGGGCGACGTGTTCTTTTGAAGATTAGACTGTTAGAAAGAGATTTTCGTTTTATTTTGGAATAGGTAGTTATTTTTACTTTTTAGAGTCCCGACTGCTCCCAACCGTCTAGAGCCAGTGAGACTATGGCGTCCCCAATCGGAGTATGTTGTGAGGCTAACGGTATTGGGGAGGGGAAGGAAATGAAAAAGAGGAAGGTTGGGAAGTACCTGGCTATTCAGATCTGGTTACCAAACACGGCTAAAGCCGTTTCACCAGGGCGATACTTGGAGTATCTACCACTCTGAAATGTGCCTCAAATGTTCTATGTATTATTTTATATGAAAACACACATATAAAACTAACCGGGTTGGAGCCCGCGACTTCTGGATTCGTAGACGAGCGTCTTACCACTGGACCACGGAGGCCGTCATACAATTCAGAGTGGTGTTGAATAAGTGTCACGTTAGCAAGGGGAGATTTTTGAATTTATAAAGTGGTTAGTAGGAATAACTATAAAAAATAAAAAAGATATTTAATAAGGAAACGATTAAAATAGAGAAGGTTTCATGGCATTTTTCATTGTTGTTCCGATTGCATATTTTTTTTTTAATTTAGTAAAAATTAATTACTTTTATGTTTTTTTTAGAAAACAGTTGTAGGTAGGTACCTACATAATAATAAAAAAATAACTTAATATCATACAAAGTTTTTTTAGTTTCTTTTAAATTATTTTAATCAAACGGTCGATGCATCATTTATTATACGACCTCTTTTGTTTGTTCTTGGTTTTTATGAGTTTTTCCTGACTCGGCTAGACCTTGGCGTTGCTAGAACTAGGGCTAGGGTATTTATACATCCCTTGAGGTGATTTTTCACAAAAACGGCGCTATACAAATCGTCCAAATATTATCATTATTATTATTATTCATAGCACAGGTCACATAATGTTTTTATGTATTCGTATTACCACTTTTTCACAGTGTTGTTATAAACAACACGAAGAACATTCTTACAATACTTAAAAGCGGTGTGATAATTTGGTAAATTTTGTTGTCTCTTTCTTTCTCATGGTGTACGACGTAAAAACCCGGAGAAAGTGATTTATCCCGAATGTGTATAGGTTGGGTAAAAAGAATTAGCTCTCTCTCCATTGTTGATTGTTACTCCAAGGCGGCAACGTTGTTTTGTTACAAATTCAATAAAGTAACTTATTGTTAATTGCGCGATAAAACAAAAACTGTGGGATTTTTTCAATGCGAAAACAAAACAATGGCCCATTTCAGTTTTCTTACTGAAGGTGGGAACGTTTGTCGAGTAATTTATGTTTGATTTTGATATTTTAAAGTTGAAGGCAGTTAAGAGAAAATCAGTTTCAATGAATCTACCATCAGTGGGAAATCTCTGGTTGATAATCTGTTGTTAGTTCTGCCAACAATAGTGCTATAATTTGTTCACATAATCGCATTTTTTAAATACCCCCTTCATAAAGAAAACAAAACGGAAATCGAAAACAAAATGTTTTACTATACATATTATTTAGATCCTTAGAGTACGAATATGCATGGAGAGGTGCCTTTGCGAAACAGTGTAGTCAGTATTGTTGACTTTATACTGACTCCATAGAAATAGACAAAGATTAAGATTAGGAAATTGGATAGCCCATTAGTTACCGCCCACGTGGAATTGGTACAATTTTAATAAAAATATTTGAACACATTAAACAAAACAATATCAATACACCATTAAAATGATTAATTCTCGTAAATTCAAAATATCACACAAACACTAATAACAGAAGGTTTGCCTAAATAATGATGGAAGCTTTTTGTTGATTTTATGTATTTATATCATTAAAAATGTGAAAATTCTAAATTCGGTCAAAAATATTTATAACTGTGGAAATACCTCCGAGAAATGATGTTTTATAATATTTGTTTGGACTTATTTGAACATTCACGCATGGCACATATCGCCATCATGTTTGATTTATTTGTATAACCACTGCAAGTATTTTGATCAATACTAATAAAGGAAATAACCTCGAAATCCGTTGACGTAAGTTATACGACTCGATTATGTGATGACAAAACAATATCAATACAACATTAAAATGATTTATAAAGTCAAAATATCACACAAACACTAATAACAGAAGGTTTGCCAAAATAATGATGGAAACTTTTTGTTGATTTTATGTCTTTATGTAAAATGTGAAAATTCTAAATTCGGTCTTTTTTTGTTGATTTTATGGATTCTTTCGTAATCCTCTGCTAACTAGCTGGGGCTTATACAAATACCCCTCATAATGTCCATCTAACTAGTACTGCGGCTCATTAGGCCTTATTACAATCACCATCTGACGGTTGTATTTAATTGACTGAATTTAAGTTTACATTAGTGAGTTTTTAAGGAAAAGGTCTTTACTGGATAAAAAACCCTAAGACTCTAAATTTGGTCAAAAATATTCAAAACTGTTGAAATACCTTTGAAAAGTTATATTTTACAGTCTTTGTTTGGTCTTATTTGAACCTTCGCATATAGCACATGTCACCATTATGTTTGATTTATTTGTATAACCACTGCAAGTTTTTTAATCAACACAAATATAGAAAAAAACTTCGAAATTCGTTGACGTAAGTTATGCGTCTCGATGATGTGAAGTTAGCGCGGACGGGAAACATTCTTACATACTAAGAAGGGCTGCAATATTATATGAAGAGTTTTCTCGTCTCTTTCTCTGTCATGGTATACGACGTAAAAATCCGGAGAAAGTGATTTATCGCAAATTTGTATAAGTTGGGTAAAAATAGTTAGCTCTCTCTCCATGTATATTCTTACTCCAAGTTTATATCACTTTGTGACTTAGAGCGTTTACCGTTATTTGATATAAGTGGGTGGAAAAAATAACATTTGATCTTCCATCATACTCTATTGATTTAAACGAGAGTCATTATTTTAAGCATTGATTTATTGTTAGTAGGAAGATGATTGACTAATTACATCTCTAGTGAGTTAGGTCCAGTGGCTACAGGCAGCTTCATCTAACTTATCATCAATATGAAGCCATCTATCAAAATAAATAATCATGAATAATTACAGGATTATTTGTAAAGAAAGACATTAATGTAATTTACAACATTAATCGTCTTATCGTCGCGGGAGTTAAGTTATGTAGGTTTTTATTTAACCAAATAATAATACTCGATTGGAACGAACGCTCAATCTTTATTTAAACAATTAAAAATAAGAAAAACAAACTAGAATTATAAGAAGAGTAATTTCAAATGAAATATCAATGTGTGTTCAGTATGAAACACTGATAGATTTTTTTTTTTTTTTTTATATGAATACCGCACAAGAGTCTCAACTGCTCTCAACCGTCTAGAGCCAGTGAGACTATGGCATCCCCAAATAGGGTATGTTGTGAGGCTGAAGGTAGTGGGGAGGGGAAGGAGATTGGGAAGAGGAAGGTTGGGAAGTACCTGGCTATTCAGATCTGGTCACCAAACACGGCTAAAGCCATTTCAAGCAACGTTTCAATTCTGAATGGTGGTCTTTCACCAGGGCGATACTTAGAGTATCTACCACTCTGGAAATCAAGATCAAGAAATGCAAGATCCCGAGAAGCTCCAACGCTGGTCTTTTATACCATCCACACGTGTACAAAGGGATGGCTGTCCGTATTCCAGCTCAGGCATAAAAAAGGGATCCCGGGTGGTCAAGGTTCTAGGTGCAGTAGTTAAGGGCAGTCGTTAAGGGTGACGCGTCGATCTGCAATATTATTTCTAATTTTGTAACTGTCAATTCACGGTGGAATTCCATTTTAATGATTTAATAAAACAAATTTATAACTTTATTCCACTTTTTTATTTTTGACTGGACCGGTTTCAGCCTGTAACGGCCATCTTCAGACTAGTACAGGTTGTTCTTATTCTATGGCTTATATACTATTTTTGGGGATGTCAGGGGTAGTAAACCATGATTTTACTTTAATTATATTTTTCAGTATTGCTGCATGATTTTACTAGTTACAAGTTACTTTTGGTTTACTATTTTATATATTTATCTGGTATGAATTTTTATTTAAGATGGGTTACAGTTGTATTTCTCTAAGTATGATTTTACGATGTATTTATATAATGCAAGGTTGGTGAATACTGATTATTAATGAGTTTATTTTAGGTTTTCCCATCTTAATTGTAATGTCTAGATTTTCCATAAAATTTCCTAATTATTCGGTTACTCCCAGTATTATGGTATAATTAAATGATTATATTTATTATGCACTTTTACAGTAGATATATATTATAGGCTGATACCGGTCCAGTCAAAAACAAAAAAAAGTGGAATAAAGTTATAAATTTGTTTTATTAAATCATGATCTGCAATAAGTGCCGGACCAAGGTTCGTGGTAGGTAACACGGGGGAAGCAGAGATGCTGTGGAGTCATAATGAACGTTTCGAGAGGACACGAGATTTTGCATTAAAGTAAGAATACATTACGCAACACACAAGGAGCAAGCGGTGTAAATTAATGATTTTTATACACATGTTTAATGCATACGTATATTTTATTTGCTTCGTTATTATGAAGACATCTCAATGGAAACCACTACTTCGGCTTTAGATTAACACCAGCACACGTATAAAACCGGATTACTGAAATAACTGATTACTGCTTGCCCATCCCCTTAATCGTTCGCGAAGCGGATTAAATTCTAGTCGAGTAAGTTTTGAATTGGTTTTATTTGCATCGTGGAGTTCGATTTATAATCGTGGTGAAAACGTAAAGATTTTTACCCTTCATTATTGCGGCGAGTCTCGATATTCCAGTTTTTCGCGTCACATCGTTTATGAATTCTACCATTAAAAGGCTGCAATTTTCCGCCTGAGTTGGTCGGATAGATTCTGATCAACGAGAGAGGAAAATTAATATTTTAAATTGGCAAGCGGAAGAGGTAAATTTCTAACACATTTCTGATTTTTGAAGCATTAACCAAATCCGTAAAAATAACTATAAATAGTGAGATATTACGATAGAGGTAAACGTACTCGTACATTAGTAAGAATGAATGCATCAAAATCAGTTATTAAATGAAATAAACGAAATAAATGAAATAAATGAGACAAACATTCCCGGGTTACGAATAACCTGACAATATTTGCAAAACTCCTACTGCCATCATAGAAGCGGAAGATGTTGCTTGTGCAATGATGGAGGACTTAGCCAGCAAAGGAATTGATCGCACGACGCCCGGGTGGGAATCCGACGCGTTTGTCCACTCAGCTACCGACCGGTCTATTTGTGTATTTAGTAGTAAAACCTGCCTTTGGTAAAACATCTTTGCCATGGGACAAGTTTCTTGATTCATTGGTCACTAACGAACTAACCATCACGCCGTTTTCCAGCAGGGGTAGGCAGAGAGGACGGACCGGCATACGACTCTATCTTGGCACACACTTCTTGCTTCGTTCACATTCATAGATCGTCTCATACATACTCTTCTGCTATTCTGACTCTTCCCAATTCAAGTATTTGATTTACTCGATCGTGCCACATGCTTTTCTCGGGCGTCTTTGACTTCTTCCATTCACTTTCGCATGATATATTCTTTTCACACAACTTTCTTTGGTTATCCGCTCTACGTACCCAAACCATCTAAGCGTCCCTTTCTTGATCCTATTCATTACGCTCACATCAGCCTTGCATTCTTTCGGGATATTCCCATTTTTAATACGGTCATACATGGTTTCACCGCACATACGTCTCAGGGATCTCATTTTTACAGCATTCAGTCTACTTTCATCATTCCTCTGCCAGTTCCATGCCTTACTGCCATACATCAGGATAGGTATAAGCACTACATTGTGGACTGCTAGCTTCGCTTTTTTGGACAATTCTTTTGGAGCGCTTTTGTAATCAGGGTTGTTGATTTGTTCCTGACTCAGGCGTGGCTAGGCTATTCATGGTCACACCTTTTTACATCCATTCATAGCACATCTCGACATAATGTTTTGTTTATTTGTAAAAACACTTTTTCACAGTAATGTTATCAACAAAAATATAGGATATAACCTAAAAAACCGTTGAGTTATGTCGCATAACAAAACGCAGTGGGCGGAAACGCCGGAGACGCGGGAGACGAAAAACATGCTTACATACCGAAAAGTGGTGCTATGTTATGTGAAAACTTGTCTTGTCTCTTTATCTCTCACGGTTTACGACGTAAAAACCGGAGAAAGTGATTTATCGTAAATTTGTATAAATTGGGTAAAAATATTTAGCTCTCTCCCCTTTTTATATATTTTTGCTCTGAGGTACCAATCTTTTATTGGAACCTTAAATCAATAATATACAAGAGGTAACGCTGTAGATCGATCTGTAGTCAGTTTTTACTAGGTTTTACTGACTCGGTTGGACCTGGGCGTGTCTAAGACTATAGGTTTCTTTTATGCTCGTTTCTATAGACATATGAGAATTTATACATCCATTCATAGCACATGTCGACACAATGTTTTGTTTATACATTATAACCACTTTTTCACAGTATCGAATTTATAAAAATAAAAATATACCATATAACCTAAAAAAAACCGTTGAGTTATGTTCAGTTTGAGTTGCATCAAAAAAGCAGTTTCCTGGGCGGACCTCCGGGAGACGCATGCTAGTCAAAAAAACATGGTTACCAACCAATACTTTGAAGCGGTGTAATTTTTTGCTAAAAACTCCCGTTTTGTTTGAATCATTCTCAATATGTTTTACTTCGGAGAGTTACACGCGGTATACGTAAACGTAAAAACCCGGATTAGTCTAAAAATCTGAACGTATCCGCAAATTTGTTTAGGTTGGGTAAAACAAAAAAATTAGCTCTCGAACATAGATGTTTTCTTTACTTCGCATCCGATTGGGAGAAGCATATACATTATATCTGCGCAAAAAAGCGGCCAAAATTTGCAATGTCAGGGCCGGGTCTGGATGTATATTCGATGTCAGACCTGATATGGCTAAGAGTAGGGTATGAAATAGGAGCGAACCATTCGTAGAACATGTCGACACAAGATTTTGTTTATTCGTATCACCACTTCAGCCCTTAATTTTAAAAATACATTCAAATTTCACCTAAAAACCCGTAGATTTATGGTTTTACTTTATTTAAATAAGGCCCCTTCATGCTGAGGCCTCAAAGAACATGGTTACAATACTTTTGACCTGAAATAATTTCGAAAAAGTTCAAAGCATATCTCGTAAATACAAAACACGCCCCATTGCAAAAATGTTTGGGTTTGGCAACAATTAGGTTTTTCTCATAAATATTCTTATTGAGGTTGGAACGAACATTTGCAGTGCAGTAAATCCTTCGACTGTATAGGGTCTGGTATATATTCGAGGCCAGTTTATTGAATGATTTTTTACCGGACTAGGAGCGAAGGCCAGAACGTGGATTAAGACTAAGAAAATAGCCCTTAATTTTATTAAATTTAATCGGCCGTAGATTTATGGTTTTACTTTATTTAAATCTCGACCGACTTCGTTCCCGAACGCGAGCGAGATGTTTTCGAAAAAACAAATGTTTTTTTTACTGAAACACGATCCATTTGTTTCAATTTTATGTGTTTTTCATAATTGGGAAATAATTTTCATTTGTTCGTTAGTTCTTCTTTTGCTATCTATCCAGGCCAGTTTTCAATGATTATGTCGTGGCGCTCGGGCGTGGCATGCCTGACGTGTTTTAGTCTTTCTTGTTATTTTTTTCGCCAAATAAGTAGGATATTTCACAAATGACTTCTTTAAAATTCCTTTACTGTATGACAAGTTCAGAAAGTCCATTCTTTTAATTTTGGCGCTCCCATGCCCTAAATCAAAAAAAATTAAAATAATAATAATCATAATTTTAAGTTAATAATTGTGTCTATCTGATGGGACCTGCCAGGTAAAAACCTATGTTCCTGTATATTTTTTTTATTCAAACTAGGAATTCATATGTAATGATAGAAAGTAAGATCTGTACAGCGCCCTTGAGGTGATTTTTTACGATGTAAAAACGGCGCTAATACAAATCGTCCAAATATTATTATTATTATTAAAACAAATTAGCTATCCCTCCATTTTTTGTTTATTCGTATAACCACTTTTTCCAGTACTGTTATCGACAAAAATTTGGCATACAACCTAAAAAACCGTTTAGTTGTGTCAAGTTTATTGGTATAATAAAAAGAAATTGGGCGGAGTCCCGCGGTGACCCAGGAGCCCAAGATCATCGTAACAGCATATATAGAAACGATGTAATTTGTTGTCTCTTTCTCTCTCATGGTGTACGACGTAAAAACCCGGAGAAAGTAATTTATCGCAAGTTTGCATAGGTTGGGTAAAAATAATTAGCTCTCTCTCCGTGCATTGTTACTCCAAGGGTAAATCAGGAGATAGCAGAAAGTCAAAGAACGGTTCCAAAACTCGCCCCCCGTTTTTGTTGTATATCTACTTCACAAAATTGCCACAGAAAGTTGATTAGCCACAAATAATGAAATAGGGAACTTTCGGCTTTTATACTTCTTGGCTCTATTGAATTTATTTATGCATCGATTGAACTTGTAAGCGGCCAGCGGAGGCTTTACGAGCTACCGCCGCACTGTAAAATGTATGGCGTCGAGGCGTGCTTCAGTCAAGACAAACGACGTTGGGAACAGGTAGGCGATTCTAGAACTAATTAAAAAAAAAAAAAAAATACTGTACAAGAACTCCAGCTGACCGAAGCCAGTGGGACTATGGCATCCTTAATTATAGTAACTAACTAACCATCACGCCGTTTCTCCGCAGGGGTAGGCAGAGAGGACGGATTGCCATATAACTCTGTCTTGGCACACACTCCTTGCTTAATACAAATTCATACATCGTCTCAGACATACTCTTCTGTTATTCTGACTCTTCAGATGACCCGATTCAAGTATTTGATTCACTTGATCGTGCCATGTCTTTCTCGGGCGTCCTCGACTGCTTCTTCTATTCACTTTCGCATCATATATTATTTTCACACTCCTTTCTTCGTTCATTCGCTCGACACATGTCCAAACCATCTAAGCGTTTCTTGATCCTATACGAGTACATTACGCTCACATCAGCCTTGCATTCTTTCCGGATATCCACATTTTTAAAACGGTCATACATGGTTTCACCGCACATACGTCTCAGGGATCTCATTCCACAGCATTCAGTCTATTTTCATCATTCCTCTGCCAGTTCCATACCTTACTGCCATACATCAGGGTCGGTATAAGCACTCCATTGTGGACTGCTAGCTTCGCTTCTTTGGACAATTTCTTATTTGCGCTAACAGCGTTCAGTCCTTCATCAATGGAGTTTTCTTCATTCACCCTGCTTTCAATATCCTTATCAGCCTTTTCGTCTCTGGTAAACATACTTCCTAAGTACACAAATTCATTAAATTATAGTATGTTGTGGCGAAAGGAGATAGGAAAGAAGAAGAATGGGAAGTATTTACCTGGGCATTGAAGTCTGGTCACTAAACCCGGCTTATCAAGCGACGTTTCGATTCTAAATGGTAGTCTTTCACCAGGGCATTTATTAACTGTTATAGTGCCGAAAAGCGCCACAGCGCTGCCACATGCCTATGTCAAAAGTGCCAACGGCGCGACAACACTTCATACTTTAGTGTACTTTGACGGCCCGCGTGGTCGAGTGGTTAGACGCTCGACTACGAATCCAGAGGTCGCGGGCTCAAACCCGGCGTGCGCAGATAAATTTTATTGAAATTATATGTGTCATTGTACATTTAATTTATATAAAATAATACAAAGTACCTATTTTTGCCGCACGTTTCAGAGTGGTAGATACTCTAAGTATGGCCCTAGTGGAAAAAAAAGGCATCAATTCAAAATCGTAACGTTGCTTGAAATGACTTTAGCTATGTTTGGTGACCAGATCTGAATATCCAGGTACTTCCCAACCTTCCCCTTCCCCATATATTTTCCCTCCCATCATCTTCAACCTCACAACATACCCCGGTTGGGAGCAGTTGGGACTCTTATGCGGTATTAGCTATAAAAATAAAATAAAAGTACGTTTGACTCGCAGTAGTGACAGTTGTGTGCGTGGAGCTCGTGAGTTTTTCTTTGATTCCTGTTTTATTACATTAAAATTCATTAATTATTTCTATTAGGGTTCCGTGTTACAAATCTTCCTGAAACAATTTCAACATCGTCAACTGAATTTCGATTTAGACAAATTACCAAGGCATAATTTACGCCGATACGTGGTATGCAGCAACAAGGATAGCAGCGCAGTAAAGACATCAAATTTGACTTGCCTGCAGTGTCAAAAGGGACTGCATGATGTTTCCGTAGGAAAACATTTGTGTCAATCATAATTCTCTTTTATTCCTTGATTTCCGCTTTCAATAAACTATTGTATTCTATTTTAATGTTTTATTATCATAATTCAAAGCTTGATGAAAACAATGTTGAAAATTTTTCGAAAATCGGATATTTTTTCAGAGACATAATATTTTTGACAGTTTGACATAAAATAGCAGAATTTTATTGGCACTTTCTTTATTTACAAATTAACGGAGCAAAGTTCAATTACAAAAAAGAGATGTAAAACACGAAATGGAAAAAAGTGCAACAGATAGTGGTAGATAGGTAAGTATCGCCCTGGTGAAAGACCACCGTACAGAATCGAAACGTTGCTTGAAATGGCTTAAACCGTGTTTGGTGACCAGATCTGAATAGCCAGGTACTTCCCAATTTTCCTCTTCCCCATCTTCTTCCCTTCCTCACTACCTTCAGCCTCACAACATACCCGATTTGGGGATGCTATAGTCTCACTGGCTCTAGACGGTTGGGAGCAGTTGAGACTCTTGTGCGGTATTCATATATAAAAAAAGAAAAAAAAAGGAGAAGGAAAAGCACATGCATAATAATAAATGAAGCGATGACAAAAATAGGACAAAATAAACATAAGAGAGAACATTCAAGCCGTGGTCTAGTCAAAGTGTTGGTAGAGTCGTAAAGAATGTCAATAATCATTTGGACTGCTACCAAAAATTTCAAGACCGCGGTTTGAGTTAACAAGTCTTGACAATCTGGACATTATGAATTGAATAGAATTATACCCATAATTAGTATAGTGATGATTTATCACATATTCAAAGAAAATATTTGAAACCAAACGGGTTTAAGTAGGTATCTTCCACACTGGAAAATAATACGTTGAATCACGGTCTAGATACGATATCAAACAACCAATTTCGTAAAATACTCCATGAGCTCCCTTCCAGGCATTTATTTTCATAGATATATCAGGTGTACAAAAAGAAAAATGAAAAACATTTCGTAACTAAATACACAAAGGTTACACGGTGAAACCTTCCTCCCGTCGGCCCCTTTGTTAAATCAGCCCCCCGTAGCCCTCTGCAGTCCCTAGCCACCGAAGCCTTCACCGGGATTCTGTATGGCCACGGACTTGACTAATTGCAGAACCTCTAGAACGTATTATCACACGCCGCTAACTAACTTACCGGCCATTGTTAACCGTCTGAGTTAATACATTAGTTCATATGCGGTCAAATCCAAGTACTCCATGCATTACGGAATATTCATAAGGAAGGTATTTCAGTTTGTTCGTACTGCCTGTAAAGTTTAAAGGTGGTAATTCGGCCATTAAAATAACATATAAGTTTGTTCGTGTTCATCCGTGTAACAATAGAGAACATAATATTACGTCCCGCAGCGCTCTAGAGAGATATGTGCATTTTATAGATCAAATAACAACAGGAATCGACGCTATAAAAGTCACGAAACAATGCAGGAAATGTGAATTTATATTATATCGTGTTGTTTTCTTAGATTAAAGAACTGTACAGAAGTCAGATACCAAAACGATTTCAATTTAAACTTTAGGCAGGTACCCACCACAGAGTGCGAAACTGTATTTACGCTGATGTTAGCATTTCGACATCTTTAACTCAACTATAGTTAAGACCTTTTCCCTAAGAACTCACTAATCTAAACTTAAATTTAGTCAATTAAATACAACCATCAGATGGTGATAGTAATAAGGCCTAATGAGGCAGTACTAGTTAGATAGACATTATGAGGGGTATTTGAATAAGCCCCAGCGGGTTTAGTTTCCAGAGGATTACGAAAGAATACAACTATACATAATATAAAAGAAAAATCCAAGACTCGACTGCACCCAAACTAGATTATTAAAACTAACCTCCCATCTGCTCCCGTCCTTCTTCCTTTACCCCGTTCCCATGTTCCTTCCACACCTTCTGTATATTTCCACTTCACCTAATATTTCTCTCCCAAAAGAAGAATTTGTTATAAACAAGTTGCTAAATTATTAATGTATTTGCATTTTCAAACTTCATTTAAAATATTATATATAGCAGAGAAGAATTTGTAATAGGCATGATTTATTATTTTTTAATTTTTAAAAAACAGTTTTTAGTTAAAAGCTCTGCGATGTAATTATTTTTACGCGTGACAGCTGTTTGCCTTTGAGGGCATTTCAAACTGTTTAATTTTACAAAATAATTTAAACAAATAAAAATTTCATCATTTTTTATAGTGATTGAGCTATAGTTTTTTGTTATTTTCTTGCCTTTTAAGCCCCCCTTGAGGTAAAATTTCACAAAAATGGCACCATGTAAATAATAATAATATTAAAATTTTATTCCAGAAGGTATGCAGGAGTAGTCCAATGCAATACTTTCCATAATTGCTAATAATAAACAGTTACAATAATAATATTATACAAGTTGTGATACACACAATAATAATAATAAAAAATATATATAAACAAATTTAAAAAAACGTAAATTCGTACGAAAAAAAATATAGTGAAAATCGTTTTAATCGAGCGTGCTTCAGGGTGGTGTCCGCATCATCTGCATCCATCGCTCGTTGAGAGGAGAACTGAGCCATTCAGATGCAGCCGCGACAATGACGTTCGTTGAATTCCGTGTCCTCCCCAGAAGCTGGCTAGTCGGTGGCGAAGTAAGGCGGGGAATGAGTGCACCCTTCCTTCGGTGAACATTGTAGAGGCACTGTAGAATCTTGGAAGTTGCA
Source organism: Drusus annulatus (assembly GCA_022651775.1). NCBI lineage: Eukaryota > Metazoa > Arthropoda > Insecta > Trichoptera > Limnephilidae > Drusus > Drusus annulatus. The sequence goes on from JAGWCC010000058.1 coordinate 233,761, forward strand.
GAAGTTGCCTATGTAATACTGTAAAGTATCCAGGTATCCGGGTGTTGTGATCTACATTGTTAATTATTTTCAACCTAACAAATTCCCTACAACTGTCTTAAGGCACAAATTTTCTAATATCTGTTTGAACCACTAACCGATTTTGAAGTATTGGCTATAAAACAAACAAAAAAGGCGGCCATCTTTAAGTTACATCTAAATTAAAAAGACATTACGGTGAAAAATCTAACGCATTCTCTTTTGTTATTTATCCGTTGGTAATAGTAGCAGGACGCCAACACAAAAACCTTCAGCCGAAGTGTCTTTTGTTAAGAAGCAGATACAAAAAATATGTATGAATTACGAACCGGGTCAAGGGTCACGTGGGAATTCGGAGAACTAGGCAAACACCTACAACAGAAGTGACTATTTGTTAGACATTGGCTATTATTTTGACCCTTTAGTCGATAAATTAGTATCGTACTACCTAATAAAAAAACAATATAGGTAACAATAACAAGTGGTCAATAGTTCGGTAGTTAGAACAGTGGACAAATTTGCTTTGATTAACGAGTATTTTGGGTTCAAACCTTGGATTAACAATATAGAGACCGTCCTAATTATGAGTCGAATCGTTCATACTCGCAAAATGTAGCTCTCTCTTTATGCTCGGTTCTATAGACATATGAGAAAAAGAGACAAACAATTTTTATTAAGAACTTATGATTTGGGGCGTGCTAAAAGCCGTGTAGCCATTTTTTAACATATACTAACTTCACACCAGTTTACTTCTGATAGTCGAATTGACAGAAAAAAAGCTTAAAATATATAATTACTTAAGTGAATTTAGTGCAATATTAAAAAAAACAATATGGCTATATGTGCAGTTGTTGATTGTTTCAACTGAAGTAACAAAGGACTAAGAAAATCAGTTTCCACAAGTATTTATCCAAGAATTCGTATTTTTTAGTTTGACCTCAAATATTTAACATGCTAACCTACAAAACAACTAGTTACCTACACCAGTATTTAGTCAATCTTTGCATTATTTGTTTCGTATAATAAACTTGCGTTTAAAATGAATTTTAATGCAAACTTAATAGGTTTTACTTAGAGGGATTCTCGCGTAAATTTGTAAGAATGGGGATTCCCTTATTAGTCCAACATCTGAACGTATTTATGTCTCTTTCTTTCTTATGGTAGCAACGCAAAATTGTTCGCAAACAAATAAAGACGGAATAATGTTTATCTTTACGGTTTTCTTCGCATCCTATTGGCTGGAAGTATATACGCCATACCTCCTTCGGTCAAGCTTGATCATAAACTCCCTACAATATTTCGCAAAGTTAGGTCTCTAGGTTACTCTGAGGTTTAAACACGTTTCCGGGACGAATTATGCTGGTTAGCTGAGGTTCCACTGAACTGTAATATTGTGAAAAAACTTTGTTTTGGTGTCCCTTGAACACCGAAAATAATTGACAATGAACCCTAAACAGAATTAACTCATCGCGCTTAGCGGCTTAAATATGAAAATATGACAGGAAGTTAACGATTGTCGAAAATATAAAAATAAATACCTCATTCTTTGTCTTACAGAGAATGCTTTTCTCCGGACATGTTTGCTCGGTTAATATATAACTGTTCGTAATAATAAATTGTTATAAACGGTCAAAGTCGGTGGATAATGGGAGATATACGGGCGGTGAATGGTGAGCAGGTAGCAGGTAGTTGGTAGCTGGTAGTATGTTAGGTCCAGCAAGAGCCAGCACCTGAAGTTGGTAATATATTATGATAATAAGGCACCGAGGCTGGCTGTACGGGGCTGGGGCAGGGGGCCGCTGGGGCAGGGGCCCGTTGGCATTATGCGCTGATTAATGGCAGTCTCGAATTAAGCCGTTTGTTAAAGTGTCGACAGGGTTACCTTTTCGGTGCGGCTCTACACTCATTATTATTCTTTGAAATCGACAGGATAAAGGAATGGGTAGTAACCGTTTGCCATCAAGTAGAGATCTCTATCACGAGGGAGGACTTCTTCTAGTGGAGTTTTTATACGTTCCTACTGACGGACTGAAACGTTTGTGAATGTTGTAATGCAAATGTAACGTTGGATGTCAAATGTTACCTCTCTACAGGCTAAACCGCAATTGATTTAATTGGTCAAATTGATTCTCAAAGTTTGTATTTTTTAAACGCCGCCAAAACGGCAGTATCTCAGAGGTAGGGAGCAATGAGTTGTGTGACGTCATCCGTACCGTCAAGGGCATTACACGGTATTTATCCTTGACATCGCAAGCTGTCAGTCGCGTATTTTGTTAGTTTGTGTTTTTTCTTCAATTTTACCGCTTTTAATTTAACAAGACCTTAAAAAATGTCAGGAGATAATACGTATTGCTATTGCATCGTACTGATGTGTAAAAATACAAGCATTACTGCAAGCTTCACTCAACTTTCTTATTGTGTAGTGAGGTAAGTCCTTAGAGTATATAGAGTGGTATCAATCCAAGGCAGTGTAGTCAGTTTTGATGATTTTACCTGAATCGGCGGACCTGGGCGTGGCTAAGACCAAGGCTAGGGTATTTATACATCCATTCATATCACATATCGGCATAATGTTTTTGTTTATTCGTATGGCCACTTTCTCACAGTATTGATTTCAACAAAAATATAGGATCTAACCTAAAAAACCGTTTAGTTGTGTCAAGTTTAGGGGCATAATAAAAAATGTGGGCGGATTCCCGCGTTGACCCAGGAGCCCAAGATCATTGTGACAGTACGTAGAAGCGGAGTATTATATTTGCTGTCTCTTTCTCTCTCATTGCGTACGACGTAAAAACCCGGAGAAAGTGATTTATCGCAAATTTGTATCGGTTGGGTAAAAATAATTAGCTCTCTCTCCATACATTGGTTCTCCAAGGGTAAGTCCTTGTATTTAAAATATGTTACAATGTCAGCCTCCTATCACGGTTGATACTAAGATTCCTCATAGTGAAGTCAGATTTTTAACACCGGAAGATCATTAGGAGGAATAACCACGTGTCAATGTATGTCACAAACAGATTATCTCCAATAGCGCGAAGTAACGTACTAACACTAGTTCAACGACAGGAATGAATCGTGCTACGGAGCTATAAATCATTCCGCGTTGAGAGGGATCACGTGTCAGTCAATACAAATAAATTGGATTTATTCGAAATCCCAAATAAAGCCCCGATTAATTTCGTGAAACAACTGCAAACATGACGATACATCATTCGCAAGAGGAGCTTACCTCAAATGTGGAGATTAAAAGTTTAATTAAAATGCTTGGGTTGAACAGTATTTTTTTAACTTAAGACAGGAAGGTAACTAACTAACTAACCATCACGCCGTTTTCCCGCAGGGGTAGGAAGAGAGGACGAACCACCACATAACTCTGTCTTGGCACATACTCCTTGCTTCATACACATTCATGCATCGTCTCATACATACTGTTCTGTTATTCTGACTCTTCGCATGACCCGATTCAAGTATTTGATTTACTTGATCGAGCCGTGTCTTTCTCGGGCGTCCTCGACTTCTTCCATTCACTTTCGCATCATATATTATTTTCACACTCGCTCATTCGCTCCACATGCCCAAACCATCTAAGCGTCCCTTTCTTGATCCTATTCATTACGCTCACATCAGGAAGGTAGTGGATTTTAAAATTGTATTTTTATAAATACTTAAGTTATGTCAGAATATGTAATGTAACTTTTTTTTTATTTTTAAATATGAATACCGCACAAGAGTCTCAACTGCTCCCAACCGTCTAGAGCCATTGAGACTATGGCATCCCCAAATAGGGTATGTTGTGAGGCTGAAGAGGAAGGTTGGGAAGTACCTGACTATTAAGATCTGGTCACCAAACACGGCTAAAGCCATTTCAAGCAACGTTTCGATTCTGAATGGTGGTCTTTCACCAGGGCGATACTTAGAGTATCTACCACTCTGCTACGTTAGGTAAGGTCAAATAAGGTTAGGCTGACTTAAATTATTAGGTTATTACCTACCCTTTCAGTAGGAAACGCTCTTTGTTTCAGTTTCAAATTATTTGCACGTTGAGTTCAGAATCACTATTTAATTTATAGTTTTTGTGTTCAATTTGTAGAACTCCATTTATTTTTTATGTAAAACAGTTGAATTAAATTTAATTTTATAATTATTTAGTAGCTGTTTCGGCATTTAAAGCCATAATCGAAATTTCAAATATCGTATTGAACAGTTTGATAATAGCTTTAAACACATAAACAGCTGTCACTTAAAACTAAAATATCAGAACTAAATGATAATAATATTAAATTTAATTCAACTGAATCATATACAAAAATTATTATTCTATCTTCAACGAATAACACAATCAATTTATTTACCATTAATAGTGATATTAATAGCTTTTAATAGTCACCTCAAATTTGATTACGTTGTGGTAGGTAAAACGACAATCCTGGTGGCGAGTAATTATTATTTCGGAGCGCAATTACAATATGACGGACAAATATTTTTATTATTAAACGTGTTCATGGCTTTGTTTAACTATCGGTGAATGAAAGTAATTTATTAAACTCAAGTCATAAAAAAAAATTATGTAGGTTTATTAAGTTGTCCATCATCCTTCACTTCTAATAGTTTTGATTACAGACTAATGAAATAGGGGTGCTTGATTTATTATTTGAAGATGACAACTAGCGTTGGGAAAAACTTCAATGTTTTGTGAATGCTTCACGAATTGTTAATTCTTTAAAATGAACCCTTCGAAGTGGACCCTTCAATTGAAGTCGAACTCGTGAAAAAAGAGATTTGGATTTATCCGCTTGTTACATAGTACTAGTCGGTAGAGTTTTGAAAACCAAAAGAACTGGAACTGGTTCCTCGCCGAAGAAAAGCGCGTACTAGTCGGTAGCTCTTTGAAACTGAAAAGCACTGGTACGAACTGTTGCCAAAAGAAGTAGTTCTTTGAAGCAGTTCTCTCAAAGCAGTCACAACGCTAATGACAACAATTAGCGAGATCGAAACTTGTGTAGTTTATACGATTTATTTTTATAGTGAATACCGCACAAGAGTTCCAACTGCTCCCAACCGTTTAGAGAGGTAGGTATGTTGTGAGGCTAAAGGTAGTGGGTGGGGAAAGGATATGGAAAGTACCTGGCTATTACGATCTGGTCACTAAACACGGCTAAAGCCATTTCAAGCAACGTTTCAATTCTCAACAGTGGTCTCTCACCAGGGCGATTCTTGCTGAATGCTGAAAGTCAAAATAGTGAAAACTAGTTCTAAGGGAAGAGTGTTGTGAAACATGTTGCAATTAAACAAAGAGTGTTTTGTTATATATCACATACAGAAAGAAAACAAAAGAATAATATTTATATCATAACAAAGGAACAAAGAATAATACAGATAAATAGAAATGAAACTTTAACCACTTTTTTTTTTTTAAAATATGATGGGAAAAGGAACAGATTTTGAAGAAACAGATAATTTGTAAAACTGTTAAAACGTTAACTGAAAATTAGTAAAAAAATGATGGGAACCCGACATGTCGTATTGAGGTTAGCCCATAGATACACTACTCTAAAATTAACTGTTTAAAATTAGTATGGAAAACATTGAACCCGTCATGAATATTTTTAAAATGCAAAACACAAGTAGGATAGTCACAGATTACATTTTATTTTTATTTAGAAATATTTTTTTCAAAATAAAAGTTTGGACTGAAGTAGCTGTGTATTTTCACAAAATTAACGGGTTTTTCAAATTCTAAACTAACTAACTAACCATAACGCCGTTTCCCCGCAGGGGCAGGCAGACAAACGGACCACCATATAACTCTGTCTTGGCACACACTCCTTTCTTCATTCACATTCATACATCGTCTCATACATACTCTTCTGTTATTCTGACTCTTCACATGACCCGATTCAAGTGTTTGATTTACTTCATCGTGCCATGTCTTCCTCGGGCGTTCTCGACTTCTACTTCCATTCACTTTCGCATCATATATTTTTTTCACACTCCTTTCTTCGTTCATTCGCTCTACATGCCCAAACCATCTAAGCGTCCCTTTCTTGATCCTATTTATTACGCTCACATCATTCTTTTTGAATATCCACCTTTTTAATACAGTCACACATGGTTTTACCGCACACACGGTAAAGAGTATCTCATTTCCACAGCATTCAGTCTTCCTTCATCCTTCCTCTACCAGTTCCATGCCTCACTGCCATAATAATAATAATATTTGGATGATTTGTATAGCGCCGTTTATGTGAAAAATCACCTCACGGAAGCTGTACAGATCTTATTTTCTATTATTACAGAATAATTCCTAGTTTAAATAAGAAAATATACAGGAACATACTTACATGGTAGGTCCTATCAAATAGATACATACATCAGGGTTGGTATAAGCACTCCATTGTGAATTGCAAGCTTTGCTTCATTGGACAATTTCTTATTTGCGTCGAACAGCGTCTAGTCCTATATCAATGGAGTTTCCTGCATTCACCCTTCTTTCAATATCCTTCTCAGCCTTTCCGTCTCTTGTAAACATACTTCCTAAATACGCAAACTCACCCACTTGCTCCAAGTATTCATCATTCACAACTATATTGCACGCTGTTCTCGTACTCTCACCGTAATTTCACCAATTCTTCAATTTTCTTCCACATAACAAGTAAATCCCTCTGGCTCTTGGGCCACTAGATATATTTTGATTAATTTGCACAAAAACGATAAAACACAATACAATTCAACACAAACTCTATATAATACACGAACCAAAAATAAAGCATTACTCCAAACTACTTTTGCCAATACTGCTTTTATACAAAGACACTTTTTATACATAGCCTGCAAATGATGCAATCTACTACCAGCTACGACTAGACAAATAAAAACAACGACCCAATTTAAATATGAAATAAAATATTGGATTTATAAAATAGGTCGCTCTAATATTGCTTACTACTGTAAAACACCTACTTAGACGTGCATACTTCAATTTTCAATCTATCTTTATCTCTGGGCTTATACAATCCATTTTTTTTATTTTTCTGTTTAACCTTTATCTAGATCATAAAATATCCAAAAACATTATAAATTTACCTTATGCACAACCTCTATAATCCTAAATAATATCTAAAAAATGTTACCTCCTCGTAAGAACTTTATTCTATTCATCTAATTTCATCTTTCTTTTCTTTTCCCTTTTATTTTTTTTCCAACCTCCATGTAATAACCATATTGTAATTTTCATTTAATTTCATCTTTTATTTCTATTCTTCTTTTTCCTTTTAATACTTTTTATTTTATTTTTATTAATATTTGCATTTTATATTATATAATTTATGTATTCTATGTCTGTCTCGACACAGAATTATCCTAGTGAGCATGGACCAAACCAATGTTTTTTTAAAAATATTTTAACAAGAATAAATAAATAAAAAAAAATTCTTAAAATTACAGATTAGGAATGACCCACCCAATCACGAAAGCAATTCAGATTGCGGCGCCAGCTTAGGAAAATCGGATTTTCTGTAAAATAAAGCATTACTATCTTTACAGCTTTCTGAGAGACTTGAACCGCAATTCTGTATCAGATGAAGGATGCTTTTCAGTTATCGCTCTAGCTCCGGAGTGATTTTTTAATGAGCACTTTAGGAACAGTTTGTACCAATTAAAAAACCAATTAAATGATCACAAATCTTCTTATCAGTAACATTTACGGCAAAAAGACACCGAAAATAAGCTTTTGTGATGTAATGATGTAATGAGAGCTTATTCATACAATCTGCGATATTCTTAGAATGCCAAAAGCCTTAATCTCTGTATTGAGTGAGCATACCTGTTACAGGGAAAACAAAATATAGGTTTTTTATTTACAGTGAATATCGCACAAGAGCCAAAACTGCTCGCAACCGTCTAGGAGCCAGTGGAACTATGGCATCCCCAATTGGGGTATGTTGTGAGGCTGAAGGTAGAGGGGAGGAGATGAAGAAGGGAAAAGTTAAAAAGTACCTGGCTATTTAGAATTGGTAACCAAACACGGCTAAAGCCACTTCAAGCAACGTTTCAATTGTGAATGGTGGTCTTTCACCAGGGCAATACTAAGAGTAGCTACCACTCTGGAATGTGCCGCAAATATACTATATATTATTTTATATCAATTAGATGTGTTTGACGGGCGCCATCGTCGAGTGGTAAGACGCTTGACTACGCATTTAAAGGTCACGGGTTCAAGCCCGGCAGGCGCCAATAACTTTCATTTAATATAAAATAATAAAAGTATATTTGCGGCACGTTCCAGAGTGGTAGATACTCTAAGTATCGCCCTGGTGAAAGACCACCATTCAGAATCGAATCGTTGCTTGAAATGGCTTTAGCCGTGTTTGGTGACCAGATTTTAATAGCTAGGTTCTTCCCAACCTTCCTCTTCTTTTCATTTGTTTCCTCTCTCCACTAACTTCAGCCTCACAATATACCTCGATTGGGTGTGCCATAGGAACCGGCTCTAGACTCATTCACTGTAAAAAAGGAAAAAAATATACGGCACAGTGTTATCGTAAGATGATGATTGCTAGTATTTACATATTCAAGGATGTATAGTATGAGATACCATATATATTAAAGGAGGTCGATATAAACAAAATGAGCATGAGATAGAATACAGTTTTCGGTAACAAGGATTATCATCAGATTAAAACTCCTCTTCTAAGTCATACCACATAACAAAAAAGATTTAAATAAAACTGGGAGGTTCTAATGCTAAGCCTTACTAGAAGTGTCCAGCTAAACATCATCCCACGAGCCTACACAGAGAACACGTAATTGGACTAACTTAATTTTCCTTGATTAGAGTTTAATCTGTACTATAACTACCTCGAGACGAGGTTACAGCGTGTAAAGTTAATTTAACATGATTAGATGCCTACGTTATTATGATATTTTTACAAAGGAAGCGTTTTAAATTCCTCTATTGATTGAGTCATTATTATATAATTTTATTCTAAAATATCTTTAATGTTTAATGCGCCTGATATTCATAATATTCGACACATGCAAAAAAATAATAGGCCCTTATTAAAAAAATACATAAAACCTCTTATGTATCCTTTAACTACCCTGCAAAGAATCAAGGTACACTACCAGTAACGCGTATTCGTTTTAACTCCAAAATCGGGTTAACACTAGGGGGTTGGAAATCCTCCTACGTTTTACATCCTGTATCATATACGTCCCTACAAAGTATCCTGTCTGAAAATCTGTTCGGCTCCAACCGCCGGTTGATTAAGACACACGAGTATATCTGACTTAACACTCTCATCTGTCTGTGTCTCCGCCGGGGCGTGCGGTGGGGCTCCCAAGCCTACACGGGAGAGTATTTATGTTGCAGCATTCCTCGCACGTGACTTATTGCTGGAAACGTAAAATGTAGTGCTCCGATACGCTGGGAGAAGTTTTCACATGATAGTTCTGTGTTAGCTACAAACTTCAAGTATTATGATATAATCCTTCGCTTAGATTACATAGAGTAGTATCTATCTAAGGCAGTGAAGTCAGTTTTTGATGATTTTAACCTGACTCGGCGCACCTGGGCGTGGCTAACACTAAGGCTAGGGTATTTATACATCCATTCATATCACATATCGACATAATGTTTTTGTTTATTCGTATGGCCACTTTTTCACAGTATTTATATCAACAAAAATATAGAATATAACCTAAAAACCGTTTAGTTGTGTCAAGTTTGGTGGCATAATAAAAAATGTGGGCGGAGTCCCGCGGTGGCCCAGGAGCTTAAGATTCTTGCGACAGTATATAGAAGCGGTCTATGAAATTCATTGTCTCTTTCTCTCTCATGGTGTACGACGTAAAAACCCGGAGAAAGTGATTTATCGCAAGTTTGTGTAGGTTGGGTAAAAATAATTAGCTCTCCCTCCATATATTGTTACTTAAAGATCCTACGAATTGTAGTATCGTGGATCGTACATCGAGCATTCCACGTGAATAAATAGCAAGCCCCAATTTTTATCAAACGTATTGTAAACACATCGCAGGCATCAGGTGTGATTTCGGGTGAGTTTATATGTTCCCGCTGGCTTCGTATTTTCAGACAAAGCTCAGCTCAGTTGAGGACATGAATACTTGATACTTCACGTCATCTGCAGAATCCCGTGAGATCAGGTGAGAGTTTGAGGCATTTATTTCGACGTTTCCTCGACTAGGAGCGCTAGGCCAGCCAGCAGCCGGGTTTATTGAGGCGAAGCGAGCTTTTGCTTGTGCAATTTATCTCACGTTGCGCGTCGGTGAGCTTTCGGTGCCCATCCAGTTGGGATTAATTTTAACAACTCACAACTTTTTCCGAAATCATCGCGACAACTTTTACAAATAAGCCTTCTGCCTAAAAGCTCTGCACCCCTCCATGGTAAACACGTATAAAACGAACTTTCAAACCCATGAGGGAAATGAAGAAAGTGAGATGATTGCACCGAGATACACTTAATTCTTATTAAGTAAGTCTGTCGAAGATAACCAGCATTTTTTTAACAAATTAAAGTTTGAAAGAACTATAAAAATGAAAAAAAAAAACTTTGTATCTGGTTTCGCTTAGCCTAAGCATCACCAGAGTGCAAAATTAAACTAAACAAAAAAAAAGTGTGCGGTAATATATATGGCTGTGTAAATTCGATTTTCGATTTTTTGTTGTTATGTTGGTACACATATGTTTATCATATGTTAGCATTATCAGCCATTTTGGATTAGTGGTTTGTTTTTGACAACTGGAAAGGTTAGTCACGTTTTTGTGTGTTCTTCGATTTTTCACTTTTGAAAAAAATGGATCAAGAATATGTATTAAATTTTGCGTTAAAAATGGAATAAAGTGCTCCAACGCACTTAAAATGTTGACTGTGGCATTCGGCTAGTCTGCTTTGTCTCAAAAAAGTGTTTATAAGTGGTACAAGCGCTTTACAGAAGGCCGAGAAGATGTTAATGACCACGAGCGTCCTGGAGTTGTGGATAAACAAATCATGGATTTTATTCTTTGATCCATTTTTTTCAAAATTAAAAAATCGAAGAACACACAAAAACGTGACTAACCTTTCCAGTTGTCAAAAACGAACCATTAATTCAAAATGGCTGATAATTCTAACATATGATAAACATATGTGTACCAAAATAACAAAAAAAATCGATATTCGAATGTACACAGCCCGCGAAAATTCAAAATTCACCTTTTCGTTTGAACAGGCTATGTACATACAGAGAGAGAATAAATTATAAAATAAAATTACAGTGAAATGAGAAAACAATAGAATAACATTTAAATTATAACAAAGGAACAGAGAGAAAGAGACTGATAGTGTGAATTGATAGAGACAAAACGTCAACTGAGAAAGTGATTAAAGAATAATGATAATATTTATGAGTTTACAGGAAATATACATGATATTGGACTACTGGACAAAATTTACCAGATTATTAAGAATATGACATTGATTTTAACAGCTTTCTTTATTTGAAGTGCTTTTAAATTATTTGATCTGTTGCCATGATCATTTTTGGGAAGAATATGAGCACCGGTGCTTTTATTAAAGGTAATGATCTATTTCAATAAGATGATTAATTGATTTAAGAAAACCTGTGGTTATCTAATCAAATAATAATTCAAAAAACTGTTTTCTCGTTTCCTGTTTGTTTGCAGTGTAAACGAAAAGTCGACATGTTTTGCGTAAAGGCTTCTAATTAATGAATCCGTCGATTTAATCTGGGAAAGAGTTTCAACGAAGTTATAACAATATATTTACTGACATTCGTTAAGAAAAATTAAGTTCAATCTGATGTTATTTTTTTAATCGCAAATTCTCAAAGATTGAACGCCCCCAGAATTTTAAAAATAAAATACAGTTCGCGATTTCAATAAAAGCGCCTGCAAATCCCCAAGAGCCCCGCAAGGAGGCTGGCTCCAATGAAATATGTTACAATGCCTGTTTGTCCTCGACACAAGCGTTCCCTCGTGGACACGAATTCAATAACATTATTTATAAATGCTCCCTGAGAAAATGTTATGTCTATGCGCATTTTTATGTTCGCAAAGAGTGGGACGAAAATCTAGAATGCCCCATGAAACAGAGGTGTTTGAGCACAAATTCAAGAGGCAATACATTAATTTAATAATAGCGTCCATTCTATAAGGTCTGAACACACATAAGAACATAACGATAGAATGCCGTAGGTTGGTCTTGAGTTTCATGAAATGTTATGTGCAAGATTTTTAAAAAAGATAATGTGTTTTTTAACCAGTTCCTAACCTAATCCAACCATTTCACTATATTCGATTTTCGTGTTCAACAACACCGTGTTTCAAAATAAGTGGCAATCAAAGAAACAGAAGAGAGTTATGTGAAAAAATGTGTTCGTTCGTTGGTGTCACGTTTGGTCGTTCGTTTTGTTGTTGTTCATCAAATAATATTAAACAAAGTGTTTTTTTGCTGTGGCGTTCGTTAATAATACGATGTGTAAGAATAATCAAGAACTTAAACATCAAGTTCATCGGTGAGTGAATTGGTTTCCTTAATTCCCTTATTCCATAAGCTCTCCACACACATCCATAATTAGATACTTCCATCAAGTAGTAGAAGTTGAACATATTAGGTTTTAAACCTTTTATTAAAATGCTATCGAAACAACTCTAACTTGTATAAACTATGACGACACAAAAGTGGACATAGAAAACCAAAAACATTTGATTGACCATTGCTACTCGGCACCTAAAATGTCTATATTGAATACGGCAAAACCGCATCCATTTCTTCAATCACTTAACCAACCTCGTTCAGTAAATAAACTGCGTCAAAAATCACCTCTAATGCTGATATTCCCTTCCAACCTTTGATGCCCGAAAAGGGAGAGAAGATTTAGAAGGAGGAAAGGGAAGAGGAGAGACGGGAAAGGATGCCGAGCCTGATGTCAATCAGTCGGAATTACACCAAATCACGTCGCGGCGGGTAACAAACCTGCACGCATGTGGAAATAACAACGGAGCCAAAATAATTATTTTAGGAACATTAAGATTAACTGGTTAATTAAGTGGTGGTATCTTTCTTTACAAACACGTAGATGTTAAATAATATGTTTCCAGGTAATCTGCATAGAAAATAAAACGTTCTAAATAGAGCCTTCCGTAAAAAAACACATTTTACTTAATGTAAGTAGCGCGCTCTTGTAATTCGACTCTCGTAAAAAAAACACTTTATCCGCACACCAAAGCGGTTTTATTATTTGGCCCATCTTTTCACACTTCCTCAACTTAATACAGCGCGAATATTAAAAAAAAAACTTATTTATTTACTAAGGTCCCGGTGGAATTTCCACATATAAAATTAACATAGAGAACGTGCAAGTGTACGGAGAATAAAATAATGAAAAATATGATGTTATCAGTGTGATTTATACGATGAATTAGTACTAGGCGTTGACGATAGTGAGAAAAAACGTCACCGCCGTTATCATTGGCAATTGTCAACCGTTGAATATAACTGTTCGATCCAGAAACCGCGAATCGGTTTTGGAAAGACCTGGTTGAATTAAAATGGACTGTAAAACGATTAACGATAAAATAGCTTGGTAAATTAACCTGATTGTATATTGTAGGATAATAGGAATGCCAATTTGCTCACCTGGTTCCGTGTATGCGATTTGCGCCGACCAGTCTGCCGGACCGATGAGTGATGAAATGACGAGTCATCCTAGATGGATGCGGAATGAGGGCACCATCCCTGGGTGTGGTCCCAGCGATGTGCATGCGAGTTGAGTGCGATAAAGTAACTGATTGATGAATGGGGCGAGTCCAACGTTGGCAATCCGGAAGTCCCGATCGTGCGTTTAGTTCTCGGTGGTGGGGGTCATTTATTACAGGCTGTTCAATGCACTTTTATTCGGCCATACAAAGAGTGCATGACATTAGAACAAATTGACAGGGAATGGGGTAGGATTGAACAGAAGACCTCAGGTTAAGAATAACTAACAAATTGTTGATTTTAGGATCCAACAATAACTGTTGGAAATAACGCCGAAGTTGACGCGACGATACTGATTTTAATAATAATTATCCCCTGTTGGGAGAGTTGAAACAGTAGGATCGTTGGTGCCGTTGGGGGTGTTATTTTATAACGCAACAGTTATAATTTACTTGCCGCCACGTATGGGCGTGTGCCCCATATGGGCCTGCGCTTCAGAGTCACATTTGAAAAAACTTCAAATGTTTCAAAACAAAGCCATACGCATAGCACTGGGAGCCCCCAAATGGATAAGGGTTTCCCAACTCCACAAAGACTCCCTTCATAAAATAATACATGATAAGTCTCATGGAATTGTTTTATGCGGGAATTCCCAATCACAAAAACGATTCAATTGATTCCCTCGCGAAGTATGACGAAAACATTCGTACAAAACACAGAAAACCAAAACAAATTCTTCGGAAGGATTAACCTTCCCAACATGCAGCCATTCTTAGCATAATTTTTTTAAAAACTTCACCAAAATTCCTATTTCAACAACCATAAACTTAACATCATGATGAAAGAGAAAGGGGCTATATTGGCCCGGAGCTCTGTATGTAACAATTACAAAAAGAAGTATGGACGTAAATACGTCTAGTAGGAAAGTATAGGCTAAGGCTTTGAATAATATTCGTGTGTAGCTATTGGTACCCAACTGTTGACGCAAATATTCGTCAATAGAGTTGGACATTGACGGCATTTAGCTGTTATTTTCAACGGCTAGTTATATTTTGATACAGTACTACTGTGAATGCCGTATATATCTATATTTTTTATACAAAATATGAATATTGTAAGCGATTGTATGGTTCATTCATGGCGGCACCTCCTAAACTAAATTCTGCACTCCTGGAATTGAGGAGCGGTTTCCAAATTTCTTCGTCCTTCATATCAGAAGTTTTAAAACTGTTGTCCAGTTTATTAGTTAACGAATGTTTTATCAAATGTCTTTTCTCCTTGTGGTTGTTTTGATGTCGAATAGCAAAACAGTTGAACTGCAAACAGGGCGTCGGAGAAGTCGAAAATACAGCCCCGTGTTTGCAGAAGTAAGGAGTTTCAACCTCCTGTAAGGAAATGATGAACGTAAACCAGAAAAAACACCCTTTTCTGTTTAACGATGCAATTAAGTATGTATCTTCATACGCGAAAACCTTTTACGGTTCACGGTTTGCGTATCGCCGAATTGGAAAAAGATGTAAAAATAGGGGATAAAAAGGAAATAAACCTTAGGATTAAAGAACGTGCAGGATACAGCACACTGGGAAAATGTCCAGCAAATGTTGGCCAACGTTTTAGAGGCAATTGGTCTATGACACCAATAAGTGCAATAAGCCCGTACAGAACAAATGATGAAATATCTTATTATCTTTTTTTTACAATAACTCCACACAGGAGGCCTTGGGGAAAGTAATTTCCCTCAGGGCCTAGTCATCTTTGGGGATGCTGTGTAGGAATGTGCTGTTTGAATAAAGGAAGAAGTGAACCTTGGTCATGAAAAGCCTACGTTGAAGGAGAGAGGAAACACAGAGGCCGGCGAATCGTTCCACAGCTGAGCTGTCGAACATAAAAACGAGTCGTAAAAGCGATGGGTTTGCATTTATTGAATGTCAACCGTGTACAAATGTTGGGCAGGCGTTTGGCGAGTTTCCCGACTATGCGCCGGTGCCGAAGGAATCAATGACGGAAGTTCCTCGGAGCATCTTCCGTTAAAATACCGGCAGAACAAGGACAGCATTCAGGAAATACAGAGGCCGGCAAATCAATCCACAACCGAGCTGTTCAGCACTTGAACGAGCCGTAGAAGCGATCCCTTCTCATGTGAAAACTGCCAAACGCGTACAACTGTTGGGCGCGTGTTGTGCGTATCTCCCTGCTGTTCACCAGTGCCGAAGGGATCAATGATGCATGCTCCTTGTAGCATCTTCCATTGAAATACCGGTAGAACAAGGACAGCACTCCCACACATTTGACTTCTGTGCTCCAAAGATTGCGATCCGTTTGTTAAGATAGGAGAATCTATCAAACGGACCGCCCGTTTCTGCACAGAGTCAAGGGTTTTTCAGGTATTTAGGGACTCCAGACTCTAGAGGTGTTTGCCAAATTCACAGTGGGGCGCACTCGCGATTTGTATCCGGTCAGCATTTGTATATCCTACCAACGTTTCAATGTAAAAGACAAACTATTGACCCTTACGATAATGTGTTCTCTGTGAAAAGCTTCAGTCATTCAATGCGGAAGCTGGAAATGTGTTCCCTCTTTTCTGTTGTTTTCCTCTCCCCAACACAGCGGCCCACACATCCCCTGAATAAACTACACTTATTGCATTCCCGCCACAATCTAATATTCGCCTTTATTTTCCATTTCCATCCGAAAAACTCTCCTACCAGATAAACACAGCGGGCAAATACTCGCTGGCAACACTGTCCCAATATATCGTCGTCAGGCAACGTGCCGAATGGCCGCGCCGAGAGAAGGAAGATGAACGTCGCCATGTAAAACCACGAATTCCAGCTGCAAATTGTGACGTGTCCTTAATGTGTTCATTCATTTATTTTTATTATGAACATAAACATGATGGTAGCATTTTCTCACTGTGAGTTTATGGAGGGAATATGTAATGAGGCGAGTGGCATTGGCTAAGAGGGAAAGCGATCGATTCAGGGTTCGATTACCAGAGAGAGCAAATAAGCTTAAACTTTGCTCTTTCTAATGCGTATAACATTATTTTTACGGATGGTTTTTTGTTTGTTTTCGTATTTTTATTTAGATGTATGCAAAATTTTTTTTTCACACTAGTAAAAAAAACATCAATACATTTCACAATAATAGAACAAAGCATTTAAGGTTACTATACAGCAGATATAAATTGAAATCTTAGTAATCTTAAGAATCATAGGTTTTTTTAAACATATTCAGCACACATCCTACGAAAAGTGCCAAGACTTGAGGCTTCTTTTAAGGCATTTGGAAGACTATTAAAAAGTTTTCGGCCTTTATAAAACACGCTGTTTTTAGTACACACAAGTTTCGTTTTGGGAAGCCTAAAATCATGACAACTTCTCGTAGGATAATTGTGAATATTCACATTATATATAATATTATTTAGCCGATATTTAGGGAGCATGTTATTTTGTTAATCATCGTTAAAGTATTATGTATTATATGTTGTTTAGGTGTCATCATATTTAATTTTCGTAACATAATTTTAACTCTAGTAAAAATATAACATTCCAAAATCGTCATCATCCCCCTATTTTGTATAACCTGCAGTTTATTATTTTAGGGCCTCGTTACATAAGAACAAAATACTAGAACAATAATTTATATGCGGAGTTACAATAGAATTGTAAACAAGGCGGGTTGTCTTGAGATCCAAGTTGTTTCTGATTCTTTTTAAGAATTTTTAAGAATAGTGTGGAGAGTGGATGTGAAAAAATAATTTAAAAAAAAAAGTTTATACTCGTACATATACTTTCCTGAAGAAGGTTAAGTTTAACCGAAACCGGTCGAATGTTATATGCATATAAATAAAGTGGCTTAAAACTAAAACATTTTTTATTTGAAATAATCAATAATAGTTTTATCGCTGGCGTTTCAATATCTCTTCTGATATGTATTTTCTATAGTACCTCTTGTTTATATTAACTATCATTTGTAATATACCTACATACGAGTATATTTGTAGTTATTTTATAGTGAACTAGCGAGTACCCGCCATGCTTTGCAATGCCACCATCGCCAAATCGGCTTGCCCATTATTCTTCCCCGAAAAATAAATCCAAAAAGACTTTGAAACGGAACGATGATTTTGTTGAAAAAGATAATTTAAAATATCATCGCTGCTACAATTTCAAATATGAAATTTAAAAAAGAAGATATGATTTTGCCACGGATCCCAATGATTACGAAAAATGTGCCATTCGAATTCTAACATCCATTTTCCACTGCTAATTGGATTTGAAATGAAAATAAAAAAACATAAAAAATCGCTAAAATGAATTAATTCTTTCCTCCCTTTGCTCGTCTGTTTCAGAAGAACGGGCTTGAGATGTTCTAACTCGATCGGTTTCAAGTATTTTTTCCCTTCGCTTCACTGTTTCTGAAGTATCACCGAACACTGCTAAAGCCATTTTAAGCAAAGTTTCGATTCTGAATGGTGGTCTTTCACCAGGGCGACACTTGGAGTATCTACCACTCTGGAACGTGCCGCAGATATATCATATATTATTTTATATCAATGAAATGTGTTATGACATATATTAATTAAATAAAACGAATTTGCGCACGCCGGGTTCGGACCCGCGACCTCTGAATTCCTAGTCGAGTGCCTTACCACTTGACCACTGAGCCCGTCAAATTTAAATCATTAAATATAAAGTTAAAATTATTGCTCCTAGCAAAAATGGAATTATCAACATTATCGGTAGAGTAATTTGCATCCATTATTGCCCGACTGCCAGGATCAAATAACAGTCTCCGTTTCAAGCCACGGTCATCGTGCCACTCATCCCATGAAAAGGATATATAAATCCACTCGAGTAATGGAAAACGAGATAATATAATTACAATCAGGTTTGGTGCAGGTACTGAGGTGAGATTAATTGATAGCGATCTGCGGCGACTGGACCGTCAGAGAGGCTGTCAGTACTCTTGTGGAGAGAGATGAGCAGAAAGCGACAAGCGCGAGATAAAAATTGCAATTGAAACGAGGATATAGTTCTCGCAAAGGGACAGGAGTGGAAAATGGCATTGGCTTACCCAGGTCGAGGCAGATGCATATTAACCATTGCTAAATTACCACCTACCAATAACTTATTACTAACGGACACACTCGTAACCTATAAGGGTAATAATAACAAACGCATTGAGTTCATGATGTCTTCGGTAGAAGCAAAAGGGCTTTTTAAAATAAAAATTAGTGAATACCGCACAAAAATCCCAACTGCTCCCAACCGTCTAGTGCCAGTGAGACTATGGCATCCCTAATTGGGGTATATTGTGAGGCTGAAGGTAGTGGGGAGGGGAAGAAGATGGGGATCAGATCTGGTCACTAAACACGACTAAAGCCATTTCAAGCAACGTTTCGATTCTGAATGGACATCTTTTACCAGGGCGATACTTATCTACCACTCTGGAACGTGGCGCAAATATACTTTTTAATTATTTTATATACTTGAATGTGTTATGACACATTTTAATTAAATAAAAGTTATCGGCGCACGCCGGGTTTGACCCGCGACCTTTGGATTCGTAGTCGAGCGTCTTACCACTCGACTATGGAGGCCGTCACTGACACTTTGGTCAAAAATGAGTTAAATATGCTGTTCGATCCGAAAACTGTGATAAACGCCGAATACGTTTCAGCTTCGGACGAATTGTGAAATTAAAGTGGACTGTACAATGAATATTACTTGATGGAAGATTTGATTGTATATTGTGGATAAAATGAGGATTTAAGCCAGTTAGCTCACCTGAGGTTCTTTGGAGGAAACGGCCGGCTGCCCCGAGCGATGGATGACGAAATTCGATGTCTCCTCCAGAGACGGATGCGAAGCGAATGACGAAAGACGAAAAGAGGCGAAGTCCCTGGAGGCACTTACCGCGACGAACGATTGAAGACGAATGATTGCGAATATACCCGCTGTCTCGACAGGAGCGGGTTGTGAGACTTTTGCCCGTTGAGAGCGACACCGTCGCCGATTTGTTTTAAGGCTGGTCACAGATAAATTCAAAAAGCAAACTGACGGGGATATAGGTTAGGACTGGATAATAGACAAAAGGTGAGAACCTAGCAATTTGTTTTATTTTGAATCCAACATATGCAGTTTTGATAAGTTTTCTTTTCTTCGTCGAATGATAGGACTCTCGTTTGATTCTGAAGATTTTCGTGTCTCTTCAGCCATCTAAAATATATTCACCATTTGGGAGAAGGCTTGAATCAAGCGACACAAGTTTAGGATTTTTTAGCTCTTATTGTAAAACAAAAAAACTTAAGGGTTGCTTTAGTGTAAGCTTCCCGAAATGGCGCTGCAGCCCTTTCGCCTTTACGGCGAGGATATAATGACTAAACTTCTTGAACCCGTTGCATATTTAAATCATACAATACATTGCCCTTCAGCTGTAGCCCTAGGCCAGGCCGGCTTAGAAGAAAGCACAAACATGAATTTTGAGATAATTATAATAATATTTGGATGATTTGTATAGCGCCGTTTTTTGTGAAAAATCACCTCAAGGGCGCTGTATAATCTTATTTTCTATTATAACATATTAAATCCTAGTTTAAATAAGAAAATATACAGGAATATACTTAGCTGGCAGGTCCTATCAGATAGACACACTTATTAACTTAAAATTATAATTATGATTTTTATTTTTTATTTATTTTTTCCAATTTCGGGCATGGGAGCGAAATTAAAAAAATGGACTTTCTGAATTTATCGTACAGTACAGGATTTGGTTAAAATTTGTATTTCTAAAGGTGATTCGTCGAAAGACAGATTATTTTTAGATTCTTTTAATGAATTTAAGGATATGAGAGTCTGAAAAGGTAAGTTTTCAGTTTGGACCGAAATTCTTTTGGGCTCGTTATACACCTTAGTTCCGGAAGGAGTTTATTCCAAACCTTCGGCCCCGAAACCCCGAAAGCGCGATCTCCAAACATAGTATTTGGATTGCGTTGGGGTTCTATCAGCCTTCCGATAGCCGATGACGTTGCTGATCGAAGAGTCGACTGCCTTAGAAGAATGTTTTCTGGAACGCATAGTTCGGTGATGTACAGTGGGGCCATTTCGTTAATGGATTTAAACACCATCCAGCACAACTTGTACTGGATTCTTTCAGTGCACTTGAGCCAGTGAAGGTTCCGAAGGTGCTCTGAAATATGCGAATATTTAGATACCCCGGTGATAATACACCCTCAACAATACACTTAGGCTAAGCAACGAAAAGCCGCTGAACAGCAAGAGCCGGAATTAACCAAGAAGGGGAAAAAAGGTAAGATTATTCTCGAAACACTTTTGAGAGGGTTCTTTAATCCTGTTAAATAATTAATACTGATTAGGTGCTTTATTAATTGCGGGGTCTTAAAGATTTACTTAGGGGCTCAGAAGGGAGGTTGCTGAGGGCGGGGGAGGAAGGAAATCGTAGTCATCCAAGATTACCTTAGGGTGGCTTATCTTAGCACTGATCCCAAAAATAGCGAGACAAATAATGAAAGATGGAAAATAAAATGTTTCAAATTTTTTTTATTATAATAATAATAAAATGTTATTTCAGAAGGTATGCAGGAGAAGTGCAATGCAATATCTTCCATAATTGCTAATAATAAATAGTTACAATAATAATATTATACAAGTTGTGATACACACAATAAAATGATAAAAAAAATATATTTAAAAAAAACATAAATTCGCAAGAAAAAAAAAATAGTGAATATTGTTTTAATCGAGCGTGCTTGAGAGGAGAGCTGAGCCACTCAGATGCAGCCGCGACAGTGACGTTGCTTGAATTTCGTGTCCTCCCCCAGAAGCTGGCTAGTCGGTGGCGAAGTAAGGCGGGGAATGAGTGCACCCTCCCTTCGGTGAACATTGTAGAGGCACTGCAGAATCTTGGAAGTCGCAGAAGCTGCCTATAGGCATTGTTGTAGCAAACCCTCAACTTGTTCCATTGCGCTGTCGGGTACTGTATCCACAGCTCAGATGTATACAGGGCAGTACAGTACGTCTTAAAAAGCAGTTTCTATAATAATAATAAAGTTTTTGCTCCAGACGGCAGGAGTAGTGCGATGCAATACATTCCATAGTTGATAATAATACCTCAAATAGATTTGTAATACGTACACACACAAAATGATAAAGAAAAGACAAAAAGTCATAGGAAAAATTAAATGTATAAATTGACAATGGAGGGTATTGGGTCTCATATCTACAGAAGGCCATCAAGGGGAGTCCATCCTGGCAGCGTTAAGGTTGATGGGGCCAATATCTTACTCCTATGAGCTTCTTTACTAGACTTCGGGATCTGACGGGATTCCATGGTGAGGTCATTTCTAGAGTTGTTGATTCTTTCCCTCTTTCCTGCCACACTCATATTATATACAATATCAACCCTGATGTATAGCAGTGAGGCATGGAACTGGCAGAGGAAGGATGAAAGTAGACAGAATGCTGTGGAAATGAGATCCCTGAGACGTATATGCTGTAAAACCATGTATGGCCGTGTTAAAAATGTTGATATTCAGAAAAATTGCAAGGCTGACGTAAGCGTAATGAATAGGATCAATAAAGGTACGCTTAGATGGTTTGGACATGTAGAGTGTATAAACGAAGAAAGGAATGTGAAAAGAATATATGATGCCAAAGTGAATGGAAGAAGAAGTCGGGGACGCCCGAGGAAGATACGGCACGTTCAAGTAAATCTAATACTTGAATCGGGCTATGTGAAGAGTCAGTATAACAGAAGAGTGTGTATGAGACGGTGTATGAATGTGAACGAAGCAAGGAGTGTGTGCCAAAACAGAGTTTTATGGCGGTCTGTTCTCTCTGCCTATTCTTACAGAGAAATGGCGTGATGATTAGTTATATACAATATTCACCACATAAACAGGCCTCGAGGTTTCCGGGTTTTTATCATATTTGGGGATGCTATGCGGAGGGTGATTTTAAGATGAGGAAGACATGAACGGTCTCAAAGAGCCCATGTTACAGAAAGGTGTAAACACAGCAGCTGGCCGATTTTTCAACAGTTGAGTACAGTGACGAGTAGTCAAATCGACTCACAAAAAAACACTGTAAAAACAACAGAAAAGTTTTACCTCGGGAAAGAACTAACAACCACCCGGAAGTTTATTTGGATTTCAGTATTAAGTTTGTAGCATTTAATAAATTTATCACTGTGTTCTATTCACCTTTATGAAAATGTTAATTAATAATAATGAAAATGAAATAATACCTTTGTATGAGGCCACAGATTTTTAAATTTAATTGGTGCCACAGTGTAAAATCCCCATTTTTAGTTCTAAACACAAACATTAGGAGCATTGCAAAAAACTTAGATGAACTTTTAATAAACCTAAATAATTTACATGTGCTACCGGTTTGAATAGGGTTAACTGAAACGCATTCAAACAGCGATCAACATATAAATGCCCTACCCAACTATCACGGATTTGCGACAAAGACAGCAATAAACAAAAACAGCGGAGTTATAATGTACATACGTGATGATTGTGAAGTTTCTAATATTGCTGAAGTAAACATAGAACTAGTAAATTGTTTAAATATAGAATTTAAATTTAAAAATAATATTTATAGAGTTATAACAATATACCGAACACATAATTCAAGCATAACAAACTTCACAAATGAACTTTGTCAATATCTTAATACACTATCAAAAAAAAATTACGATTTTATGTGGTGACTTAGTTTACCAGAAAAAATAAGATTAATTAATGATGATCTTAAAGAATTCAAAACACAATTAAAAAACTACACTGAAAACTTTAAATAAATATCTTTGAAAAATCATTACAGCAAATTATTAGTAACTAAATAAACAGCACCCCCTCATACACACAAGCATTGCTTTTTTATGAGGGTAATTTATAATTTATAATGAAATGTTTACATTTAAAAATATATATATTGATTTAACACTTGTATAACACTACTATATATTATGTTTGATAATAATAAAAAAATAATAAAAAAATAATTTTAATTTTTAAGACCGACCGGTTTTACTTAGCCTAAGCATCATCAGGGTACACAATCAAACTAAACAAAACATAGATAGTGGGTGGTTATATATACTCGTACATACAGAGGGAGAACACAATATAAAATGAAATATGAGAACAGTATGAAAACAAAAGAATTACATTTAAATTATAACAAAGCAACAGAGAGAAAGATACAAATGATATGAAATGAAAGAGGATAATGAGAAATTTTATGGGTTTGTGGGAAATATACCTAATATTGGACTACTGGACAAATTTAACTGATTATTAAGAATATTTTTTTTTAAAATATTTTTTATAGTGAATACCGCACAAGAGTCCCAACTGCTCCTAATCGTCTAGAGCCAGTGAGACTATGGCATCCTAAATTAGGGTATTTTGTGAGGCTGAAAGTGCCGGGGGGGGGGGAAATGGAGATGGGGAAGAGGAAAGTTGGGAAGGACCTGGCTATTCAGATCTGGTCACTAAATACTCCTAAAGCCGTATTTTATACAACGTTTCGATTCTGAATGGTGGTCTTTCACCAGGGCAATAGTATCTACCACTCTGAACTAAATCTATGACTTTTAATTTTAATGGCTTTCTTTATTTCTAGCGCTTCTAAATTATTTAATCTGCTGCCATGACCATTTATGTGGAGAATATGAGCACCGCTGCTTTTATTGAGGGAATGTTCTTGTTCAATGAGATGATTGGCGAATTCAGAAAAACCGTGGTTATTAAAACAGTATGGTGTTCTTTTTCCAACATTGACATTACGGGTTGTTTTGCCAATATAAAAAGCAGTACAATCAATACAATCCAATTTACAAATTCCCGATTCACTTAGTTTATTGTCTTTATCCTTAGAATTGATTAGAAGTTTACCTAAGTGATAATTAAATATGCCAAACAATAAAGTGATTGACTTTTACGAAAGTAATTTTCTTTTATATTTTCTTTTCTTTTATATTTTCTTTTCTTTTATATATCTTCTTTTATATTTTCTCCTATATTTTCTTTTTTTTTTGATTTTAATTTTATTTTCTTTTATATTTTAAATTGTTTTATCATGTAATTCTAAAAATGTCTTCCACATCACAGGTGAACTCCTAGCGTGGAGGACAATGTTTATAAAATATTGTAAATAAACACGAAGTTAAGTAAATAAAAAAAAATAACATTTAAATATGATGCATATTTTATCGTAATCTAGGAAATGATCGGATTGTTTTGAAAGTTGTTTTGGGGTCGCTACCCTCCTTACGATTGCCTCATTGTTTATATAATTCCTGGTGACGTAGATTGCCACGTGATCCGTGCTTACTGTTAAAGAAAAAATACAATACATTCGTAGAAACATTCAAAGTCAAACAAGAATATCGTTAAATATTTTCATTTGAGGTTCTGAGAAATTAGATTACACGCCTCAGCAGGTCGTCGGATCAATTCTAATGAGCCCGTAAAAAAAATTTACCTTTGTAGCTTATCATTTTGAAAAAAATATATTTCCCGTGGACTTGAACAACAAGCTTTTTGATTCTCAAAGAGAGTATTTATATAAGGTTTTTATGCTGAAGAGATATCAAAACGATTACACGAATCAATAGAGGAAATAAAATCAAGGAGAAATTCGATCATTTTTTAATAATTACTTTTCGACAATTGTTTTTGCCTTCGAGGCCACGTGACTCCTGTCCGCCATGTTTAATTAATTATTTCGACGGGAATCATCGAGAAAGTTTAAAAATTATGCTTTGATTTTTTAACTTCTTTTAAGCTGGATTCACACCAACGTCCGGATCCGCTCAGTGACGATATTGTTCCGCAAGAGAACTTATTGGTATGGTAGGAGTATGTGCCAAGACAAAGAATATCCTTCTGCCCACCCTTGTGATATTTAACTACTTAGTTAGTTAAATAATTATGTTGATGTGTAAAAATACTTAAATGGCAGATTTTTTTTTATTAAAAACCATTTTTTATCATTAAATAATATTTTTAATAATTAACAATTTAAAAATCTGCGATGTAAGTATTTTTACACTTTAAAATAATTATTTAACTAACTAAGTAGTTAAATATCACAAGGGTGGGCAGAAGGATATAATTTGTCTTGGCACATACTCCTTGATTAATATTCATACCATACCAATAAGCTCTCATCCGGAAAAATATCTTCACTGAGCGGATCCGGACGTTGGTGTGAATCCAGCTTTATAAAGAAGCTTTTGTGGTCGAATCGCCTCGTTACGACATCGCTTACATTTTATGTATTTAAAGCAGTCATTCCCAAAGTGGTCTATATCGACCCCCAGGGGTCGATTCCGACCTGCAAGGGGTCCACGTCAGTGAAAAAAAATTTGGGGGTGCATGAGACGTAAATGGGGGTCCACGGGAGTGGATTCCATTTAGGCAGGCCGTCACCAAAATGTTGGTTTCCCGCAAATGTAATAATCCACCTCACAAATAGTACCTATGTAGGTACTTACGTAATACTATCTTATAATGGACTTTAATTCCCTTATTATATTAAGAATAATAATTTTTGTGGAAGATATTTTGCCGATTTGCTAGTACTTTTCGATGTCAAATCTCTACCGACTAGTGCTTTTTTTCGGAGAGGAATTTTTGTTGATTTGCTAGCACTTTTCGATTTGGGATCTCTGCCGGCTAGTACTATTTTTTGACGAGTTCGACTACAATTAAAGTGTTCACCGCAAAGGGTTCATTTCAAAGAACTAGCAGTTCCTGAAGCGTTCACAACACTTTGAAGTTTTTCCCAACGCTAAAAAAAATCAATACTAGGAAAGCAGGGGGTCTATACAAAACAGAAAAAATCGACAAGTGGTCTATGGAACAAAAAAGTTTGGGAACCTCTGATTTAAAGAGATCGGTGGGTACCGATCTCTCCACTGGAAAGAATACAGCAGGGTCGTTGAGGTTTTTCTAAGTTGAGTTATGTCCAATCGGTGCATGCAGTGGACACGTGTGCAGTTCTTATGCATGTCGATTGCAGGACGGCAAGAATAAGTGTTGTATGGAACGTCAGCTGATAACTTAATACTGCACGTTTGGGGGGTATTTAACTAACTTTTGACTAAACTGTTAAGTAACTACTCGTCAATAATAATGATTGAATGATTTATATAGCGCCGTTTTCGTGACAGAAATATCACCTCAAAGGCGCTTTACAGCATAATTAGCATAATATCACAACTAAGACTTATTACTACCGTATGCATAATACTTATAAATAGTGACCGACAACAAACATATTTACATTAACATATATATATATATATATATATTATCGAAGGAAGCAAACACTTTGTAGCTGGACATTATAATTTAAATAAAAAATAATTTTGTTTTAAGCCACTTTATTTATACACATAATAGTATATACTTATACGTTCCTGATGAAGGTTAAGTCTAACCGAAACCGGTCGAATTGTTATGTGTATAAATAAAGTGGCTTAAAACAAAATTATTTTTATTTAAATATATATATATATATATATATATATATATATATAATGGTTGTTGCCCGTGCTGTCGGACCTAGGGTAGAAAGAAAGGGAGTAACTAACTAACCATCATGCCGTTTCCCCGCAGGGGTAGGCAGAGAGGACGGACCGCCATATAACTCTGTCTTGGCACACACCCCTTGCTTCATTTACATTCATACATCGTCTCATACATACTCTTCTGTTATTCTGACTCTTCACATGACCCGATTCAAGTATTTGATTTACTTGATCGAGCCATGTCTTTCTCGGGCGTCCTCAACTTCTTCTTCCATTCACTTTCGCATCATATATTCTTTTCACACTTCGTTCATTCGCTCTACATGCCCAAAACATCTAAGCGTCCATTTCTTGCTCCTATTCATTACGCTCACATCAGCCTTGCATTCTTTCCGGATATCCACATTTGTAATACGGTCATTCATGGTTTTACCGCACATCCGTCTCAAAGAATTCATTTCCACAGCATTCAGTTTACTTTCATCCTTCCTCTGCCAGTTCCATGCCTCACTGCCATACATCAGGGTTGGTATAAGCACTCCATTGTGGACTGCTAGCTTCGCTTCTTTGGACAATTTCTTATTTGCGCCTACAGCGTTCAGTCCTCCATTAATGGAGTTTCCTGCATTCACCCTTCTTTCAATATCCTTATCAGCCTTACCCTTATAAGGGAGTAAGTAATAGTAAACTATATACGAGTATATAAACTAAGTATAGCACTCGGACTGAGTGATCAAAACTGTAGTGAAGCAAATTGACGTTATTGTGGGTGTGATAAATTTAAAAACGTGTGTCTTTAGTTTTGCTCTGAACTCAGCCGAGCTGTCGATCTTTCCCAAATGTGAAGGGAGGTTATTCCGAGCTGTGGGGCCTGCTACGGCAAAAGCTCGCTCTCTGAAATTGGTGTTGGGATTGCGTTTAGGTACAGTAAGTCTACCTATGGCCGTTGAAGATGCTAAGTTACATTAATCATAGTTTTAGCATTATGTACGTAAGTAAAAAGGAATGTATAGTATATGGAGTTAAGACAAAATATTAACTAACTAAGGGGTAGAGAGAGAAAATGGAACGCTTCATAAATTTATCTCTGCACATGCTCCTTGCTTCATTCACATTTATGCATCGTCTCATACATACTCTTTTGTTATTCTGACTCTTGACATGACAAAACGTAATCGATGACATTGTGCACAAACTCAGAGCAATTATATCCCAGGAGGGATAGCTTTGCGGAACAGGGTACTAAGGATTGTTGATTTTTTCCTGACTCGGATGTGGCTAGGGTTTTCGTGGACACACCTTTTTACATCCATTCATAGTGTTGGATCCTAAAATCAACAATTTGATGGATCCTAACCTGATGCCTTCTGTCCAGTTTTCCTACCTCATTCCTTGCCAGTTTGTTCTACTGCTACGCCCTATTTGTATGGCTGGATAAAAATGTATTGAACAGCCTGTAATAAATGACCCCCACCCCGGGCAACGAAACACAAGACAAGGACGTCAAGAGCGGCGCGTTATTCGATTCCCGCCGCAGGCAGACAGTCAATCGCACTCACTCGTCTACAATCGCTGGGACCACCCAGGGACGGCGCCTCGGTTCGCATCCGTCCCTGGAAGATTCGTCACCTCAACTTTCATCGCTCGGGCAGATTGGTCGGCCCTTATCACAGACACGGAAACAGGTGAGCAGATTGGCACAAAATCTAATCTTCCCATTATTTCTCAAATAGATAAATCATCAAGTATTTCATCGTTTTACGGTCCACTTAAATTCATTCATGTCTTTCCAAAACTGATTCGCAGTTTCTGGATCGAACACATAGCATATGTCGACATAATGTAGCGTTTATTTGTGCAAGCACTTTTCCACAGTTTTGTTTTCAACAAAAATATAGGATGTAACCTCAAAAATCGTTGCATAACAAAACGTAGTGGGTGGAGTCACCGGAGACTCGGGAGACGGAAAACGTGCTTACATACCTAAAAGTGGAGCTATATTATGTGACAACTTGTCTTGTCTCTTTCTCTCTCACGGTTTACGACGTAAAAACCTGGAGAAAGTGATTTATCGTAAATTTGTATAGGTTGCGTAAAAATAATTAGCTCTCTCCCGTATATATTCTTACTTCAAGTGCACAAATACATTAATCGCATTTGCAATGCATTTCTGAAGGTGCTTTGAAAAATAAATTAATGTTTTTAACGATATTCATTTAATTTGATTTGTCTTTAATACATGATCTTCGGTGGTTTAATAATTCCAATATTAACACTTTATTCCTCTGCTGATTGAAGAAGTTGAATTTTTTAACGCATTTATGCATTATGATAATTTTATCAACATTTATTTTGTGCGGAATCCGTAACTCTAAGACCCTTCGCGCACGATGCATTTTTTTACGTTTTACCGCACAAGGGTCTCAACTGCTCCCAACCGTCTAGAGCCAGTGAGACTATGGCATCCCCAATAGGGGTATGTTGTTAGGCTGAAGGTAGTGTGGGAGGGGAAGGAGATGAGGAAGAGGAAGAGGAAGGTAGGGAAGTACCTGGCTATTCAGATCTGGTCACCAAACACGGCTGAAGCCATTTCAAGCAACGTTTCAATTTTGAATGGTGGTCTTTCGCCAGGGCGATACTTGGAGTATATATTGAATGGAGGAAGAAGTCGGGGACGTCCGGAGAAGAATTTGCACGACCAGTTGAATCAAACACTTGAGTCGGGCCACGTGAATAATAGTCAGAATAACAGAAGAGTATATTTGAGACGATGTATGAATGGTGTGTGCCAAGACAGAGTCGTATAGCGGTCTATCCTCTTTGCCTACCCCTGCAGAGAAACGGCGTGATGGTTTGTTAGGTAGTTAGTACCTTATTGTAATTTTACATCTTTTATATCAAAGACTTAAAGTAAAGGGTTTCTTTTCAATATTCTTCTCGCGAGGATTTTGAACCTGGAGCTCAAGAACATAACAGCGATTTAGATGGGCACATTTCTACCCCAAACGGCATCTGAAAGCCTTATCTCGAAATAAATATCTTTGAATGGGCCACTCTTCCTAGGGATATTTTGCCGGAACGCTTGCCAAACCAAAAATTAGCCGACTTCAAATACAATAATAGTAAAAGTGAATTGATAAAATAAGTTTTATCATACAGCTGTAGATATTGCTTCGAGGGTCGTTGCCGTTAACTGAGAACGAAGCCTACTTCAATTGAAGTTCAAATCATTAAACAAAAATAATCTACGATATATTCTTACCCATTTACGGAATTTTTCTACCACAGTGTTTGTTACACGGAAGAATTGAATTGTTCATGTTCTAGAGAAATACAAACTAACATTAGATATATTTTTTAAAGAACATTTTATTAGTATAATAATAGCAATGATCTTATATAGCGCAGTTTTGTGATATTTCACCTCAAGTGCGCTTCATACTAAATTAATTAATCTAATAATCTCAACATAATCTGTCTCTCGACGAATCACCTTTAGATATACAAATTTTATACAAATCCTTTACTGTACGACATTTTCAGAAAGTCCTTTTTTTTAATTTCACTCCCATGCCCTAAATCGAAAAAAAAAGTAAAAACAAAAATCATAATTATAATCTTAAGTTACTAAGTGTGTCTATCTGATGGGACCTGCTAGGTAAGTATGTTTCTGTATATTTTCTCTTTAAACTAGGAATTAATATCTAATAATAGGAAACAAGATCTATACAGCTCCCTTGAGGTGATTTTTTACAAAAACGGCGCTATACAAATCATCCAAATATTAATAATAATAAGACTAACTAACAAGGATAAAATATTATATAATATTATAACTATCTAATATCATGAGAGGAAAGGTTCAGATATGGGTATAACAGTGCATGTGTACATCAACAGATTAAAAAAAAAACAATTTACTAGAAACTAAGGTTATACAAATCCGGATGAAAAAATTTGAACTAATATTAACGTATTTGTCAAATCAACGAAAAGGAAATTAGATTGGGGACAGTTAACATGTTGGTACTTAAAAACATGAATATTCAAGTATTATAAGTAAACAATTCTAAAGATTAGCGTTTGAAATCTTAATTAAGATTGTTGTCATAACAGGATTATCTGTAAAGTTATACTAAAAAAACGATTTTCATGCGAATAAAACATAACTGTTTGATCGGAGGGAGAAAAGCGGGGGGTGGGAAGGATTGTAAGAATTAGATCAACATAGCGCACTGGGAAAATTAACTTGAAACCTTTTTGCTCTTTATTTTTTATATCAATTATTGAAACAATATCAATAATTTTCAACGGATGAAACGGTAAAAGACACAGAAAACAAAAAGAATTGGGTCGCGACCGAGACTTGAGCTCGGAACCTCTACTCTAGCCGAGAGTAACGCCTCTGCCAATTGTACGAAAGCTTCAACGCTTTAAGATATAATTAATTATTTCCCATTCATCTGTTTGATTTCCGTTTTGATATTGGCTTTTCCCAAAGCAGATAAAATACTAGTGCCTGATTAAATAATATTTTCATAACCTCGGTGCAAAGCTTATACGAGTATACTCGCGGTAAGGTAAAATGACTCTAATTTGAATGTTATCAACTTCGTTAAATAGTTCCCGAATAGATTTTAAAGGGCCCCGAAATACTTAATTTTGGTAATGCCGAGCAAATGATGATTCTAAAACTGATGGCATCTAACACAATATAGACATAATCGCCAACCTTCGCCCTGTGCCGCTGCGGAAGGGCTAGGGCTGAAGGGGTGGGGTTAAGAAAACCCGCCCCAGGGCACCAGAAGCTGGCAGGAGGTGCCGTGGTCAGCAGCCAGTTGGGATTTAGCTTTTTTAATTTTTTAGTACATAGAGTGGTGACCTGGGCGTGGCTAAGACCAAGGCTAGGGTATTTATACATCCATTCACATCACATATCGACATAATGTTTTTGTTTATTAGTATAACCGCTTTTTCAAAGTATTAATATCCACAAAAATATATAATCCAACCTAAAAAACCGTTTAGTTGTGTCAAGTTTAGTGGCATAATAAGAAAATATGGGCGGGAGTCCCGCGGTGACCCAGGAGCCCAAGATCATTGTGACAGTACGCACAAGCGGAGTATTATATTTGTTGTCTCTTTCTCTCTCATGGTGTACGACGTAAAACCCGGAAGAAGTGATTTATCGCAAGTTTGTATCGGTTGGGTAAAAAAAATAGCTCTCTCTCCATACATGTTTCTCCAAGAGTGGTACCTATCCAAGGCAGAGTAGTCAGTTTTTGATGATTTTGCCGGACTCGGGAGACCTGGGCGTAGCTTGGACTAAGGCTTGGGTATTTATACATCCATTCATAGCACATGTCGACATAATGTTTTTGTTTATTTGTATAACCATTTTTTCAAAGTATTGTTATAAACAAAAACGTAGGATATAACCTCAAAACCCGTTGAGTTCATGTCCTGTTATGTCGCATAACAAAACGTTGTGTGCGGAGTCGCCGGAGACTCGGGAGACGTAGAACATGCTTACATACCGAAAAACAGAGCTATATTGTGCGAGAACTTGTCTTATCTCTTTTTCTCTCGCGGTTTACTACGTAAAAACCCAGAGAAAGTGATTTTCGTAAGTTTGGGTAAAAATTTGCGTTGTGGTCGTTTTGAAAGAATTACTTCAAAGAACTACTTCTTTTGGCAGTAGTTCCTACTTCATTCATTGAACAAATACTTAAATTGAATTGGTAGTTCATTTCAACGTTCATTAATTTCATTAGCTTCATTCAATTCATTTCATTTAAGCAAAATACTTCAACGGAAGTTAGAAGAACTACTTCAATTTGCAGCAGCTCAGTTGCGAAGTTGAACTTCAAAGCCTATAAAGAAGTACTTCATCACAAGTACTTCAAATGAAGTCCTTTTCTTTTTTAAGTACTCCATTTGAGTTTTTTCGCTCGCCGGTTCCAGTGCTTTTCACATTCAAATCTCTACCGACTAGCATGTGTTTTTTCGGTGAGGAACCAGATCCAGTTATTTTTGTTTTTAAATCTCTATCGGCTAGTACTTTTGATTTGGCGAGGAACCAGTTCCAGTTCTTTTCGCTTTCAAATCCCTACCGACTAGCACGTGGTTTTTTCGACGAGGAACCAGTTCCAAAAAGAACTGAACCAATAACCGGATAAATTCAAATTTCTTTTTTGCGAGTTCTACGTCAATTGAAGTGTTCACTGCGAAGGGTTCATTTTAAAGAACTAGCAATTCGTGAAGCATTCACAAAAAAATGAAGTTTTTCCAACCGCTAGTAAAAATGTTTAGCTCTCTCTCTCTCTGTGTATATATAATAATAATATAATAACACCAATGCGATGACAGCCCTCTTCAATGGAGTGATCAGAAGCAAGTTGGAGTACGCTAGCACTGTCTGGGCTCCACATCAAACCAAATACATAAATATGTTGGAACAGATTCAAAAAAAATTTCTCAGGTATGTGTTCATGCGTTCGCACGGAACATACCCTATGTTCATGCATCACATGGAACTACTCGAGGAGACACATTATCAAAGCTTAGAGACTAGGCGCAATGCTGGTCTCATGACAATAGGCTTTAAAATTATAAATCACTTAATCGACTGTCCATACCTCTTGGCATGCTACTGCTTATTCGTACCTGAAAAATACTGTCGCAGCAGAAATCATGCAATGTTCAGAATACCCTATGGTCGGACAGATGTTTTGGCTCAGCATAGCATGACAAGAGGTATAATTCTGTTAAATACATCATCTATATATATTGATATATTTTTAGATAATTTACAAAAGTTCAAACAACTTTTAATTTAAAAATGTTATAATTTGAAATTGCTCACTTGTTGTTCCATTGTACTGTTATTGGGTTTATATCTGTTGTACAATAATAAAAAAATATATATTCTTGCTCTGAACCTCCAGGCGATATCGTGTCGAGCGTCTTGTATTGATGTCATACCGAAGCTTTACTTCACAACTACACTATATTACAAGTTTAGAAGTTCAACTCGGCGTTTTTGATGATTTTAACATGTCGGCGCAAATGGGCGTGGCTAAGACTAAAGCTACGGTATTTATACATCCATTCATATCACATATCGACATAATATTTTTTGTGTATTCGTATGGCCACTTTTTCACAGTATTTTTATCAACAAAATATAGCATCTAACCTAAAACCGTTTAGTTGTGTCAAGTTTAGTGGTGACCGGACAGCGAACATCGCCTGTCGCCGCTTCGGTGTACGAGTAAATGGTGTTTGGGGTAAAACAAATTAGGAACTCAAGATTACAAGTTTAGAAGTTTGTCTCGGCGTTTTAATTTACCAGAGGAACATTTCTGCAGAATGGTGTTTGGAGGAACTAAGGAAGTGTCTCTTTAATTTATATTTCCTGGAGAGATTACAGAAACCTAAACTTTGTAAATAACTAAAGTCCTCAAATATAGTACCATAATACGTTTATACCTTGAAGGAACAATATATGGAGGGATAGTTGTTTTACCCAACCCATCCGAAATTGTAATAAATCACTTTTTCCGAGTTTTTACATCGTACACCATGAGAGAGAAAGAGACAACAAATTTCTTGGAGCGCTTCTATTTACTGTCGTAATGATCTTAAGCTGGTTATTTTCGCTGGTTAACGGCGGGACTACGCCCACATTTTTTATTATGCCACTAAACTTGACACAACCTAAACGGTTTTTCAGGTTATATGCTATATTTTTGTTGATAAAAATACTGTGAAAAAGTGGCTATACGAATACACAAAAACATTATGTCGATATGTGATATGAATGGATGTATAAATACCGTAGCCTTAGTCTTAGCCACGCCCATTTGCGCCGAGTTATGTTAAAATCATCAAAAACAAGTCCAAAACTGACTTTACTGCCTTGGCTTGGGCTACCTCTTGTATACTCTAAGGTTTATACTGTCTATATTTCCCCAATAGGGATATGTTGTGAGGCTGAAGGTAGTGAGGAGGAGAAGGAGATAAGGAAGATGATGGTTGGGAAGTACCTGGCTATTCAGATCTGGTCACCAAACACGGCTAACGCCATTTTTAAGCAACGTTTCGATTCTGAATGGTGGTCTTTCACCAGGACGATACTTAGTGTATCTACCACTCTAGGACGTGCCCCAAATAAACTTTATATTCACATATTAATTAAATAAAAGTAATTGACGCACGCCGGGTTTAAACCCGCGACCTTTGGATTCGTAGTCGAGCGTCTTACCACTCGACCATGGAGGCCATCCTTAAACAAAAAAAAAAAAAATACATACCTCATAATGTCATGCCCCAAAACATTTGTTTTTAAATATTCAACTTCATTATTCTAATTTGATATTGATTCCGAAAAGGACATTATATGTTTTAAGTTTTTGAATTATGGCGACCCTTTTGATCGGAACTGCCAATAGAATAACATAATAATACAATACAGCTAGAAGTGCTACCTTCTATGTATAAAATACGAAATTCTGCGGACTTGACTACAGGTATTTTTTTTAATTTTTTTTCTAGATTCTTATTTATCATTAAGTGATGAATCATTTAAAGTGACTGACTCTAACTTTTGTTCCTCTGTACCAATAGAACGGCGCTATCCGCCTTACTTGGTTACGTTATGTGGGTGGAAAAATGCTTTTACGTGACCGTTGAATTTTAATTCACGAGTTTACGTAGGGAAAACAAATGTTTCTAAAAAGCCTACATTTATTACAGGTAGCTACTCAGAAGTAAAGGTGTAGGTCACTTCTCTACCTGCGTTCAATTACGGAGAGTGACAGGTACGCTGATAAACAGACAAGGCTCGACAACAATACAAAACGAAGAAGTTGAAATATGCACAAATATTTATTCTTGGAATAAAGTCTACGGGCAATGGGCGTATAATGCCCCCGTTAAATTACCCTAGGAGCTGTTTGGAAGCAGCCTCGAGCAAATGATTATAAGGGTAAATCATGCTAAATGTAACACAAGCCTGTAAAATACCATGTGAAATCAAGTGTCAATCATTATACTCAAATCAACAATACGTCCTGATAAGTACCCACCTACGTAATGGTACGTCACTAGGCATTACGTCATTAGTCATTAGACCTCAGAGCAACAATATACAAGAGAGAGCGCTGTAGAGAGAGCTGTAGTCAGTTTTTACGAGGTTTGCCAGACTCGACTAGACCTGAGCGCGGCTGGGACTAGGGCTAGGGTTATAACGTGTGGGCGGAGTCGACGAACACGAAGAACATTCTAAGAATACTTAAAAGCGTTGTGATAATTCGGGAAAATCGTTGTCTCTTTTTTTCTCATGGTCTACGACGTAAAAACCCAGGAATATTTTTTATCCCAAGTTTGTATAGGTTGGGTAAAAATAATTAGCTCTCTCTCTCCATATGTTGTTACTTTAAGCATTAGACTCATTTGTAAAGATGTGACCCTCATTATACTTCGTTGTTGAAAAATATTACTTTTTAATTTTTACTATTTTCTTAGAGCTTAGAAACATGTACGTTAATTAATGAATCAGTAAAAGGTACCGTGTTACCGACAGATATATACGTAAATTCGTAAATTATACTTCGCATCTTTAGCAAGTCAAATACTGAAAACAGAAAAACAACCGTCTCCATGTGTCATACAACTGGTTCCCTCTGCAGGACTCGAGTGAACAGCTTAAAAGCAAATTTTTGCACTCCATTTATCAAAATAAGAGTATTGCCAAAATTGTGAAGTTTCCACCTACAATCAATCAGTGATGAATATACCAACCTGCAGCGGCGCGCACAGAGTTTTTGATCAAGGTAGGCAGTAGGAAAACAGCGCATCGATTGAAATTAGAGATATGTACCAACAAATGTCACTCATTGCTATTAGATTTGTTCTGTAAAAGCACTGCCTTAGACATCAACAAAGATTAGCTCACAGCATACATACTTCGTGTAGTCTAGTGAACATACTATAATCTACTCTGACTTTGGCGGCGTTTGGGCATAATTAGTTACTGCTTTTGACACGTTATACTAGGGCGGTCGGTGGGACGCTCGTGGCGGTGTGTGCTAAATTTCCGC
Source organism: Drusus annulatus (assembly GCA_022651775.1). NCBI lineage: Eukaryota > Metazoa > Arthropoda > Insecta > Trichoptera > Limnephilidae > Drusus > Drusus annulatus. The sequence continues at coordinate 271,169 of JAGWCC010000058.1, forward strand.
GCGTATTTTTGAAATCTAACCTATAACTTATCACTTAAACTTATAGCTAATAATTTACAGTTAAGAGTTATTACTAATAGCTAACAACTAATATTTTCAACTAATGACTTACAATAAGAACTTACCGCTAGTAACTACCTAGTGAGTATTACTTATAACTAGTGACTTACATCTGTATAAGTAGTGTGTGCCAATACAGAGTTGTATATGGTGGTCCGTCTTCTCTGCCTACCCCAGCGGAGAAACGGCGTGGTGGTTAGTTAGTTATTTACGACTTTCGTTTCAAGAGCAGGATCGTATCATCAGCGAAACTGATTAAATTGAAAACCTCGATTTATTAAACCAACGAAGCTAAGATAATATGCTATGCTAGTCTGACCGCCTGTCTTTAAATGGCAGGAAGTTCTAAATCACTCTCTATAATATTGCTCAGTCAATATGCAAAACATAATGTCAATGCAATCAGAATTGTAGAATAAATTATTATTAGTTACAAACGGGTTATTCAACGAAAAGCCTAAAGAGCCTTTTAATTCATTCGCACAACATAAAATTCACCTCATATGAAGCCTTAAAAATATAAAACCTTATATTTAAATCAACAACATAGATATAAAGTGTTAATTAACCTGCTGGATTCTATTCTAGTTAGGCACCACAATTTAAATAAAAAATCGCCAAAACAAGTTATTTTATCTTTTATTAATTGAAATGGACCACTTCCAACCGAGCACAGGTGTACAAGATTTTTTTACGGAATGCTGCCATGATAAACAGATTCAAATTAAACAATGAGCTGACATTAGAATAAGCTTCTAATACCGATCTTAATCACCTTGTTAGTAAAGAAAATAAAAGTGACGTAAAAAATAACGTAGGTATTTAATAAAAGGGTATGCAGTACACAAAAACAGAATCGAAAGCCTCCAAAACAGATTTTTTAGATACCTAAACTTCGACCTTTTTGATCTCATAAGAGCAATGAGGACTCTACACATTTTTTCATCTTCCAAACATTAACTTGCCGAAGAAATGTAGCGGATTCAGTCATGTTATTCAAAATTGTAAACAATTTGGTTGACAGCCCTCATCTCCTGCAACTCCTATTATTCCAAGTTCCTATTTACAACAGCAGACAGTCACGTACTGTTCACCTCCCTCCTTATAACACCAACTCTAAACAAAACTCTTTTATTTACAGGTTCACAAATTCATTCAACATCAACTCTCACCACATCGACATCTTTAACTCAACTATACACATGGTAATATTGAAAAAAATCCAGGACTCGACTGCACCCAAACTAAATTATTAAAACTAACCTCCCATCTGCTCCCGTCCTTCTTCCTTTACCCCGTTCCCCTGTTCCCTTCCACCTTCCTCTCCCCCCACCAAAGTTGAGTTATTAAACTAAAACTGTATGAACATTGTCACACTTTATTTATAATATTTTTCATCAGCAGAGGAAAATTTGTAATTGGCATGCTTTGTTAATTTTATTATTATATTATATTACAACAGGTTCCAATGACCCAGTGAGGAACAAAAAGATAGTTAACAAAAATAAAATAAAATCATTGTTGATTTGCTGTTAATTTTCCCAAAATAAATAAATAAAAAGTTTTAAGTTTTTTTTTTTCACTAGGTCCATTTATTGATATTCGTTGTTCGTTAGCGGTAAAGTGAAATCGAATTTTACATTTGCGTCACAACTTCAATGACAAACCGTGCCAAAGTTTTGCATATAAATATAATTGAACTGCATTTAGCGATAAGCTTCCAGTGAGGTAAAGCCCAGCGCAGTCCTCCCCTATCCACCCACTCTAAATAGCAAATGGCGGTACGAGCATGATCAAGCTTCCGTTACTTTATTGAAAAATAGCAATTGAAGTTCAAATTAACAGATTCAGTTACCAGTTCTCACAGTTTTTGAAATAGCCTACACATTCAACTACCCTTTAATCTTTAACTGGGAACATTGACGTGACTTTTGAAGAGAGCTTTTTTTAAAGTAAGGAGTATAGGATAGTTTGGCCGGTTAGTAACCGAGTGGACGAACTCGTCGGATTCCCACCCGGGCGTCGTGCATTCAATTCCTCTGCTGGCTTCCTCCATCATTGCACAAGCAACATCTTCCGCTTCTTATAATGGCAGTAGGAGTTTAGAGTAACCCGGGAATGTTTGTCTTTCTTTTTAAATAAAAAAATATATATTTTTGAAAGAAATTGAATATTTGTATTAATTAAGGCGTTAAAGTGCCAAAAAATTCAATTATTTCATTATATTATTTTAATTTATAGAAATGCGAAATTAATTAAAGTTATTAAATAATGAAAACTGTCGAGATTGTTTCGAACTATTAGAAAACTGGATGGGCTACATATAATTTTATTTGACAATTTATTTATTTTTTCCACTGCAAACAGTTTGGGTAATGGGCAAGTTAAGGCAAAAATGTTTTTTTTTAGCAAGTCAAGTTACATCCCGTGATTTTTAACGGTAACCACTACATAGTTTATTAGTAGATTTTAAAAACGATACTTTATAATTTAACTGATTAAGTGATTACCCTGATTACGATTACCTCCAGCGAATTTAGAAATTAATAAAAAAAATTCAACAATTTAAATAATGAAATACACTTTTGGTATTTCTTCAAACAATACTGAGATAAAAGTGAACGGTAGTTGTCAACAAGTGAACCCTCAATTTAAGGCTTTTAAATACAAATGTGTCATTATCCTACCCCCAGCGAGCTTTTAAGTGAAATCTCCTTACAGTCAACAATAATTAGACACTGAAATATCGCTGCAGCATCTCCCAATTGGGAGGAATTAGCAGATTTGTCTCCATCGCGCCAGCAGTGGTCACTTGGAAACGGTAATTATTAAGACTTATTTCCAAACCAGGGCCTGGGCAGCAAATGAAATAATAAAAAATAGTTTTTTCGTACGAAGCAATCACATGGTGGTTGGACATTATATTAAATAAAAGAATACTTTGTTTTAAAACCACAGAACGTCAACTAAATTCTTTCCTCCAACTTATAAACTCATTTCACACTCAAATACAGTTCACCTTAGAATTAGCTATTAATGCGTCCTTAAACTTTTTAGACCTTACACTATCTCTATCAAACAATCAAATCGAATTCAATATTTACCGTAAACCAACTTACACAGACATAACTATTCATAACACATCGAATCATCCTATATCTCATAAGCATTCGGCCTTTCATTCAATGATTCACAGATTAGTTTCCGTGCCACTGTCTAGTATTAATTTTACAAACGAATTGTCTGTAATCAAGCAAATAGCGTTAAATAATGGATATGACTCAGACTTAATCAATAAAATCCTTAATAAGAAATTAAAACAAATTTCCACAAATAAATTCCTTTTCAACAGTACTCCACTTAACGATAACTTCAATCAAAATTACCAGTGGCGTAGGATTTTATTCATAAACAGTTTTTCCACCTTAAGTGTTAAGAACACTACACAAATAATAATCTCGGTAAATTTTTTAATCAATACAAAGGATAAAGATGATAATTTAAGCCATTCTGGCATTTACAAACTGAACTGTAATGATTGTCCCGCGTTTTTTATGTTGGAAAAACAGCACGAAATGTTAACACTAGAGTTAAAGAACATTTACGTTGCTTAAATGGTACCGGGTTCTCTGAATTGGCAAACCATCTAATCTCATCAAACCATACTTTCGAAAAAAACTACAGGAATTAGTCTTTTTACATAAAAACGGGATAGGCATTAGATTAGACAATTTAGAAGCACTCGAAATTAGGAAATCTTTAAAATCAAATTTATCACTTAACCTACTTAATAATCAAAAAAATGTATCCTTTAGCCCTATTTTAAATATGTTTCCTGTAAATCAAACTTTATCCCATCAATTGTCAACTTCACCCTCATTTGATGCTACGAATCACTCTGTTTTATTCCATAACTCACCCATTTAATTATTATTATGTATCCAAATACCTTCTTTTCCAGTAACAATGTAAAATGTCGTTTCATATATAAATTCAATATAGGATCTTTGTCTGCCCCTAACATTACATCATTATCTTTCTATTATGTACACTTGTTTATTTACCAATTCTTCGTAATATATATTAAGCACTTTCAACTGTTCCCTCCCTCTAATACATGCTTTCTCTCTTCCTTCTTTGTATTATATACTGTCTCACTCTATCATTAACTGTTGTACCTATATATACCTGTTAACTCTGTATTTTTTCTTTAGTTATTATATGTGCCCTGACGAAGCTTGATCCAAGCGAAACCGGTTGGCCTTCATCATAATAAATTCTGTGGTTTTAAAACAAAGTATTCTTTTATTTAATAAAAAATAGCGTTACGGATCCGATGTTCAAATTTTCAACATCTACGACCAAAACATAAAAAAATATTCATTTTACAGTAATAATTCTAGTTAATTCAGGATTATACACCTCTAACTTAAACGAAAAGATGAGTATCAAAGGACAACATACGATCGAATTCGATGAAGCACAATTGAAGTGCATGACACTTTCTTCTTTAATATTAACAATCATTCTTCGGTGAATTCACAATTTCTAATATAATGTAATATAATAATGTTACAGGTTAGTACTACGTTCAGAAGTTTACGACATTTCGTACACTGCGGAGGTAATTTTAGCTTTGTCACCCTCTATATCCCTTAACTTCCGGCAACACCTAAACCTTTCGATAAGCTAAAACCGCAGGTGTAAAAACTAACAAAGCGGAAGCTATCTCCTTTCTTATTGAGCTGACTCAGCTAAGAGACTAAAGGGAGGAAGAAACGGAGATATATTATGGTAGATGGGCGGTATGTCCCACACCTACCTCGTGCAGTACTCTCGTAGCGGGGGTTGTAGGCTGTGGTGGATATAGGAGATAGGGGCTGCTCTTACCTGAGAAGGAAGGAAACAATACTATTAGATCATTCGCAAGAATGAACAAGATTATACATTAAGACCAAGAAATACAAGCTATTCTCAAAGAAAACGTTACATTTCATCGCTCCAAACGTCGGTAAAAAAGAAGGATCGTTTACGAATCTTTAATGATTTGAATAAATAATAACGGACAAGATGCGAACAACCCTAGTAAAATAAATCCAAGCTCTGGCCAAAGGAGAAGTATTTGATTCGGTTGGAAGTGTTTTTCAAATAAGTATACGAGGCCTGTTCAAAAGAAAACGTGAATTTTGAATTTTCGTGGGCTGTGTACATTCGATTATCGATTTTTTGTTGTTGTTGTTATGTTGGTACACATATGTTTATCATATGTTAGCATTATCAGCCATTTTGGATTAGTGGTTTGTTTTTGACAACTGAAAAGGTTAGTCACGTTTTTGTGTGTTCTTAGATTTTTTACTTTTGAAAAAAATGGATCAAAGGATAAAATCTATGATTTGTTTTTCCACAACTCCAAGACGCTCATCGTCATTAAAATCTTCTCGGACTTCTGTAAAGCGCTTGTACCACTTAAAAACACTTTTTTGAGAAAAAGTAGACTCGTCAAAGGCCACAGTCAACATTTTAAGTGCGTTGGAGCACTTTATTCCATTTTTAACGCAAAATTTATTACATATTCTTTGATCCATTTTTTTCAAATGGATCAAAGCTAACATATGATAAATATATGAATACCAACATAAAAAAAAACGATAATCGAATGTACACAGCCCGCGAAAATTCAAAATTCACCTTTTCTTTTGAACAGGCCATGTACCTACCGGCTGACTTCACAGTACCTACATTGTCTTGCGTGTTTTGATTTTCTAAAGATTTTCACGATTTTCCCCCCTTGAATCTCATTTCCTGCGTCATGTTATCGTTTCCAGCCAAACCTATGTCAATAAGTTTTCATATTTGAAGGCAAACACTAAACTAACATTATTATAAGTTAAAAAATAACACAAAACAGTTGTATAACACAGCAGTTAGTAAAAGTTGTTTGTAGCAATTGGCTGCTGGAAATTATATTATCTATTTTTATTTTTATAGGGAATACCAAGAGTCCCAACTCCTCCCAAATGTCTAGAGCCAGTGAGACTATGGCATCCTCAATTGGGGCATGTTGTGAGGCTGACGGTAGTGGGGAATGAAGGTTGGGAAGTACCTGGCTATTCAGATCTGGTCACCAAACACGGCTAAAAAACATTTCAAGCAACGTTTCGATTCTTTATGGTGATCTTTCACCAGGGCGATACTTGGAGTATCTACCACTTTCGTACGTGCCGCAAATACACGTTTTTTTAAACTATTTAAATGAATTAATTGTGTTATGACCCATATTAATCAAATAAAAGTTATGGCGCACGTCGGGTTTGAATCCGCTACTCTTTGATTCGCAGTCGAGCGTCTTACCACTCGACTATGCAGGCTGTCAAATCTAACATTAGAACATTAAAGTGATCATTCAGAAATACACAGAAAGGTACAACGTTAATTACAAGTATTATTTAGGAATATCTAGAAAGCAACAACGTTAAAGTTATCAATATTAACGGTACTTTCGTTAACTTACCTGAATACGGCTTAAATTTCATTTTCGCGGGGATCACCGCAGGTAGGGAAATAAGATAATGGTGCGAGAGTTTCAGTAAATCTATTCTCCACCACATTAGAGGGTGGGTAGGGGCGGAGTTAGGTGGTAGGAGCACACTAGACACCACCCCGCACAGTCCAGGAGGGGCACAAAGCATAAGTAGGCCTCCCCACCCTCTCCATTGAATGGCGTATTGCAGGAAGGAACTTTGCCGGTGAGGCCTAAAATAATACCAGCTTCAGAATATCATATTAGATCCTGAAATTCGGTGTATAAATACTGAAATTATTAACCTGCCAATGTTTGGATGGGGTATATTTCCAGGAGAAACTATTTTAAGCTGAACTCCTCTCATTCGAGTTCCCCGAAGGAACAGACCGAGTATTCAATAAATGGCGCGAAAATAGACCACTTGCAGGAGTAAACTTACCGAATACAAGTAGAATTAATTATGAATAATTTCCTTTGTGAGTACGTACATAGTACATACATACTAGCGCTGTGACCGCTTTGAAAGAACTACTTCAAAGAACTACTTCTTTTGGCAGCAGTTCCTACTTTATTTATTGTTCATTGAACAAATACTTCAATTGAGGTTGGTAGTTCATTTTAGCGTTCATTTATTTCATTGAACAAGTACTACGATGGAAGTTAGATTATAAAGAACTACTTCAATTTGCAGCAGTTCAGTTGTGAAGTTGAACTTCAAAGCCTATAAAGAAGTACTTCAATTGAAGTTAATGTGAAGTACTTCGATCTAAAGCAGAGGTTCCCAAACTTGTTTGTCCTGTAGACCACTTGCCGATTTTTTTCTGTTTTGTATAGACCCCCTGCTTTCCTAAAATTGATTTTTTTTAGCGTTGAGAAAAACTTCAAAGTTTTGTGAACGAAAAAAAGCACTAGTCGGTAGAGATTTGAAATCAAAAAGTACTAGCAAATCGACAAAATATCCTCCCCAAAAAAGTGCTAGCAAATCGACAAAAAGGTAAAACTGAGGAAGAACCAGTTTCTCGTCAAATCTCAGGGAATTAATGTCTATTATAAGAGAGTATTACATTTGCGGGAAGCCAACGTTTTGGTGACAGCCTGCCTAAATGGAATCCACTCTCGTGGACCCCCATTTACATCTCATGCACCCCCAATTTTTTTCTCACTAACGTGGACCCCTTGCAGGTCGGAATCGACCCCTGGGGGTCGATATAGACCACTTTGGGAATGATTGATCTAAAGTAACGTGATTTTTTGGGAGTTCTTTTTTACTTCCAAAACCCTACCGACTAGTACGTGTTTTTTTTTGGCGAGGAACCAGTTCCAGTTCTTTTGCGAGTTCGACTTCAATTGAAGCGTTCACTGCGAATGGTTCATTTTAAAGAACTAGCAATTCGTGAAGTTTTCCTCAACGCTAATACATACACATACCATATGTACGAGTTTGAACTTTTCAAATTTGGAACTGATGTGTTCAGAAAATTATCAAAATAATTTTCCAATATTAAAAAACATTTTTTCAAATCCCTACCTTCCTAATAAAGTACCTACCTTTAGTGCATTTAAGTATAAATTTTTCTATATTTGAAAAGGGTGGATTAAAGCAACTAGTGTTTATTCTTAAGGTAAGTTTCATCCCCTAATTTTCACGGATGACAGCAACTAACTAACTATCCGTTTTTCGCCGAGGACGGCTTGCCCACACACTCCTTGCTTCATTCGCATTCATACATACTCTTCTGTTTTTTTACTCTTCACATGGCCCGACTCAAGTATTGGATTCACTGGATCGCGCCATGTCTTCCTCGTCCCCGACTTTTTCTTCCATTTACTTTCACGTCATATATTGTTTTCACACTCCTTTCCGCGTTCATTTACTCTACATGCCCAAACCATATAAGCGTCCCTTTCTTGATTCTATTAATTACGCTCACATCAGCCTTGCATTCTTTCCGGATATCCACATTTTTAATACAAACATACATGGTTTTATCGCACATACGCCTCAGGGATCTCATTTCTACAGAATTCAGTCTATTTGCATTCTTCCTCTGCCAGTTCCATGCTTCGCTGCTATACATTAGGGTTGGTATAGGCACTCCATTGTGGACTGCTAGCTTTGCTTCTTTGGACGATTTTTGTATTTGCGCCAACAGCGTTTAGCCCCCCATTAATGGAGTTTCCTGCATTCACCCTTCTTTCAATATCCTTATCAGCCTTTCTGTCTTTCGTAAACACAACTAATCTTTATTGAAATTTGTAGGATGTAACCACCAATTGTAGTACACGGGTGTGCATTGTACTCACTGTTTCAATGTCAGTAGTACGGAATCATCTTTATAAACTTCTCCAAAAGAACGGTTGAAAGGTGCATTGCGAAACGGAGCATGTCCATTAAGTTTCAATGGAACTTCTTGGTCATTTAAGTTTCTTAAACTCCATGAAACATACCACTGTTAATCTCCCTCGTCAACGTAGTATCAACTTCATTTTATCAGTATTAACTTTTCCTCTTAGTTTTTTTATAAGTTCCGGTTAGGATAAGAAGTAAAGTAGGAACAGGAAGTAGAGATAGTATTAGAGGGGGTAATCCGAGCCTCCTTTGAAGCTCCCACCTCTTTGATACAGTCTTACAGGACTAGAGGTAGAGGGTCGTTACTCGTAACAGTGGACAATATGGATCCAGATGTTAAAACCTTGAAGTAACAATATATGGAGGGAGAGCTAATTATTTTTACCCAACCTACACAAACTTGCGATAAATCGCTTAGTACACCATGAGAGAGAAAGAGACAACAAATTTTATAGACCGTTTCTATATACTGTCGCAATGGTCTTAAGCTCCTGGGTCACCGCGGGACTCCACCCACATTTTTTTTATTATGCCACTAAACTTGACACAACTAAACGGTTTTTTAGGTTATATGCTATATTTTTGTTGATAAAAATACTGTGAAAAAGTGGCTATACGAATAAACAAAAACATTATGTCGATATGTGATAGGAATGGATGTATAAATACTCTAGCCTTAGTCTTAGCCACGCCCAGGTGCGCCGAGTCAGGTTAAAATCATCAAAAACAAGTCAAAAACTGACTTCACTGCCTTGGATAGATACTTTTCTATGTACTCTAAGGTGAAACTAACTATTGGATACTCAGAGCAATAATATAGCTTAACGAAACAGTGCAGTCAGGATTGTTGATTTTTTCCTGACTCGGGCGTAACTAGGGCTAGGGTATTTTTGCATCCATTCATAGCACATGTCGACATAATGTAGCGTTTATTTGTATAACCACTTTCCACAGTATTGTTATCAACAAAAATAAAGGATATAACCTCAAAAACCGTTGAGTTATGTCGCATAATAAAGCGTAGTGGGCGGAGTCGCCGGAGACGCGGGAGATGGATATTTCTCTCTCACTGTTTACGACGTAAAAACCCGGAGAAAGTGATTTATCGTAAATTTGTAAAGGTTGGGTGAAAATCTTTAACTCTCTCTCCATATATATTCTTACTTCAAGATTTGATATGTATAGAGGGGTCAATATAAACACTCTGGATTCGCCTCCCTATGCATAAAATCAAAGCCAAAACGATCCACCTATGAAAATTTTCATAACCCAACTCCTTATCAAATTCCGTCGTCCCGCTTTGAAAGCCACATTCACTTCCTAACAAAATGCCACAGGGCACAAAGTTAACCCTCCGATCGGATGACGCAAATTGTTGATTGGTCGAACCAATAGGAAGCCAGAAAAGCACGCGCCGCAAAACTTAACAACACAACTACATGTACAACTCTGTTGCCTCGCTAGCCGCAAGCTTCCAAAGCCGTACACAAAGTCACGCAAGTTTGTTACAAAACTTACGCTGTAACTTTAATAGATGGCCCGTTATAAACCCTACACATTCACACACAACGACGCATTAAATTTTGCTTCGAGGAAATTCAATTATTCTCCTACGTTATTTTCTATGAATACGCTGGCACCGATCGAACTGTGACTTACATTCTTTTTAAAGTATTGAGATAACTGATTGATAAGTTATTAGACCACACTTCTGGGGAAATTTACGTAACACATTCGTATGTATTATATTGAAATAGAATTCAAAATAAACATTACCAAATATCACCGTTCCTCGTGAGAGTAAATTCAACGTAGAATACTCTTAGATGAATTAAATAATGTAGATACGTTACTGAGACAACTGAGATTTAATAATAATAATAATAATAGCTATTTATTTCAGCGGAACAGAGCGGTGGGTGCAATACTCTGTCTGCCATATAAGTAAAAATACATATCAGAAACTTAAAACAGTGAAGATAACATAAAAAACAAAATAGAAAAAATAATGATAGTAATAAAAGTAAAATAAATAGATAAAATAACGTAAAATGATAATAATAATAATAATAATATAAGAGCATTATAAATGAAATAAAGAAAATAACTTTTACGGCGGATTGAGGGAAATTCTCCACCTGTGATGTAGGGGCGCACTGTGCCACTGGACGGCAGCCTGGACGAGAGTGTTCTCGGATTCCTGGTAGCGCTGTCTCGTTCCTGCCATTCTGTGACGCATCAGAGCAGCAAACCCGTTCACCCTTCCCTCTGCAAACATCTGTGAGGCGCTGCATCGCCAAGGAAGACCGAAAAGCCCCTGTACGCGTGGTTGTACTGCACTCGGAGCGTGTTCATGACTGCTTGTGTATATCTGGTCCAGAGTTCGCAAGTGTACAGGCTCATGCAGTACGTCTGGAACAACTGTCTCTTTACCGGAAGACTGCACCTATTGAATCTCCTGGCGAGCATGTTGGCTCGCACGCTTAGTGCTCTTCTCTGGCGCTCTATGTCCTTCTTGTCATTTAAGTCGTCAGTTACGACATGACCCAAATATTTAATTTCACTGCTTATATTCAGATCAACTCCGCCGAGACGTATGGGCGGGATGACAGTAGGTCCTGTACTTGCTCTAAATATCAGCAGCGATGATTTTTTGGCATTGTACACTAACCCATGACTGTCAACGTACGTTTCACAAATGGCCACCAGTTTTCTCATTGCTCTTACTGATGGGGCTAGTATAACCATGTCATCTGCGTAGCTAATGTTGTTCATACATACCCCGGCAATGTGGCATCCGATTCTTGTTTTATTCAGTGCTTTACTCAGTTCGTCCATATAAACATTAAATAGAACTGGAGACATTGAGCCTCCTTGTCTAACGCCGCACTTTAGCTTAGCTGCTTCTGATAGGCTATCATTCCATCTGACGAAGTTTTCCTGTTGGTTGTACCATGCACCCAGTATTTTCACAATTGATGGAGGTACTTGTCGTTCGGTTAGTTTTTCCCATAACTTTTCAATATATAGCTGTATCCGTAGAGCAACCAGATTTGAATCCCATTTGCGAATCCTCTGTTCAATGTTTGTCTTCCGTCAAATTTAGTAGAACTTTTTCGAGGATTCTTGCAATAACTGTAGCGAGAGATATAGGCCTGTAGTTATCGGATGATGTCAAGTCCAGTTGACGGCTCTTTGGAATCGGTACTATAATAGTTTTGGAGAGTTGTTCCGGAATTTACTGCGTTTAGTATCACACAAACATTCGTTCGACAGACAAGCTGCCGCCAGCTGTCACAAACGCGTCGCTGTGGGCTCCTTTCTGACAAAAAATGCCTCGAGAAGAGTGAAAATTATACCGGAGCAAAAAACATATCTCATGGAGTTTCTTTCCATTCATAATTACCCACAAATCACTGATTATTTCAATTCAATCACTACAATCATTCACAAGATTTTTCAACTCGATAACGGTGTGAGATAGCGAATGCAGAAAAACATAAGTGTGTGAAAAACAACCGCGGCTCTCATCCGTACACACAAATATTTTTTGAATGGCTATCCTTTTCATAAGCGGGTACAACGGAATACAAGACGTTACTAGTGCTGCTACATTTTTCGAAAGATTTGTATGAATATGACGTGTCTTGTATTTTATGTCTTTAAGAATACCGGGACCTGTAAAATTTATTTGAGTTCGGAAAGGCAAACATTATATTAACGTGTACAAATCAAATAATATGAAATCCTCCCGTTATTTCTAGAGATCAACTGTTGGAGTAACTGTGTAGATTAGTGTTTGCTCAAAGGATTAGGCAGAAAATCTTCACACTCGTGATATGAAACATCTATAATATAATGTGATATTTTAATGCTTATAATTTTCAATATGGATATTAATATTTAATAGTTAATGTTTTAACACGTTCATTGCTAACTAAAATTTGTACACACTCGTATTAATGCCAAATGAATGACCGATCAATTCAAACTGATATAATGATCGCGATGCGACCGACAGAATGCTCCTTGGGTAAGGCGCGGGTATGTTCGGGGATGTAGAATAAAATATAATCACTTAGTCTTAAATACTTTTTATTGGAAAAATGTATATAATATTATAATTAAACCTTTAACTGAACATGGTTTACTACTGAACGGGAGTACAATGTGAATGGAAATGGTAATATAATAGTAGAGCATAATGGTAGAGAGTTTTTTTTACAGAAATGCGCTGCTTTTATACCTTAATGGTCAAACTTAAAGTATCAGAGTCCAAACATGTGGTCTATGGAATAATACATTTTAAAAATAATTTTAGAAAGCGATGTTACCACGGAAAGACATTAAAGGATGCGATTAAGAAATACAATAGGACATGAGTATGAATGCTTAGTGACATGGGTAACTGATTGGGCCATTACACTGACGAACAGTGACAGGTTTCCCTGTAACTGTGGAACGACTCAAAATCACATGGCTGCGTCTGTTTAGATGGGTTCAAAGCGAAGAGGCGAGACAACGCGCGTGGCGCGCTGCGCGCATACCGGTCACATGTCTGTCAACGCGCGGTGTCAGCAATGAACGCGACAATCTTCTTGGGAATGTAAAACAAAAAAGGTTGATTCTGGCAGATAATGATAAAAGCTTCATGGTCTTTTATAACGGATTTTCATCGCTGTGCCGAATACTAAACAACCGTAATTACTACGTAAAATGATAAAATATATAAGGTGGATGTTCGTCTCGGAAATTTGAGAGGCAGCCACTGGAAAATGGGTCCCCGCGGTTACACACAATACATCGTAAGAAAAGCCATTCATTACGGTTTACAACGTGTTCCCCTACGAGGAGGCAAAGCATAAAAATCATTATTTCCCTTTTGTCAGAGATGGTAATTTAGTTCACAAATGTAAAGGAAGAACGTTTTTGACAAATACTAAGAACGAAACAAAATATATTCCTTAAAAAAAAACGGATTAAAAGGTTTAGTAAGTGCTTCAATGTGTTGGATTTCACAGTGATTTTTCGTTAGGTTCTCTCCTTCATGTTTTTCATTCAGTTTCTACCTATCCCGCCATTTTGCTATTCGATTTTTGTATTCAACAACACCGTGTTCGAAACAGGTGAGAATAAAACAGAAGAGTTTTATGTGGAAAAACGTGTTGCTTGTTGATTTTTCGCTTGTTCGTCCGTTTGGTTGTTGTTCTCAAAATAATATAAAATAAATGTGGCTTTGTGAATTAAGAACACTTAAATCAGTGTGGTATACTCATGTTCGTCAATAATACAATTGTGTAAGAATATTTCAAGAACTTATAACTTCAACTTCACCGGTGAGTGAATGGTTTCCCATTTTTCCTTTCACTCCATAATCTTTCCACATCCATAATAAGATGCTTCCGTCAAGTAGTATAGTTTATCGTTTACAGTCAACACTATGTTTAGTAAAAATATATCTTTTTTCTATCTTAGACATAAACGATTTGATAAATATTGCGTTAGTACTACGTTAAGAACTTTCAAAATCATGCTAAAAGCGGTTTTAAAATTAAATAAACTACTTTAAGATAGTTGTTAGTTTATTTTGCGGACACTTTACAGAATGGTTATTCCTCCCTTGCAAATGGCCAAGGCGTGCCTTAAATTCTTTCATTTTACAAAACTTTTCCACTGCAGATGTTCAGCTAGAATTTTAAAATAAGGGAAAAGTTTTGCCAACCAGGACTGTGTCGCCGAAACTATGCAAAAAATTGTTAAATTAGTGTGTTTACACAGAAAATTAATGCAATCTGACGGCATTCGGGCTAAACACATTCACGTAGGGGGTAGAGATGTTATTCTAAAGGAAATAAGTTTTTATTTTGATACGTAAAATAATATATTCCAATTTAAAATCCATTTTCAAAGCGCTCTATGACAAAACATAATTTTATATTTTCTCTGCAATCAACTAGGTCGTGGGTTAAAAAGTAACAATATATGGAGAGAGAAATTATAAAATTATTTTAAATTAATTTGGAAATTATTTTTACCCAACCTATACAGATTTGGGGTAAATCACTTTCTCTAGGTTTTTACGTCGTACACCATGAGAAAGAAAGAAATAACAATTTTTCCCGAATTATCACACCGCTTTAAAGTATTGTTAGAATGTTCTTCGTGTCCCGCGTGTTACCTACCATAGACTGCCCCCGACCCTAAGATAACATGAATCCGGTTCTGCATCTTATCTAACCGTGTCAACGACACCGAATACACTATCATCTACAATGGACCCGGAGGTGGACTGCACACGACTCCAGCAACGATATCACTTATAAAAGGGACCGCAACATCCCACAAGACGTTAATCTACGACCTTCAGTTAAAGAGACTACGTGTCTAGTTTGTTGTAGATTCTCCATTTGAAAATTGTAATTAATCTCACTTGTACTGTTTTTTACTTTGAATAAATATTGTGTTTCCATCAACGCATTAATTTTATTAAAAACTAATAAAAGTTAACTCGCGTCTCCGTTGACTCCGCCCAAACGTTATGATACTCGAAATAAATTGACATAACTTAACGGTTTATTAGGTTACATGTTATATATATTTTTTTACAATATTGTGAAAAAGTGGTTTTACGAATAAACAAAAACATCATGTCGACATGTGCTATGAATGGATGTATAAATACCATAGCCCTAGTCCTTGCGACGCTCAGGTCTAGCCGAGTCCGGCAAAACTCGTAAAAACTGTCTACAGCTCTCTCTACAGCGCTCTCCCTTGTATATTATTGCTCTGAGGTTAAATCTTTAGCCATCCGTTTAGTGGAAGTTCCTATCAGTAAATAGTGCTGCTAGAGGAGGTACTCGGTGAAGGGGCCCTTAATCAAACAGCCATAGTAGAAAGACCTCGAGAAAAAAAGGTTCAGTTTTATATCTCATAAATTATGCATTGAGTAAAAGCAAATGCGATGGTACAGAAGAGCCTTGGAAAATTGTTATGCCAATATGGTTATGATTGCTTTGGACATCAACAATATACAATACAAAACTAATACAAAAATAGACAAAACTTTCCAGATTTTCCGACAGGAGATAGTTCTCTAGATTAGTAGTTACAGTTGGGGCACCGGACTACCCAAGAGACCGACTGACTTCACAAGCTATTCCTATACAAACTTTTTATTACTATCACAAGTCTTATTCCCTATCAAAATTATAATTTTATAAAAATGATTGAGGAGAAAACAAAGATGCACTAGACACTAATAGATAAATAATATTAAACATAAAGTATGGAGAATTCGCCCGCATCCTAATTACTTCTCACAGGTTAAGCAATAGATGAAGCGAGGTAGATGAAATAAGATTTTATTTACATAAAAGTGATGGTAAACGTTGTTTGACCTACTGCCGGGCGCGCGCCGCACTGAGTGCGGCATCTTATAATTCCATTGTTTTCATCAAAATGTTTGTCATCTACACGTGGGAAGTGATTATTCCAAAAAGATAAGGTTGTTCTGCTTAGATTCAATGTATTGCAATAGTCATAAAATCCAACGTTCGGTATAATATTTATAACACTATCAAATGTTTTGAAAAATATTTTTAAAATGCATCCAACTCAGTAGCAGTGTCTCTAGCTGCTTGTTTAGGACCTGGGAAAACTTTTATTGTATTCTCAGCTCTCACCCGCGCCTGTGATGCTACTGGTTTGCTGCACCAAGTCGTTTCAAATCTTTACCGATAAAAAACGTACAGTCATCATATGATTCAGAACTATCTGTTATGTCCATAGCATCTCCAGCTTCCGATTCGGCTGATAGATCTGCTTCGCTTTCTTCAGACTGTTGTTCCACCGTTTCATCTTCAAATTCATTTTCGATGTCTGAATCATCTATAATGTCTTCTACTTCATGCTCCTCGTCAGACAGCTCACGAAGAAAGCGTAAGATGTCATATTCATTTATAATACGCGCCACGTCATGTACAGGCCAAAGTGCGTGCGAAAAATGAAGATATATTCTCGGGAACGTCCTCACTCTGTGCAATATTAGAAAAAAGACAGGGAATCGCGGCACCGGACGCGCGCTTCACTCAGTGCGGCACTTAGCGACCTCTCACTTTCTAACTAGATTTTAACTGACTGGTGATGGTGAGATGAGTGCATATGGTTTCCATACAGTCAAAAACAAACCACTAATCCAAAATGGCTGATAATGCTAACATATGATAAGCATATGTGTACCAACATAACAAAAAATAAAACGATAATCGAATGTACACAGCCTGCGAAAATTCAAAATTCACCTTTTTCTTTAGGACAGGTCATGTGTGTACAGTGTCAAGTTTCTAGTTAATGATAATTACCTCGCAATTTTTTTTTTTTTTACAATAACTCCACACAAATAATTTCCCTCAGGGCCTATGTCATCTTTGGGGATGCTGTGTGGAGGGTTGAGAAAGTTGTCGTGCTTAGGGAGGGAGTACTATCATGGATTTCTTTAAATCATTTTTGTATGATTAAAAATGAATATCATATGAAAATAATAAATTCTAGATTATTTTAGTGAAAAGCGTGTGTTCTGAATTTTTTTTTTAATATTTCATAATTGTTTTGGTGAATTAAGTTTTACTGTGTTTCTCCATTAAGAAACGGCCCACAACTTTCTTTTCGTATTTAATTATGGAATTCTACAAACTTTATTCGACCAAGGTAAATTGTTTTTAACAAAGAAAAGCGTGTTTAGAAACGCTATCACAATTGGCCATGATTAGAACTCGTTGAGACAAGCAGATAATTTATGAGAAAATCGCATGCGAATGCCAACGTAGAAAATATACTCGGGCAATGCTTTATAAAATGTTTTAAAAAATTTCGTATGATATGGAAATATCACGAATTTTAATCATAATTAAAAGTGGGACATGACATTTTGGTCATAATTTGACATAGTTATGCAGAAAGCGTCCAATTCAGAGTGGTAAATATATTGGTAGAAGTATCGCCCTGGTAAAAGACCACCATTCAGAATGGAAACGTTGCTTGAAATGACTTTAAGCCGTGTTTGGTGACCAGATCTGAATAGCAAGGTACTTCCCAACCTTCTTTCTTCCCCATCTCCTTCCCCTCCCCAATACCTGCAGCCTCACAACATACCCCAGTCGGGGATGCCATGGTCTCACGGGCTCTCTAGACGGTTAGGAACAGTTGGTACTCTTGTGTGGTATTAACTATATATTTTTTTTAGACCACAATTTGCCAAAATCGAGTCTGACATGTTTTTCTATAGATAAATTAGAGATTTCTATCTGCTGAAAACATCCAAGCTCTAAATGCAATAGATTTTTGATAATTATTTTTTTTACAAATCTACATTGCAGATATTTGACTTAAATTGAAGTTTAAAAACATTAAAATGTAGGATAACATAGGACAGCGTGGCTAAGACTAAGGCTAGCGTATTTATACATCCATTCATATCGACATAATGTTTTTGTTTATTCGTATAGCCACTTTTAACAGTATTTTTATCAACAAAAATATAGCATATAACCTTAAAAACCATTTAGTTGTGTCCAGTTTAGTGGCATAATAAAAAATGTGGGCGGAGTCCCGCCGTGAACCAGGAGCTTAAGATTATCCTTACAGTATATAGAAGCGGTCTAGGAAATTTGCTGTCTCTTTCTCTCGCATGGTTTACGAGGTAAAAGCCCGAAGAAAGTGATTTATCGCAAGTTTGTGTAGGTTGGGTAAAAATAATTAGCTTTCCATCCATATATTGTTACTTCAAGATTGATAGATTATAAATTATTATTTTATATTATTCTACTTGTACTTACTTTCACCTACCTCAGAACAGGTTCTTATGACCTAGTAAAGTAGGTAATGTAAAAAAATAATGTAAGAAATAAAAGTTTAATAAATAAATGAAAAATAAAAAAATTCTGTAAAGAAAAAAAATTACATATTCGTAAAAAAATATATGTTAAAATAATATGTTCTATACAAATAATAGCATAGGTATATTATTGAAAAATGCTAAAGATAGGGATAATAAATTAAGTCATTGTGGTGAAATATTGTGTAGTAATGCCGGGCTCCACGTTCATTTCTACGCGCAAGCAACTTTTTCCAAGATTTTTAAACTTCCTCTCCAGTCTACCCCTCACAGTAATATTTAACATCACTCATTCAAAATAAATACATACTTATGGAATACACGAAGGATTCCACCCAAGAAAACAGAGTGGCACTAAACTTCTACCGGATACATCTGTGTTTCATGCGTGGAAAATTCCTTTAATATTTTCGTATTTTTTTCCCATTTCGTTTTATTATAATATGCAAACGATTCTTGAGCATGTGCTTAAAAATAGGGGTTGATTACGGGTGAAATGAAAATTATCTTTTGGCGGAAAGGTCACTTCTATTTCATCAGAAACTCGGCTACTTTTTATGGTACAGGCATGTGTTTGATGCATCGAAATCATTTTATTAAGAACATACTAGAAAGTAATATTCTCTAATTCCATAATAACGTCAATGAACCGAACTTGTATACAAAAAGGCAGTTTTTCATTTGACGTGTGCATTGAATATATTAGAAAAGAAGCTGCAGACTCTCACTGGATCCCGGAAAACATACTAACTAACTTAACTAACCATCACTCTTATACGAGTACATCACCATACTTCTGGTAAATTGTTTTTTTAATCTGTTGATGTACACATGCGCTGTTATACCCATATCTGAACCTTTTTCTCTCATGATTTACGATAACGATCAAGATTTTAGATAGTTATTTGTATACATATTATGTATTTTTTCTCCTTGTTAGTTAATCTTATTAGCAATGTTAATTTAGTATGAAGCGCACTTGAGGTGAAATATCACAAAACTGCGCTATATAAGTTCACTGTTATTATTATTATCACTCCGTTTCTCCGCAGGTGTAGACAGAAAGGACGGACCGTCATACAACACTATCTTGGCACACACTCCTCGCTTCATTTACATTCATACATCGTCTCATACATACTCTTCTACTATTCTGACTTTTGACATGGCCCGACTTATGTGTTTGATTCAATCAATTTCGCCATATCTTTCTTGGGCGTACCCGACTGTTTCTTCCATTCACTTTCGCGTCAATTATTCTTCTCACACTCCATTCTTCGTTCATCCGCTCTGCATGCCTAAAGCCACTAAGCATCCCTTTCTCTATCCTATTCATTACGCTTTCGTCAGCCTTGCATTCTTTCTGGATACCCTCATTTTTAACACGATCATACATGGTTGATCTCATTTAATACAGCACGCAGTCTACTTTCATCCTTTCTCTGTCAGTTCCATGCCTCACTACCAAACATCAGGGTCGGTATAAGCACTCCATTATGGACTGCTAGCTTCGTTCTTTAGACTTTTTTTTATTTTATTTGCGCCAACAGCGTTCTATTCTCCATTAATGGAGTTTCCTGCATTCGATATATTCCTTATATGGATAATTTTGTCAATGTTGTCTTATTTTATCGATGGTCGAGTCAGCTGCTTGTCGTTTAGAAACGTCACAGTAAAATGCTTTTGAAATTAATTATGCAAACAACGGAAACCACGATATCTCTACTCTATTAATAAGTAGCGTCTCTGCCAATCGAGCTACCGAAACCTTTTAAGAAACCGTCATTTGTATCAATCTAATATTTATTTGAAAATTTCTCCCGATACAAGGAACAATCTTTGTATTGGTGTGCAAAGCTCTACCCGAGCACAGTTGTATACTCGTACCTACTATTCTGTTATACTGGCTCTTCACAATACTTCCAGACGCCTTTCTTCGTTCATTCGTTCTACATGCACAAACCATCTAAGCGTCCCTTTCTTGATCATATTCATTACGCTTACATCAGCCTTACATTCTTTTCGGATATGCATATTTTTAACACGGTCATACATGGTTTTAACGCACATACGCCTAAGGAATCTCATTTCCACAGCGTTCAGCCTACTTTCCTCCTTCCTCTGCCAGTGTCATGACTCAATGCCATACATCAGGGTGGGTAAAAGCACTTCATTGTGGACTGCTAGCTTCGCATCTTTGGTAAATTCCGGAAAACATATTACACTCGACGGCCTCTATAGTCGAGTGGTAAGTCGCTTGACTACGAATCCAAAGGTCGCGGGTTCAAACTCGGCGTACGCCAATAACTTTTATTTTATATGAATTATATGTGTCACGACACATTTAATTCATATAAAGTAATGTAATGTTTATTTGCGGCACGTTACAGAGTGGTAGATACAATAAGTATCGCCCTGGTGAAAGACCACCATTCAGAATCGAAATGTTGCTTAAAAATGGCGTTAGTCGTATTTGGTGACCAGATCTGAATGACCAGGTATTTCCCAACCTTCCCTCTTTCCCCATATCCTTGCCCTCCCACTTTTTTTAGCCTCACAACATACCCTTATCGGGGTATGTTGTGAGTATGCTCTGTAGTATGCTCTAGACGGTTGGAGGCAGTTGGGACTCTTGTGCGGGATATACTATAAACGCACAAAAAAAATCAATGGAGGCGACGAACTATTACAAGTGACAATGAAATAATCCTCTTTGAATTAGATGCTACGAAACGTAAACGTTTAAATGAAACGAATCAACGGTCAATTAAAAAATGTACCTTGTTAATTTCGACAATGTTTTAATTGAAAGTCAATTAATATAGTTGCTAGACAAGAAGCACCATGACCAGTGAACCGTCGTTTCTCTACCCGAGCGTTCTAATTGGATCAAGGGTTGTACAGCGAACACTTGACCTGTCAAAGCTTCTTTGTGCTAAGGCTCGATAGAGACCGCGTAGATTCTTAACATTACAGAAGTTAGAACGTGGGATATAAGCCAAGAATAGTGTTTACTTACGCACAATCGACATCGTTACATCTTAAAAGCAAAAGGGTTTTATTATACTGAATACCGCAATGACGTTACATATATATAAACACGTTGTAGCGCTCTCAAAGTGGCAAGTAATAATCACGCTAGTTGGTATGATCGGTGTTTAAGCCGATCTAGTACTAAACGGTCACGCGTCGCTTGAGGTCGTCTCAAGCAAGTATGGAACGCGGTCCGAACTTCGGATCTGTTTCGTTCATACACATATATTCTGTGAATTTCTATCTTTGTCATACACGACCGATATTTGAATGATGAATTTACTGGTAACGTGTGTGTTTTGCTTGCCACATTTTGTGTTAATATTCTAAGGCTATAACGTGTCTATATATGTAACGTCATCGGAATACCACACAAAAGTCACAACTGCTCCCAAACGTTTAGAGCCAGTGAGACTATGGCATCCCCAGTCGAGGTATGTTGTGAGGCTGTAGGTAGAAGAGAGGGGAAAGAGATGGAAGAGGAAGGTTGGGAAGTACCTGGCTATTCAGATCTGGTCACCAAACACGGGTAAATCCACGTTTCAATTCTGAATGGTGGTCTTTCACCAGGGCGATACCACGAGTAACTTCCACTCTGGAACGTGCCGGAAATACACTTTATATTATTTTAAGTGAATTAAATGTGTAAAACATTTTCAATAAATAACAGTTTTTGCCATTGTATACTTACAAACTATTCGTCCAATTACAAAAAAAATTACACTAAATGGTAAAAAAAGCAACAGAGAAAAAACAGCAGAAAGACAACAGTCAAAGCCAAGGTCAAGTCGAGCTTTTGGTAGAGTCGATAAGAATGATAAAAAATCATTTAGGCTAGTACCGAAAAATTCAAGACCATAGCTTGAGTTAACAAGTCTCGACATTCTAGAGAGTGGAGAATGATACCCATAATTGGTAGAGTGATGATTGAGGAACAACAATTCATTGTTTTTGAGTCTACGGCAAGGAATGTTGAACTGGAAGAGTTGCAGCAAAGAAGGTGAGTCAACGATACAATTGATAATTTTGAAAATAGAAGTTATTCAAAGTTTCGCTAATGATTTTTTTTAATAATTGTTCAATTTCATCATATGAATAATCGCCTTTCTCGCCCTAATCTCCATGCAATACCGCGTAAGAAGCGATGTTGCACGGATTCAATATGATGAGTATGAACAGTATGGAATATATTAAGCAAACAAATACAAAAACAGTATTAAAAACAAGCTTGTGGAACTCGGTGGGTTGATCAATGCAAGATTGGATTAATGATGCCCAAATAAATTTTAAAAATCGCGATTTTTTTATTGAAAAAAATATGTTGCCAGAATAAACTTTTCGGTATTGGAAGCATAGCTTTATATTATACTAGGCAATAAGCTACCGGCAGGTAGAGGGGCGAAATAGGCGTTAAGGTTCTCGAAATTCTGCAACTGGGTGGAGCGGACTTTAGCGGCCATCATAAGATGTTATCCTAGAAATTGGAGCATTGTATTTTGCTTTTTTTTATAAGAACTACGTCTTAAATCATCAATCAGTACAAATTATATGAAATTCAGATGCTTATCTTTTACACAGCGGAGGTTTTAATAATATATTAGTTATTCAATTGTTTTATTCCAATTTCAAACTCCTCGTATTGTAAGCTTTTCAAATTTCTTATCACAAACAAGCACTTGTTTATGTTTGTAATTTGTTTTAGATATCCCGGGAGGTTGCATAATTATTTGGAGAAATAATATTATAAATTCAACTTGAATTTAATTTAAGCGCGATAATAAAGAAATTAAAAGTTTTGAATCGACACAATATTTCAACCATATACAAGCCAGTACAAAGGGTCGGTGTGTCGGTACAAAATAGGTATTTGATGAGAAGACCCACATATTCAAACGATGTCCAGGAGATCTACCATAAGAAGTTCCGGTTTAAAAGTTCTGAGTTCGTTTAAAAGCTCACTTAGTTAAAGAAGTAGAAGGAAGATAAAACGTTAAAATTAACATGAATGGCTGAAAGAGTTACAAAGAAATGAAAGATTGGGGGGTAATTCGTAGCATTTTTATTTGACGGGAAGATTAAATTGAGCATTAAGGCGCTACGTGCTGAAACTTAGTTCTTTCAGCGTTAATGGGGGATTAATGTGGTCATTTAGAATAAATGTCGGGAGGAGGGAGTTTGTAAGAGGGCCGAGTGAGAAATAAACACGCCAAATAAGAGTAAAGTGGAAAGAAAGACAGAAATACTTGAGCGAATTCATCAATTATTCAAAATAATGGATAGAAACGTTCAAATCTTAATCAAATTATCAGAATAAACAAACACTTTGTGGATTGGCATGATTAATTAAATAAAAACAAACGTTGTTTTAATCCACTTTATTCTTGTATAAGTCTACTAGTTTCGATTCAGCCGAATCTTTATCGGGACTTAAAAAAATAATGATAACCATGTTCTAAATAACCAAAAAAAATTAACTTATAGTCCTATCCTAAACATGTTTACCTTCTCTTCCTCCCTCTCAAACTTGACGTTCTGCTACCCCCTCTCTCTTCCATGGTTCCCCTCACCCACTTAACTAAATACATTATATAATACGTTCCTTTTATCCTATTGTCATATTGTTGTCTCCCTCCTAACATTTTATCTCTCTTTTCCTCATTTTCACCATAATATATATATGCACATTCCTCTTATTTCATTAGTATATTTTTAAGTCCCGATGAAGATTCAGCTGAATCGAAACTAGTAGACATATACAAAAATAGAGTCAATTAAAACAACTTGTGTTTTTATTTAATAATTTTTTTTATCACTTGACTTGTCTGACACAAACAAAATAGTTTATTTATTGAGAATAAATCGCAAGGCGCAAAAAACGACACAAAAACAACGCTGTATAAATGCTCAAAAAATAAATTATTATTATTTACTTCGGGTACTATTCCAGAAAAGGCTCAATCCTCTTTGCCTGCCCCTTCTCAGGGTCATCAATAAATTATCCCATCAATAATTTATTCTGATCAAATCTTTTAGGAAGTAAAAAGTGACAACGATAAAAATGATCCTTAATATTCTAATGACAGGCAATCTATTAATTATGGTAATGGCTTTATAAAATACAATATACCTACAAATAGAGTGAGAGTTTTGGAATATTATGTCTGTGGGTACTGATACCAAATGTAATATTCTCTTTCTTTTTTCTAATCAGTTTTTTTTGTACCCAGACCCCTGGGGAATATCTTCAGTAATTAGATATTGGACAACTTTCCAGTTTATTTGAAGCTTTGTTCAGTCAGTCGGCGACAGACTCCGTGTGAATCTTGGAGTAAGATTAGGAATATATGTGGAGAGAGAGAGCTAAATATTTTTACCCAACCTATACACATTTACGATAAATCACTTTCTCCTGGTTTTGCGTCGTAAACCGTGAGAGAGAAAGGGACAAGACGAGTTGTCACATAATATCGCACCACTTTTAGGTATTTAAGCGTGTTTTCCATCTCCCGCGTGTCCGGCGACAACGTTGTGTTGTGCGACATAACTCAACTGTTTTTGAGGTAAAATCCTCTATTTTTGTTGATAACAATACTGTGAAAAAGTAGTTATACAAATGAACAAAACATCATATGCTACGAATGTATGTAAAAAGGCGTGTCCATGAAAACCCTAGCCGAAAACCACAATTACAGACGCCATAGTCCTACTGTCTTCGTGCAGCCAAGAGTACAGATTTAAAATGAAGAAGTACATGTGAATCTGTGTAGCAATGACGGTAGCTAATAAACCAATAAAGGTTTAACTTAACTCAAGTGTGACTCATCGCACAGCATCACTGACTTCTCCGACACATCAGCATAATGATGCGCCATATAACAAGATGATTGTCTCCAGACAGAATGGTGTGTCATTAGTCATTAGGACTCGTGACAAAGGGGTCCATGTCTCATATATTTCTAAGAATTTTCAATGCTATAACTAGCTCTTTTTTCATAAGTCCTACACGTACAACATAACCACACCTATTATCAGAGGCGTGCACAACATATAAGCGCACAAGCACTGCCTACCCTGCCATACTCACATAAAAATGTGAATTATATTAGATTAAATAATATAAAATAATTTTATTTACACTTTATAAAATACGCGCGAGGTTCACTTTTACGCACCACCGCGAGCGCCCCACCGACCGTCATACTGTGTCAAAAGCAGTAACTACATATGCCCATACGCCGCCAACGTCAGAGTAGATTATTCTATGTTCACTAGACTACACAACATATGTATGCTGTGAGCTGCGTGCGCATTCAAGTAGCTCGTTGTCGTTAGTGTCTAGGAAGTGCTTTAACATAACAAATGCAATAACAATCAGTGACATCTGTTGGTAATCTCTATTGTCAATTAATTCACTGTTTTTCTTACTGCCTACCAAGTCAATGAAATTAGATATTTCTATATTATAACCGAATTATTATCACGGTAAGAAGTGTGGATTCTAGAATTGAAACAGAGGTGTTAATTAAATGACTCTACTTCTGCCTTACCCTACGGAAACACTCCCCTAATTGTGACGTAATTACTTATGTAGATACTGGGTGAGTTTCCCGCTTATAAAGGTAAGTTTAAGAAGAGAGAGGGTAGCCACTTGGGAAATATGAGTAGAGCCTTACTGGTAATTTACTCCCTGTGCGATGTTCTTAACAAACTTAGAATGGCTAAGTTAGAAGTAAGTAGTTAAGCGTACCGTAAGTTACTGAGTTAGAATGAACTAGGAGTATTATGGTGAGCCTTGACAACATCACTCCATGTTCCCGAAGGGGCGTGAAGAAATTAAAGTACACCACATAGCACCTGCTAAAGTAGGAACCTGTTCCGAACAGTTTACCGACGTCATGCAACGCAACGCAGTTTAATAGTAATACCGCACAAGATTCCCAGCTGCTGAGAGCTAGTGGGACTATAGCATCCCCGATCAGGGAATGTAATGAGGTTGAGGTAGTGGGAGGGGAAGAAGA
This sequence comes from Drusus annulatus, assembly GCA_022651775.1. Classification (NCBI taxonomy): domain Eukaryota; kingdom Metazoa; phylum Arthropoda; class Insecta; order Trichoptera; family Limnephilidae; genus Drusus; species Drusus annulatus. The sequence goes on from JAGWCC010000058.1 coordinate 298,045, forward strand.
TAGGTACTCAGTTTTCTTCTAAGAAGTGTATTTAAAATTCAAACCCAAAAAAACAATGAAACGTACCCACTTTGTATGACATCAGTGGTCGAGCGGTTAAGATTCTCACCTACGAGTAAAAAGGTCGCGAGTTCGAAACCTAGGGTGCGCAAATACTAACTAACTAACTCACCATCACGCCGTTTCTCGGCAGGAGTAGGCAGAGAGGATGGACCGCCATACAACTCTGTCTTGGTACACACTTCTTGCTTCATTTACATTCATACATCGTCTCATACATACTCTTCTGTTATTCTGACTCTTCACATGACCCGATTCAAGTATTTGATTTACTTGATCGTGCCATGTCTTTCTCGGGCGTCCTCGACTTCTTCTTCCATTCACTTTCGCATCATATATTCTTTTCACACTCCTTTCTTCGTTCATTCGCTCTACATGCCCAAACCATCTAAGCGTCCCTTTCTTGATCCTATCCATTACGCTCATATCAGCCTTGCAATCTTTCCGGATATCCACATTTGTAATACAGTCATACACGGTTTTACCGCACATCCGTCTCAAAGATCTCATTTCAAGAGCATTCAGTTTACTTTCATCCTTCCTCTGCCAGTTCCATGCCTCACTGCCATACATCAGGGTTGGTATAAGCACTCCATTGTGGACTGCTAGCTTCGCTTCTTTGGACAATTTCTTATTTGCCCCAACAGCGTTCAGCCCTCCATTAATGGAGTTTCCTGCTTTCACCCAGTGCGCAAATACAACGTATTTAATTAAATGTGTTATTTCACGTTTATTGAATAAAGCGTAAGATATCTAATAGTATATTTGCGGCACGTTCTAGAGTGGTAGTTCTCAGAATTGCCTTTGTAAAAATCCACCATATTTAATCCACCGGATTTAAGTAGCCAGATACTTCCCATCTTTTTTCTTTCTCATCTCTTTCCCCTCCTTATTCCCTTCAACCTCATAACATACCCGTATTGGTGATGCCATAGTCCCTCTGGCTCCGGAGAGTCGAGGGCAGTTATTCACGTAAAAAATAAGGAATAATTTAACATTTTGAAACAATTATATCGCATTTTGGAGCACCGTTGGTGGTCTGCGGAAACGCATTAAGTTTGTAATAATCTCAAACTGTTTGATAAATTGGTATCCTAACCAGGCGGCGGGCTATTGTGTGGCAAATGCATAAGTAAGGAATAAACACGCAGCCATATCTATTGTTTCTATGGTTTTATAAAATCAATGCATCATAGGGCGAGGCAGTTTTTTTTTACATTGTTTAAGTTGATACCTAACAAGAGTTCTAACAGCTCCCAACTGTCTAGAGCCAGTGAGACTATGGCATTCCTGATCGACGTATATTGCGAGGCTGAAGGTAGTGGGGAACGGAAAGAGATGGAGAAAATTAAGGTTGGTGAGTACCTGGCTATTCAGATCTGGTCACGAAACGCGGATTAAGCCATTTCAAGCAAAGTTTCGATTCTGGATCGTGCCGCAAATATACTATATACCGTCGCCGGAAAGGCAAAAAGGGCTGAAGTTTACACAAGAGTACCTTAAAATTTATTTGTCTTGCAATACAATTCATAAGTTTTCAGTACCTGGTTGGATTTTGAAAAAAAAAGTTAAATCAGGTAACTCAATGCTCTCACTGAGTTACATGAAACGACAAAAAGCTTCTCCCAAATAGTAAATCTATTTTGGTTGGCTGAAAGGCTACAAAAGTCCTCAGAATCAAACGAGAGTCAGAGCATTTGATGCAGAAAAAAAACTGATCACAACTCATATTTTTTACCAAAGTGTCGCTTAAGCCCTTTTACCTTTCCAGCGAAGTTATTATTATACGTTTATTAATTGTGTAATGTCACACATTAATTAAATTCAATTTGATTGCGCACGTCGGGTTCGAACCTGCAACCTGTCGATTCGTAATCGAGCGTCATACCACTCGACCACGGAGTTATGGCGATACTAACACTAGACTAAGTCCTGCAAAATAAAATAAAATATGTTTAAAAAGAATGACAGGCATTTCCGGGTTACAAATAACCTGAGAATATTTGAAAAACTCCTACTGTCATCATAAGAAGCGGAAGATGTTGCATGTGCAATGATGGAGGACTTAGCCAGCAGAGGAATTGAACGCGCGACGCCCGGGTGGGAATCCGACGCGTTTGTCCATTCAGCTACTGACCGGTCATTAATTAAATTTACACTTTCAAATAACATTAAACATAGATTAATTTAATTTGAAGTAAACAAACAAATCGGCAAAAATTACTGCCTCAACACAGGCTTGCCTAGTGAGGCAGTTTACGAGAAAACAAAAGTAATAACTATACACAAATATACATAAACTAAGTTTATATGTATTAAGCAAATACGGATAATGGTCTATATATATATATATACTGTTTACAATGTATAGATAGATCTTTTGTTAAAATATATTAATGTACCTACTCTTTTATACACCCTACGTATTTTATATGATTATTCTACTTTTATTTTCATTATATTGTTGTTATTACTGTAAATTGTATTTAAATAAATATTTATTATTATTATTATTAAAAAAATAATAATAAAAAAAAAATAATTAAAGCAATTATTTAAAAATGGCATAAGTTTAATATTTGAAGGCATAACCGCCGGCGTTGAGTCACTCAAATCGAAGCATCGGATCCTATATTTTGACATTTTCGAAAATAAGTGTTAGCGGAAAGCCCGTTATATTGATGAAGTGAGGATATTTGTGACAAATAAAGCCTCTTCATTATTTTATTTCCTTTGGGTTCTAATCTTAAATCCAGCAATTTAGCTGTGAGGCTTTGTTCTCGACAAAACAGAAATTAAAAATTTCAAAACATCACCCAGTTTCACCACACATATTGAGAAAAAAAGAAATATTGTGTCAAAAAACGGTGGTTCCTCATTTTTAGTCTGCGCTCGTAACGTTAGAATATTAAATATTTACTTCGAATTCCCACCAGGCCGGAGCTTTCGGGCGGAGAAGCACCACCAAACAAAAGCTCCTTCACCCCCAATGAAGCCAAATAAGGTCGCTTCGAAAAACGTATTTTTATACAAAGAGTTTTCGTAGAAATTTATAACCGAATCTTTTACAGCCGCTCTTCCTCAGCTCGCGTCGGGGGGAGAATAAATACATTTAAGGTGATTATGTTCTAAGGATGCTAAATTTGGAATTGTCGTTTTTTCTGGCTACGCTTTCAAAGTGCGACGGTAATTATAAGGGATGGAAATTGACAAAATTGACTAAATCCTCGTGAAATCAGAATCATCAGCTCACAAATGTGTCCCTTTCCCTGTAAGTGTATTTAAAAAAAGTAAGTACCGCCCAAGAGTCCCAACTGCTCCTAACCGTCTAGGGCCATTGGGATAATGGCATACCCAATTGAGGTATGTGGTGAGGCTGAAGATAGTGGGGATGGGAAAGGAGACTAGAAAGTATTATGTATAGGTCTTAGTTGTTAGTCTAAATTCTAAGTCACAGTTATAATCAGTTATAAAACTAAATTTAAAGTCATCAATCATAAGTTTTAGCTGAAAGCACATAGTTATAATTGATACGCCACTAGTTATCAGTCTTAGTGATTAAGTTGTAGGTTATGTTAATTAAGTTCTAAAGCGCCCTTGAGGTGACATTTCTGTCACGAAATCGGCGCTGTATAAATCAGTCAATTATTATTATTATCACGGTGAAGAAGAAGGTAAGAAAGTACCTGGATATTAAAATCTGGTCACCAAACATGGTTAAATCCATTTCAAGCAACGTTTAGTTTCTGAATATAGGTATTTCACCAGGGCGATACTCAGAGTATCTACCACCCTAGAACGTGCCGCAAATATTCTATACACTATTTTATAATGTGAAATAAGACATTTGAAATAAATTAATTTATTTGCCTACGCCGGGATTTGATCCCGCGACCTCTGGATTCACAGTCGGGCGGGCGTCTCAACCACTTGTCCACGGAGGCCGTCATTTGTTCCTGGTTTCTCTCGTTCGACTTGATCGTGCACCAACTTGCAAGACTGGCAATAGATAAAATAAATTTGTTATATTGCTCGTACACATAACTGCACTGAGAACATTAAATAATAAAGTATTATATTTGAAGTTTAATATGTAACTGAAGTTCTCAGCGAGGGAGATGCCAGTGATTATTATTCAATGCACCATTATCTCAAGGGAGAAGTTATCAATCCTAACTGCTTGATCAGCCACCAGCACTAATATTTTCAATAATAAACGTGAAATACAAGCTGTAGTTTCCAAATATAATTATATTCGCCCAAGCGTTTAAAAGCTTTCATGGCAAACTTCTTCGGACTTTGACTAAAAGCTTTTAAGGAAAAAACTTTCGAAGTTGTTCACTGCAAGGAAAGTTACAGAAAAAAATACAAAAAAAAACAATAAATGATTTATGACTTTGTTGGGTGTGAAAAATTAATAACATTATACGAATCTTACAAAGAATCAAAGTTAGCAGTCCACAATAAAGTGTTTATACCAACTCGTGGAACTGGCAGAGGCAGGATGAAAGTAGACAATGCTGTAGAAATCGCGAATTACCGTGTTAAAAATGGGGATATCAGGAAAGAATACAAGGCTTATGTTAGTGTAATGATTAGAATTAAAAAGGGATGCTAAGCTGATTCGGGTATGAAGAGCGTGAAAATAATATATGACGCGAAAGTGAATGGAAGAAGAAGTCGGGGAAGCCGAAGAAAGACATGGCACGATCAAAATTGTATAATTGGCTCATCTTTTTTGTTGCAACTCATCCAGTTCAACATTCCTTGACGTAGACTCGAAATAAATTGCTGTTCCTCAATCATCGCTCTACTGATTATGGGTATCATTCTCCATTGTCCAGAATGTCGAGACTTGTTAACTCAAGCTATGGTCTTGAAAATTTTGGTACCAGTCAAAATGATTTTTGTCATTCTCGATGACTGCACCAAATCTTTGACTTGACCTTGGCTTTGATTTGTTTTTTCCTATGCATATTTTGTCCTATTTTTGTCATTGTTTCATTATAATATTATGAATGTGCTGTTCTTTCTCTTTTGCTCTTTTTCCCATTTCGTGTTTTTTTATAATTGGACAATAGTCCGAAAGTTTAATAAATAAATTAACCAAAAACTTGAGTCAGGCCATATCAAGAGTCAAAATTACAGAAGAGTATGTATGATATGATGTATGAATATGAATGAAGCAAGGAGTGTGTACCAAGAGGGAGTTGTATGGCGGTCTATTCTCTCTTCTTACCCCTGCGGTTATATGCTAGTTAGTTCTATGAATTTTAATCGACCTGTCTACCGAAGTAAAACATGTTCGGTTCGTTAAAGTTTTGTTTGCATTTCTAAACCATAATAATATTTGGATAATTTGTATAGCGCCGTTTTTATGAATTCATAGTTTAAATTAATTACTAGTTTATGTTAATATTTATTTAAATTAAGTAACAGCGAAAATATAGAGCACCACACGTACCTGGCAGGTTACTTCTGGCAGGACAAAATCACTTTTTGATTTGTTTTTTTTATTGTTATATTTTTTTTATTTACTTTTTTATGGCATGAGAGAAAATTTAAAATATAGTATTTCAATGATTTTTTTTTTTAAATTTTGTAATAAGTAACAGATAGTGAAGAAAACCTTCTAATGAATTGAATGAATGAGAGTCTAAAATGTTTTTTCTTGGTTTGGACATGGTTATGGTTTTCTGAAAAAAGTTTGGATCTGAGCTCTATCGAATCTTTTTTTTACTACTTTTTAGGCTTAACCATCGTAGAATCGTCATTTGATATTTTTATAGGAGATATTAAACCAAAACTCACTTCTCAAACGAGTAACAACTTCATCCCTTTGTCCTTCTGCTGCCCAATAAAAATATTACAAGCCATTTATCAACCTTTTTAAAACATTAATATGCTAATTCGAGAAGTGGCCTGATGGCCATAGCGCCTACCTGTGGCCGGCGGATTACAATATGGTGGGAAGGGTTGAAGAGTAGAAAAAAAATCAACGATATGAATAAAATTTGAATAGTCATAAAGCTCGTTATCATTGGCTTTAATCCTAATAGCATAGCACGGCCGTGAGTCTCGTTCCTTTATTGTCCCACCGGCGCACGGTGATAAGGTCTGGGCTTTAAACGGTCGCACCACGAAATACTAATATGATTACCTTTCTTTCACAGATGCCCTTAAAATTCTCCCTTAATTAAAATAAATGGGTGATAACTCAATTCGTCAAACTTTTCAAATAAGAAAAAAATGCTTATCGAAAAAGATCATGCCTTCAATAAAAGCACTGGCGCTCATATTCTTTACAAAAATGGTTATGGCAACAGATTAAATAATTTAGAAGCACTAGAAATAAAGAGAGCCATAAAAATTAAGTCACATTCTTAATAATCAGTTAAATTTGTCCAATACTTCAATATGAGGTATATTTCCTGTAAACTTATAAACATATAGTTATTGTAAACTTATAAACATATAATTCAACATATAGTTGACGTTTTGTCTCTTTCATTTCATATTATCTGTATCTTTCTCTCTGTTCCTTTGTTATAATTTTAAATGTTATTCTTCGTTTTCTCATTATTCTCTTATTTTATTTTACATTGTGTTCTCCCTCTGTATGTATATATACCCGCAAACTTTGTATTCTTCTTTAGTTTAAGTTAATAACCTGATGATGCTTGAGCTAAGCGGAACCGGTCGGTCATACAAATTTAAAAAAAAAACTGTGGTCTTGTACAAAGTTATTATTTCATTTTAACTAAGAAAAAAAAATGATAATTTTAATACAAAGTAAAAAAGAGCGTTCTATCACTTCTCACCTTAAGTATATTCTAACGAAACAAAAGGTGGTTTTCAGTGATTTAAAACGGCTTTTTTTATTTATTTTTTTGTGAATACCGCACAAGAGTCCCAACTGCTCCCAACCGTCTGGAACCAGTGGGACTATGGCATCCTCAATTTGGGGTATGTTGTGAGGCTGAAGGTAGTGGGGAGGGAAAGGATATGGGGAATGGGAAGGCCGGGAAGTACCTGGCTATTCAGATTTGGTCACCAAACACAGCTAAAGCCATTTCAAGCAACGTTTTTACTTCCAAACAAAGGCAAGTGATGTTTTTGTTACCAGCACAGAATCCGAAGAGACTAGGACTGAGATACACGAAATTTTAAGTTGTGTAACTTTACATTATGGTAAAATTTACACTGTGGTAAACTTAACACTATGGTGAACTTTACACTGTGGTAAATTGATGGCCAAAGATTCAGTTTTGATAAGGTGTTATATATTTTGAAAAAAGCGCTTTAATGTGCTACTGGGAAGAAGATTCTTGGACCTCTGGAGTTAAGCCATTACTCATTTTTTTAAATATAATTTGTCTTCCTATTTTGCTACTGGGAGGTCCAAAGGTATTATCTGTATCCACGTTTTTTTTATTCACGTTTTTATTACGTTTGATGCATGGTTTTAAATTTATGGTATTCGGGGAATATTCCCTATTAGAATCAGGGAACTTAGATATTTCAACAATAAAAAATATCGTCAGGTAAGGACTTCTATTAAGTCTAATTTATTATAATCTTAGAGTAAATAGAATGGTACCTATCCAAGGCAGTGTAGTCAGTTGTTGATGATTTTTACCGGACTCGGCGGACCTGGGCGTGGCTAAGATTAAGGCTAGGGTATTTTTATACATGCGTTCATATCACATATCGACGTAACGTTTTTGTCAATTCGTAGAACCACTTTTTCATAGTATTGTTATCAACAAAAATAATAATAATAATATTTGGATGATTTGTATAGCGCCGTTTTTGTGAAAAATCACCTCAAGGGCGCTGTACAAATCTTAATTTCTACTTAATATTAATTCTTAGTTTATGTAAATATACAGCATCATACTTACCTGGCAGGTCACTTCTGGCAGGACACAATCACCATATCATAACAACTTAAAATTTAGAATAACATAAATTTTTATTTATTTTTTATTTTTGTTTCTTTTTTTATTTTTTATTAAAAATATAGCATATAATAAAAAACCGTTTAATTGTGTCAAGTTTAGTGGCATAATGAAAGATGTGGGCGGAGACCCGCGGTGACCCAGGAGCCCAAGATCATCGCGACAGTACACAGAAACGGTGTACCAGATTATATTTGTTGTCTCCTTTTCTCTCATTGTGTACGACGTAAAAACCCGGAGAAAGTGATTTATCGCAAGTTTGTATAGGTTGGGTAAAATAATTAGCTCTCTCTCCAAACATTGTTACTCCAAGATTATAATATTATTTCTAATGTCTACATAAAATGTTTGTGTTATCAAAATGAATGCCATTTAAAAAATATATATTAAATACGTTTTTGAGTTGAGTATTAATTCAAATATGTACATAAATTAGAGTTCAAGTCTTATTCCCAGTAGTCATGTTTCACAGTCCTACAATAAATGTAGGCACGGCTATACAAAAATATTAACGGACTAATATATCTGATGGAATTAATATCCTAATAAGTATGTCGTACATGATTCGATTAGTCGTCGTGTGGGGCGCTAGCGTCTCCCAAAAATTCTAGTCATAATTTAATATTTCGTCTTTATGCATAAACATTGACGGCCTCAATGGTTGAGTGGTAAGACGCTCGACTACGAATCCAAAGGTCGCGGGTTTAAGCCCGGCGTGCGCAAATAACTCTTATTAAATTAATATGTGTCATAACACATTTAATTCATATGAAATAATATATTGCATATTTGCGGCACGTTCCAGAGTCATAGATACTCTAAGTATCGCCTTGGTGAAAGACCACCATTCAGAGTAGAAACGATGCTTGAAATAACTTTATCCGTGTTTTAATACATGTGAAATAATATATTGCGTATTTGCGGCACGTTTCAGAGTTAAGATACTCTAAGTATCGCCTTGGTGAAAGACCACCATTCAGAGTAGAAACGATGCTTGAAATAACTTTATCCGTGTTTGGACTTGTTTTCGACCAGATCTGAATAGTCAGGTACTTCCCAACCTTCGTCTTCACCATAACAATAATAATAATTGGCAGATTTGTATAGCGCCGTTTTTGTGACAGAAATATCACCTCAAGGACGCTTTACAACATAATTAACGTAACCTACAGCTTTGGCGTATAAATTATAACTTTTAACTATGTAACAGATAAAAATTATGATTGGCGGTTTAAAAAATATTCTTAAAACTAGTGATTTAGAATTTAAACAAATAACTAAGTAAGAATAAATGCTTATTACTAGCCCTTCTTCTCCATCTACTTGCTCTCCACACTACCTTAAGCCTCACAAAATACCCCAGTTGGGGATGCCATAGTCTCACTGGCTCTAGACGGTTGCGAGCAGTTGAAACTCTTGTGCGGTATTTACTATAGCAAAAACACTTATGTTTATCAGGACAGATTGACCCATGCAGATATAAGCGGCTGTTCTAATCAAACGGCTTTTTTATGTGTATTTAATAACAGTAGATTAGGTTTTTCTTTTTACAAATCGAGTTGACTATCATGGCGTGTGTAAAAGGTGGAATATCGCGGCCAGTTTCACAGTAAAGCCTGATTTACACGGTCAATTACGTTATTATCGTCGGGTTAATTATATGCAGGGCGGTTCCCGGGAAAAGGATTATTTCAAACATAATATGTGTTATTTATAATAACGATAAAGCCGAGCTTTCGTGTTACCGAAAATATATTTAATTAGGCGTGTCCTTTCAGTTTGGTTAGTCATCGAGGGCAAGGAACATCACACCACTTCCTCCCCCTTCAGAGAAACTCTGTCACAGCTTTCTACCAAACTTTATTGCGCACAATACATTAGACTACCAAAAAAACTTTCAGAAGACATGAAAGACAATACATTTTGGGTAAGACCGAGTAGCGAAGTTAGCGAAAGTTGATACATGAAACACTTAGTGTTTATCATTGTATGGAACATGTATTGTCAATTAATCTTTGGGGCTAGTTCCCGAGAATGATTGATGGTCCATGACGCGGTGACTGACAAAAATAAAAATTGTTAATTTTGAGAAAAATCTTTTAACGGCAAATGAGATGACTGAGAAAACAATGTGTGACCGTATTAAAAATGTGAAAATCCGAAAAAAATGCAAGGCCGATGTGAGCCTAATGAGTAGGACCAAGAAGGCGACGCTTAGATGGTTTGGGCATGTAGAGCGAATGAACGAAGAAAGGAGTGTGAAAATAATATATGATGCGAAAGTGAATGGAAGAAGAAGTCGAGGACGCCTGAGGAAGATATGGCACGGTCAAGTAAATCAAATACTTGAATCGGGTCATGCGAAGAATCAGAATAACAAAAATGATTATGTATGAGACGATGTTTGAATGAGAATGAAGCAAGGAGTGTGTGCCAAGACAGAGAGTGTTGCATGGCGATCCGTCCTCTCTGCCTATCCCTGCGGGGAAACGGCGTGATAATTAGTTAGAGATGACTCAACGCGGGGTAAATGTATCTATCTATCTGTTTCGTGTATACTCACTAATAAGGATTAGCGTTATTATTCGTTGCACGTTACGCAAACAACAGTCCTGGCATTTCCCTCTACACTACGACGGACTGCGTAGTCGAGTGGTAAGACGCTCGACTACGAATCCAAAGGTCGCGGGTTTGAATCCGGTGTGCGCAAATATTTTTTATTTATTATTTATATGAATACCGCACAAGAGTCTCAACTGCTCCCAACCTCAATGGCATCTGCTCTCAATGGCATCCCGAAATAGGGTATGCTGTGAGGCTAAATGCAGTGCGGAGGGGAAGGAGATAGGGAACAGGAAGGTTGGGAGGTACCTGGCTATTCAGATCTGGTCACCAAACACGGCCAAAGCCATTTCAAGCAACGTTACGATTCTAAATGGTAGTCTTACACCAGGGCGATACTTAGAGTGTCTACCACTCTAATTGATACGTGTCATAACATATTTAATAAATGTAAAATAACGTGTGGTATATTTGCGGCACGTTTTAGAGTGGTAGATACTCTAAGTATCGCCCTGGTGAAAGACCACCACCCAGAATCGAAACGTTGCTTGATTGAAATGACTTTAGCCGTTTGTGACCAGATCTGAATACCCAGGTACTTCTTAATCTTCCTCTTACCACTACCTTCAGCCTCACAACATACCCTGATCAAACATGCCTCAGTCTTACTGGCTCTAGACAGTAGGGAGAAGTGCGGTTTTCACTGTAATAAAAAAAATACTGACTGACAATATAAAGTCATCTCTACGAACTCTCCAAAACACAGAGCCCAGTCAAGTTAGAGCTTGGAACCATAAAGTCAATCCCCGATACTTCTCCCCCTCATCGATCTAAACCCCATGTAATGCCTCTCTCCCCGTAAGGGGATTCCCTGGGTGGGTGGGCGGCTTGCTTGGGTGGCCTGGTGTGGTACATTCACAGCCGGGATACAGACTACACCTTGGCAAGTTCTGTTATACACCAGAAATGCATTAATTTCTCCGAGTCCGGCGCTAGTGCGGCAGCTACCAAGCGGGCGGTGGGTGATTTGTCTAAACTTTTATAAGGCGTCATTAATAATGGTGATATCATAACAGGGAAAAGATACTTATGGAAAACACAATGTAGTAAGAACGGAGAGTTCATGAGGTCCTATTCATCGAACACCAAGTTTGCAGAATGGCAGGGGGTAACAAAGGAGAGAACATAATATGGGTATTGTATTGTGTGTCGGAAAATTAGCGGGAAGAAAGGGACTGTTTGGAATAGCGGCGGGTTACAAAATATAACTTGAATCCCACAATTACGTGAATACCACAATGTTGTTATTAAAACGGTTTCAACCTTGGAGTAACAATGTATGGAGAGAGACAGCTAATTTTTTTTACCCAATCTATACGAACTTGCGATAAATCACTTTCTCCGGGTTTTTACGTCGTACACCATGAGAGAGAAAGAGACAACAAATATAACACACCGCTTTTATCTACTGTAAGGATGGTCTTGGTCTCCCGCGCCTCCGGGGACTCGGCCCACATGTTTTATTATGCGACAAAACTGGACACAACTAAACGGTTTTGTGGGTTAAATGCTATATTTTTGTTGATAACAATACTGTAAAAAAGTGGTTATACGAATAAACAAGAACATTTTGTCGACATGTGCTATGAATGGATGTATAAATACCCTAGCCCTAGTCCTAGCCACGCCCAGGTCTGCCGAGTTCGGCAAAAATCATCAAAAACTGACTACACTGCCTTGGATAGGTACCACTCTTTGTACTCTAAGTGTGTGATACTGTATTTTTAGATAAATTTTATGTTTTGGATAGAAAGATTACTAGTTTTGAGCTATTCGTCATTACGGTATGTAATTTTTTTGATTCTATATTCTTAACATTTGTCTAAGGTTTTTACACAGGCAGGTTGGTGCAAAGGGCCCATTGTTAAAGGTCACAGGGGGGAGGGGAAGACGAAAGTTATACTGGAATGAAAAGGCGTGACGTCACACGAAACAAGCCTTACAACAAACGTGAGGTTCCTTTTGCTGACACTCTCATAGTAATTTATGGCGAAAGATTTTTTCGCGGGTATACGCACCTTGAGAAAATATGCGAGATTGAAAGTAGGTTATATAATAATAACAGTGAACTTATATAGCGCAGTTCTGTGATATTTTACCTCAAGTGCGCTTCATACTAAATTAATTATGCTAATAAGACTAACTAACAAAGGGAAAATAATACATTTACAAATTAAAACTATCCAAAATCATGATCATCATTATAAATCATGAGAGAAAAAGGTTTAGATGTGGGTATTACAGTGTATGTGTACATCAACAGATTTAAAAAAAAAAAATTACCATAAGCTAAGGGTATAAAAATCCACATAAAACGTATAAATTCATATTAACATATTTGTCAAATCAAAGAAAAGGAAATAAGATTGAGGACAGTTAATATGTTGGTACTTAAAACAATTCAAATATTATAAGTAAACGATTCTAAAAATGCAAGCAGTGTAAATATACCAAGTAACAAAAGAACAGTAAATATTTTTTGACAATGAGTATATGGTTTTCTGTAGATAGTGAGGATATTGAATTATAATGATAGAAGTAACAAGAAAACCGAAACAAAGCAAATTAGGGAAGTTTTTAAAGAAATTAAATTTCAATAAGTTACGTTTTTAAGTGGTATTTGATTTTTAAGACCCGTTTGAACTCTGTTAGGTTCTGTATGTTGGCAAGTTTTAGGGGAAGCTTATTCCAGATGACTGGACCAGATACACATCATAGTAGACAGGTTTATTTGATCGAGATGGTTCAATTTATCAAACAGCAGTATCTACATCTGCTGACCTCAAAGTAAGCTGTCTACTATTTAAGGCTTGCGGACACACAGTTCCGATATATAGGCTGGTGCCATTCCCTGCAGTGCTTCACAAATCGTTATACTTGAATGATGTGGAGCCTTTGTATAGAAAATAAAATTCCCCGATTCTTTTGATTTTGGCTTTGCAACACTAAAAACAGTCGTGAAATATATACAATACTAGCACTGCTCACTAGTCACTGAATAGCAGAGTTCTCTCAGAATCTAATTGTACTCGATTGTCACAAATTGTATAAATTCTCAAACAAAGTTATCTCAGATCCCTAAACAATCAACCCATTCTTCACTGAAGCAATTGTTGAAATCCACGTTGTTTTACTGCTTTCTACAAATTTCATTAAGCGATGCACGACCTCTCTGGATCTGGAACTGGAACTGGAACCAAAGGAAGAGTGGCGGAGTGTGAGGGGTCTGGAGTTGGCAACAAAGAGATGCTTTCTTAAGACGATTCAACTTGAGAAACATGGAATAATGATACAATTAGTTTGACTTAGAATTTAAAAGATTGTTCAGAAGATCATAGCGTACGCACGTATACGTCTGTTCAACGAAACTAATTAAAAATAGTAAATATTTATAACAAATAACAAGGTCTAGGCAGCTCATTATAAAAGGCTAACTTTTTATTCTTCATAAACTTGAAAGCTTAAAAATCAGCAGCAGATTGGTTTAATTTAAATATCTGCTTTTAATACAAAGTCGATTCGTTTGTTCAGCAGTTTTTCTAGTGATATGGCATGGGTCTGCGAACTCTGAGACAGATACAAGTCATGAACATGCTCCGAATACAATATGACCGCGCGTACAGGGCGCAATAGGCCTCCCTTGGCGATGCAGCGCCTCACAAATATTCGCAGAGGGAAGGGTGCGCACCTCGTGCACTCTCGTCTAGGCTGTCGCCCAGTGGCACCCGGGCCCCTACATCACGGACGAAGATTTTCCTTCAAGCCACCGTAATAGAAGTTAAATGTACATATACTCACATGAGTATTAATAATTGTCATTTATGTAATACCACTTTTTATGTTATCACTAGCACAGACCCGTGAAATATTAAGGAATATTATAATTGTAGGATTTCTGAAGCTGAAACTGCATGAAAGGCAACTATGCTGACCATTACACAACCCACAATTGTAAAAACAAATTTGTATATATGTACGTAAAAATATAAAGAATTTTAATTTAAGAATGTAACGTGCTCACATCACAACCGAAATGATACTGTTTCTTTATTTTTGTAATATTCTCTTGTATAGTGTTGCGTCCGCCGCTCTATTCCGTTGAAATGAACATTACCTTGTATTTTTTATTGTTTATAGCTAAGATTGGATTAGGATACAATATTTTTTACGTAATGTAGCCACTTGATTTCTACTTATTTATAACACCGTGGTGTGATTATGACGCATATGGCGTTGCTTAAAGCTGGAATATATTGAAATTATACGGTTGAACGGAAGCTTACAGACGATTATTTTAACACCATGGCATTAACATTTCGTAGCTTTCCTACTTGGCGGGAATCGTGAAAACGTGTGCTGTTGGTTGGACAAACATTGGGCTTGGAATGCGCCAGCACAACATGTCCGCCACGTCAAAAGGCCATGTCCAAACTCAACACCAAACTTGTAAATTGTGTAGTTTGTTTGGAGAGATCTCAACGCGCGACATTATTTGCACACCTGAGCGGCACGGAATTACTACATCTTTGCATGTTATCAGGTGCTCGTGAATACATAAATATGAAGACCAATGAATTCTAAGCTAGTTGTCTCTACAATGATCAATCTTCTTGAGCATCCGTGACCATATTAAACATCGACAAAATGATAGTATATTAATATGACTCGGCATCGTTAAGTGAATTCCTTGAAGTTAAAAAAAAGTATTATAGCCCCCGGCTCCACTAAGTGGGAGTTCTCGGAAGGAGGTTGCATGGGAAACCAGAAGGTGAGTGTAATTATGGGTTGGGAAGAAGTGTGAAGGCAGAACACACGGTTAGCATATAGCATTATGGAAGGAAGGTGAATCTACTCAAGTGGTATAATGAACCGTTTGTTCCAAGGTTTCCTCAAGGCTCTTAGAATAGTACTCCGCTAAGTGAGTGGAAAGATTATTCAGCTAGTTGTCCAAGCAACCACAGGTACATTACATTAATGTTAGTCTGTATAATAATATATGAGTAGCAACTAACTAACCATCACACCGTTTCCCCGCAGGGAGGACAGACTGCCATACAACTCTGTCTTGGCACACACTCCTTGCTTCGTTCACATTGATACATCGCCTCATACATACTCTTCTGTTATTCTGACTCTTCACATGAATTGATTCAAGTACTTGATATACTTGATGTCTTCCTCGGGCGTCCTTGATTTTTTCTTCCATTCACTTTCGCATCATATATTATTTTTACACTCCTTTCTTTGTTGATTCGCTCTACATGCCCAAACCATCTAAGCGTCCCTTTCTTGATCCTATCCATAACGCTTTCATCAACCTTGCATTATTTCCAACATTTTTAATACAATCATACATGGTTTTACCGCACATACGTCTCACGCATCTAATTTCCACATCATTCAGTCTACTTTCATCCTTCCTCTACCAGTTCCATGCCTCACTTCCATACATCAGGGTTAGTATAAGCACTCCATTGTAGACTGCTAGCTTCGTTTCTTTGGACAATTTCTTATTTGCGCCAACAGCGTTCAGTCCTCCATTAATGGAGTTTCCTGCATTCACCCTTCTTTCAATATCCTTATCAGCCTTTCCGTCTCTCTAGAACATACTTCCTAAATACACAAACTTATCCACTTGCTCCAAGTATTCATCATTTATAACTATATTCCACGCTGTTTGCGTACTCTCTCTTTCAAACACCATAACTTGAACTTGTTTACATTCATCATCAACTCATTCTGCATACATTATACATAGTCGTGTGCAATTGTGTTCAATTAAAGCTTTGCGCGAAAATACACATGAGTTTCCTGCAATCACCCTTCTTTCAATAGCCGTATTATAAAAGTAATATTTTAATTATATTTGGTATAAACGAATTATCTGTTTTTAAAACAGAATTAATGTTTGATAAGCAATCCATTGGCATTAGGGAAACACCAAAAAGCTCTTGGACCCTGTTTAGGGGTCGGTTAGCGGAATCCCTAATTAGAGGGCAATTGAACCCAACGTGACAAATTTATTTATTAGGGTTCTCATGAGGGTTGATAGAATTAATGAAAATTGTCGAAAAATACGTGGATTTTAAAAGTGCCCAATATGTTGAGATCAAACGTGTTAAGTATAAAGCTTTCGTGTAGTATTCAGATATCATGAAGTTTCACTATAAAAGTGTTCACCCAAAATACAGCTTGTATACCAAATGGAAATTTTTTAAATTTTAGATATACAGATACAGCCGCTTCGTTAATAACAATAATAAAAACAGTGAACTTATATAGCGCAGTTTTGTGATATTTCACCTCAAGTGCGCTTCATGCTAAATTAATTATGCTAATAAGATTGACTAACAAGGAGAAAATAATACATAACATGTATACAAATTAAAACTATCTAAAATAATGATCGTTATCATAAATCACTAGAGAAAAGGTTCAGATATGGGTATAACAGTGTATGTGTACATCAACAGATTAAAAAACAATTTACTAGGAGCTAAGGGTATAAAAATTCAGATGAAACAAATTAATTCATATAAACACATTTGTCAAATCAAAGAAAAGGAAATATGATTGAGGATAGTTAATATGTGGACACTTAAAACATTAATATTCAAGTATTGTAAGTAAACGATTCTAAAAATGCAAACAGTGTAAATATAGCAAGTAACAAAATAAAATAAATATTTTATGACAATGAGTATATGGTTTTCAGTAGATAGTGAGGACATTGAGTTATAATGATAGAAGAAAGGAGAAAACCAAAATAAAGCAAATTAGAGATGTTTTCAAAGAAATTAAATTTTAATAAGTTACGTTTTGTATGTGGGATTTTTAAACAATTTGGTTTTTAGGACTCGTTTGAACTCTGCTAGGTTCTGTATGTTGGCAAGTTTTGTGGGAAGCTTATTCCAGATGACTGGACCAGATACACCAAAAGCGCGATCATAGTAAACAGGTTTATTTGATCGAGAAGGTTCAATTAATCGAACAGCAGTATCTACGTCTGCTGACCTCAAAGTAAGTTGTCTACTATTTAAGGCTTGTCGGACACACAGTTCCAATATATAGGCTGGTGCCATTCCCTGCAGTGCTTTAAAAATCGTAAGGCAAATCTTAAACTCTATTCTTTCAGGGCATCGAAGCCAATGAAGGCGATTCAGAAGTGGAGTAATGTGACAATATTTGGACTCACTATGTATTCGTTGAAGGAATTATCGTTGCTGGAAAGGCAAAAGGGCTTAAAGCGACACTGTGGTTAAAATAAGTTAAATATGCAGTTTCGATCAGTTTTTTTTGCTATGCATCAAAGCTCTGACTCTTGTTTGATTCTGAAGACTTTTGTGGCCCTTCAGCCGTTTAAAATATATTTACCGTTTTAGAGAAGGCTTGACTCAAACTACACAAAAGTTTGGGACTTTTTTTTAGCTTTTTGTCGCTTCAGATAACTCAGTGAGATCATTGAGTCACCTGAGTTAACATTGTATTCAAAATCCAACCAGGTTCCTGAAGGTTTATGAATGTTATTAAGCTTGATGGCGCTTAATAATAATAATTGGTTGATTTATATAGCGCCGTTTTCGTGACAGAAATATCACCTCAAGGGCGCTTTACAGCATAATTGACATAATATTACAAGTAAGACTTAATGTTGACTTATGCTTAATACTTATAACTAGTGACTTTCAACTAACATATTAAAATTAGCACATATTAATAACGGTTGTTGCTCGTGCTGTCAGACCTAGGGAAGAAAAAAAAACAGTGGAGTAAGTAATATTTAACTATATGTATAAACTATGTACAGCACTCGGACTGAGTGATCAAAACTCTAGTGAAGTTAATTGACGTTATTGTGGGTGTGATAATTTAAAAGGGTGTGTCTTAAGTTTTGATCTGAACTCAGCCGAGCTGTCGATCTTTCGCAAATGTAAAGGGAGGTTATTCCAAGCTGTGGGGCCTGCTACGGCAAAAGCTCGCTCTCCGAAATTGATGTTGGGATTCAGCCCTTTAGCCTTTCCGGCGACGTTATATTAAAAGTTTCGAAGCTCGGACACAATCTGCATGGACATATTACTAGTTTTAATAAAATGATGCCACCCACTAGCTCTGAACTTTGTGGAAATTCAAATCTTCTGCTAATTTCTCTCTTCTTTTAAAAAGTCTATTTTGAAACACCCATACAATTATTTTCAAGCTTAAGTCAGTACCTAAATATCTGATGCAATTGATGTAGTTATTTGGATAAATAAAATAAACGACGATTTTTTAATGAATCAGTGCCACAACGACATTTAATATGACTGCAAACTATATTTCAAATGTATTATCCCTAAGTAACCAGAGCCTTATTACACTGTATGCCCATTTGCAGATCGCAGTAATTGATCGCCTTCCTGTTTCTTGAACCGCCATGTATTGTTTGGGCTGCCACGGGACAATGAATCTTGGCATATTGTATATTATTGCCATTACAAGGGAAAGAGTTCAACAGATGGCATACTATTTCGAGAAGTGGAGAATGAGTCAGATTTGAAAATGATATTTAAAAACAAAACAATAAAATAATGTATTGAATTTGATATTTCTCGAAACTTCATACTGAATTCTCCAGAAAGCTTTCTTCTTTGTAAAAAAATAATAATTCCTTGAGTGTGTTATTAAGGGTCTGAAAATGTACACCCTTGACTCTCTAATACAGGCAATAGTAAAAATAATTAATTATTTAATTTAAACGGGTAATTACGGAAATTGCTAAGGTTTCCCATGAATACAATTTTTAAACAGTAATCTTTTATAAATAAAAGAGATAAACTTTATTTATAACCACTTTCATTATTCAATATTATGTCGACCGGTTTTAAAAGCACCCTTCCATCATCAGGACAACTTTAAAATCTTAATATTGTCCTGATGAGGATAGGGTGCTTCCGAAACCGGTCGACATAATATTGAATAATCGAAATAATATCTGAACAAGCCACAAAGTAAATGCTTTTTACGAAAAATTCATCTTTTAAATTATTTATGAAATGCAAACTGGAATTTTACGTAAAACGTTTAAAAATAGCTGCCCTGCTTTTCAAACTTCATCGTTTACTGACATTTTTGTACGTTTTTCACTGAATTTAAAAGATAACAGATTTTTTTTTATTCCCCTAAAACCTTTTCCTTACTGCCCATTTATAATTTATAGATACAACATGTATTGCTTGTATTAAATGCTACAAAGTGACGTTTAGCGCCATTTTAGTGCTAAGCCTTAAAACACTTCGACTCACGAAACAGCCACATGGAGTATTATCTTGAAGGAGATGAAGAGGTACCTTTGCGAAACAGTGTAGTCAGGACGGTCGACTTTATACTGACTCGATAGAAAGAGACAAAGATATATTAAAGGATGTTGGATAGCCTATTAGTAACCGCCCACATGGAATTCGGACATTTTTAATAAACATATTTGAACATATTAGAGTATATAAAGTGGTATCTATCCAAGGTAGTGTAGCCAGTTTTTGATAATTTTTACCGGACTCGGGGGACCTGGGCGTGGCTAAGACTAAGGCTAGGGTATTTATACATCCATTCATAGCACATATCGACATAATGTTTTTGTTTATTCGTATAACAGCTTTTTCACAGTATTGCTACCAACAAGAATATAGCAAATAACCCAAAAAAACCGTTAAGTTGTGTCAAGTTAAGTGGCATAATAAAAAATGTGGGCGGAGTCCCACGGTGACGCAAGAGCCCAAGATCATCGTGACAGTACATAGAAGCGGTGTATTATATTTGCTGTCTCTTTCTCTCGCATGGTGTACGACGTAAAAACCCGGAGAAAGTGATTTATCGCAAGTTAGTGTAGGTTGGGTAAAAATAATTAGCTCTCTCTCCATACATTGTTACTCCAATGATACACCATCCAAATGATTTATAAAGTCAAAATATCACACAAACACGAATAAAAAGAAGATTGGACTAAATAATGATAGAAGCTTTTTGTTGATTTTATGTCTTTTTATCATTTAAAATGTGAAAATTCCAAAGTTCAGTCAAATACATTTAAAACTGTTAAAATACCTCGGAATAATTTATAAACAGCTCTCGCTTAGTGGTGGCCACTTGAGGTTATTAGATACGTACTATAACCACTGTGCTGTATCCTCCACAGTAAGCCAGCAACTCCCCTAAAATTAAACAATTTATCATCCCTTATTATTACAAAGTGGCCTCAAGTGAATAAGCATAAGAGAGAAAAAGTAATTTCACACATCTTCGGATTTACGTGCGCCTTAGGAATTATTTTATTCAATGGGTCTGATCCTTTTTGGCAAATAGATTAAACGTTACTTTATTGTTTTTATACGAATTGAAATGAGCGAGGCAAAGTTTTCAGAATAAAAGTTTTATTTTTTCTGTCAAAGTCTACCAAACTACCTCTATAGAAGGGGAGGGGGACATAATGATCTGGGTCCTCCCCTTCTACACCCCTTTGACATCTAGCAACCCTGGCTACTCTGATTTATCTCAGTCTAGACGAGGCGATTAGACATACGGGCTAGAGGATCACAAGAGAGACTAATGGAAGGCAGGAAAGGGGGAGACAGCAGTGATATCGCAGACGGCCTCCATGGTCGAGTGGTAAGAAGTACCGACTACGAATCCAAAGGTCGCGGGTTCAAACTCGGCATGCGCAAATAACTTTTATTCAATTTGTTTGTGTCATAACACATTAAATTCATATAAAATAAAATAACGTATATTTGCCGCACGTTCCAGAGTGGTAGATACTCAAAGTCCACCATTCGGAATCGAAACGTTGCTTGAAATGGCTTTAAATGTATTTGGTGGCCAGATCCGAATAGCCAGGTACTTCCCAACCTTCTTCTTCCCAATCTCCTTCCCCTACCCACTACCTTCAGCCTCACAACATACCCTATTTGGGGATGTCATAGTCTCACTGGCTCTATATGGTTGGGAGCAGTTGAGACTCTTGTGCGGTATTCATATAAAAAATAAAAATAAAAGTTTAGTGACCAGATATGAATAGTCTGGTATTTTCCAACCTTCCTCTTCCCAATCTCCTTCCCTCCCCACTACTTTCAGCCTCACAGCATACCCCAATCGGAGATACCATAGTTTCACTGGCTGTAAAAAAGCAGTATTTTGATCGCACCACCCAATACGACAGTTGTTGTCTCGAACACCGTGTCGCAAAAAGCTTTAGTAATTTTGAGGGGTTTTTCGCCACGCTGAAAGCTTTGGATTTTCATTTGGTGAAACACGGAGAGAACACTCCATAAAGAAGAGTCCCAATCACACAGAGGGGAGGGGGGGGGGTGAAAGGAGAAAACAATTCTAGGGTATAGAAAACGCTTTAAAAAGTTTTATAAAACTGAAATATACTGTACCGAAGTATCGCATATCACACAGCCTCAAAAGGGAAATAGTAGTGGGGTCTTACCTAAAACAATAAGAAAATACATACATTAATAAGTGACAATATTAATTTTCATTTATACACAGTATGTTGTATTTATTTTTTTCTTGTCTATATTAATCATATTGGGTTACATTCTATGATGTATTATTTATCATATAGTTTTATTCAACTTCATACGTAGATATAATCTTAGAGTATATATAGTGGTATCTATCCAAGGCAGTGTAGTCAGTTTTAGACGATTTTTCCGGACTCGGCGGACCTGGGCATGGCTAAGACTAAGGTTAGGCTATTTATACATGCGTTCATATCACATATCGACATAATGTTTTTGTTTATTCGTATAGCCACTTTTTTCACAGTATTGTTTTCAACAAAATATAGCATATAACCTAAAAAACCGTTTAGTTTTGTCAAGTTTAGTGGCATAATAAAAAATGTGGGCGGAGTCCCACGGTGACCTAGGAGCCCAAGATCATCGTGACAGTACATAGAAGCGGTGTATTATATTTGCTGTCTCTTTTTCTCTCATAGTGTACGACGTAAAAACCCGGGGAAAGTGATTTATCGCAAGTTTGTGTAGGTTGGGTAAAAATAATTAGCTCTCTCTCCATACATTGTTACTCCTAGGATATACGAGTAGTTCTGAAATTACTATTATTATTTTGAATATTTTATTCTCCATTTTAGTTTTCAAAAAAAGAATACTAGCGTGGAAATTCACTGGTTAATGCAACGTAGAAATCACTTTATTTATAAAATTTCTTAAACAATTGTACGTTTTCCTAAATAAAATTTTAAATTAAAAATATATTGGTACAACAGTTCGCCAGCAGCACCAACATCCAGATACTAAAGTTACCGACAAGTTCTAATATCTCGTATATATAACCACCAAATAACCCATATCCACCTCATTTCAATAACATAACTCCCGATAATGTTGTTACCGCATCGTTTTGCGGAAACAACGACGTTATTACTTCCAAGTTTACCGAGCCGTTATCGCAATAACAATAACTATGAACAATCCCTCCAGTCATGTCCGTGAAAATCTGGAAATAATGAAAACTTCACGTATAAATAAAACGCCCGCCCATTGATTACAATATTGTGTATTCCGAGAACTGGGAATTAATTTTTCAACAAAAGGTTGTACGAGAAAATAAAGTGTTACATCATAGGGGTATTCCACGGAACATGAAAAAGTCTGGAGGTTCTGCGTTAGTCCAATATTGAAACGTATATTTGTTTATTTCTACGCCCTTCCAAAACAGGATAAAATCGGGGGTGTACCCGCAGAGAAAAATAATTTAATTTGAAAAAAAAAGTTGTAATTACACACACCGTTTCAGATTAGTATATTGTATTTGAGAAACATTAAGCCCTTAGAGTATACAAGAGGTAGCCCAAGCCAAAGCCAGTGAAGTCAGTTTTGGACTTGTTTTTGATGATTTTAACATGACTCGGCGCAAATGGGCGTGGCTAAGACCAAGGCTACGGTATTTATACATCCATTCATATCACATATCGACATAATGTTTTTGTGTATTCGTATAGCTACTTTTTCACAGTATTTTTATCAACAAAAATATAGCATCTAACCTAAAAAACCGTTTAGTTGTGTCAAGTTTAGTGGCAAAATATAAAATGTGGGCGGAGTCCTGCCATTAACCAGCGAAAATAACCAGCTTAAGAACATTACGACGGTATTTAGAAGCCGTCCAAGAAATTTGTTGTCTCTTTCTCTCTCATGGTGTACGATGTAAAAACACGAAAACAGTGATTTATTACAATTTCGGATGGGTTGGGTAAAACAAATTAGCTATCCCTCCATATATTGTTCCTTCAAGATTAAGCCCCTTGAGATGAAAATTGCTATAAACCCTAAGATTTACAGTTTAGACTTTTTAACTATTAATTTACCATTTAGAAAAACTCTTAAACGTTTAGTCTTTTTCTCATAAAACATGACCTCATCATGGAATCCCGTCAGATCCCGAATTCAAGCATAGAAGCGCATTGGAGTAAATTATTGGCCCCATCAATCTTAACGCTGCCAGGATGGACTTCCTCTTTATGGCGTTTTGCAGAAATTAAGGCCTAATATCCTCCATTAATATGTTTTACTTGTATTATTATTTTTTTTTTTCTTATGTATTTCTGTCCATTTTCATTTGTTAATATTATCATTACTATGTATTAATATCAATTATGGAAGGTATTGCATTGCACTACCCCTGCATATATAAGACGATGAGTTTGCGAGAAAAATACTTAATATTGGACTACTGGACAAATTTAACTGATTATGATAAAAATGACGTAATACTACCACTACAAGAAACAGAGAAAGATAATTGGAAATGACCTCATCATGGAATCCCGTCAGATCTCGAAATCTAGCATAGAAGCTCATTAGAGTAAGATATTGGCCCCATCAACCTTAACGCTGCCAGGATGGACTCCCCTTGATGGCCTTCTGTAGACATGAGACCTAATATCTTCCATTTATGATTTTTATATTTTAATTTTTTCTATGAATTTATGTTTTTTTTATTTATTATTGTGTATATATGTATTACAACTCTATTCAATTTATTATCATTCATGGAATGGAGTATTGCATTGCACGAAAATATTGTGTTTATCTGAAATAAGTGGTTTACATGTGTTGAAAGGATATTGAAAGAAGGGTGAATGCAGTAAACTCCATTAATAAAGGACTGAACGCTGTTGGCGCAGATAAGAAATAGAAAGAATGTAAGGCTGGTGTAAGCGTAATGAATAAGATGGGACCCTTAGATGGTTTGGGCATGTAGAGCGAATGAACGAAGAAAGGAGAATATATGATACGAAAGTGAATGGAAGAAGATGTCGGGGACGCCCGAGGTAGACATGGCACGATCAAGTGAATCAAATACTCGAATAGGGCCACGTGAAGAGTCAGAATAACAGAAGAGTATGTATGAATGTGAACGAAGCAAGGAGTGTGTGCCAAGACAGAGTTGTATGGCGGTTCGTCCTCTCTACCTTCCTCTGCGGGAAAATGGCGTGATGGTTAGTTACTTTTTAGTTATTTACGTGTATTATTTTTCATATTTCAAAATATTATTTTTTTCTGTAAAGGTGTGAAGGAAAAATCTGTTTTATAATATATGTGTTGGATTCTAAATAAAACAACTTGCTAGGTTCTCACCTTTTGTCTATTATCCAGTCCTAACCTATATCCCCGTCAGTTTGCTTTTCCAATTTATCTGTGACCAGCCTTAAAACAAAAGTTTCACAACCCGCTCCTGACGAGACAGCAGGTATATTCGCGGTCATTCGTCTTCAATCGTTCGTCGCAGTAAGTGCCTCCAGGGACTACGCCTCTTTTCGTCTTTCGTCATTCGCTTCGCATCCGTCTCTAGAGGACACATCAAATTTTGTCATCCATCGCTCGGGGCAGCCACCGTTTCCTCTCAAAGACCTCAGGTGAGCAAACTGGCTTTAATCCTCATTTTATCCACAACATACAATCAATCTTCCATCAAGTAGTATTTATTGCACAGTCCACTCTAATTTCATAATTCATCGGAAGCTGAAACGTATTCGGCGTTTATCGCAGTTTTCGGATCGAACAATATGTAACGTTAATATTGTTGAGTTGAGTTTTGATTCCATATCAAAAGTAGATAGATCTACTCGTACGTATTTCCTACCAGAAGCTCCTTGTTCGTAGTTGCGTATTAAAGTTCCAGCACAGATTGGGCTTCCCGGCTCGGCACATAAAGCGCCAGCGACGGGTACTTTAGTCAAACTGTTATGTGAAGTGAAACTTCCCTAAAAGGAACGTAGAGGCGGATCTGCTTAATTTCATTGAAATATTTTGTAGGTTTTAGGTGAAATGGAGGTTTCTGAGAGTTTTACCCCGCGTTAGAAGTCATGTTGATTGTAACAGGAACACATTTCAGTACACCATTTTCAAAAACGAAATTAAAATTTTCCTTTCAACAAAATACCTCAAAAACCTTTGACTCTCTGCAGAAACTGGCGGCCCGTTTGATTGATTCTATTTGATGATAACAAAGTTTTCACTCTAGAAGGTATGTGCAGGAGTAGTGCAATGCAATACATTCCATAATTGCTACAATTTGATATGATGTATTATTGTAATAATTAATTACAATAATACATCAAATAAAGTAGTAATACATATACACACAATAATAAAGAAGAAAAAAAAACAAATTCATTAGAAAAAAATAAAATTATAATTCTAAAAAATTGTTAATGGAGGATATTAGGTTTCATGTCTATGGAAGGCCATCAAGAGGGAGTCCATCCTGGCAGCATTCAGATCGATGGGGCCAATTTTTTATTACAATGAGCTTCTATACTAAAGTTCTGTATTCTATGGTGAAGTCATTTCTAGAGTTGTTGAACCTTTCCCTCATTCCTGCCACCCTGGTTCTCACAAGGGTTGCAAATCCTGGATCTCTCCCCTCGGTGAACATACCGGAAGCACTGCAATCAATTTTAGCCGTAGTTTATAGTGATTTTCTAAATATCACATTAAATTTTCTTTGAGGAGATATTTCAAAAAAATTGCGCCAATTAATTTATCAAAATATCACTACTATATTAAGAGCAAAAATGTATCATTTGATATGGACCTGTGGAAGCGGGGACGCTTCTACGGTGTCTCCATTTCATACAAAGGGTTGATGTCTAAAGGCTTCAGAGCTACCGGATATTCGCTCAAGGGGGCTCCAAGGAAGCTACAATATTATTGGAATAGATTTGGTCGCAGTTAATTGAACTCTTTTCCCACAGAAAATATAGTGCTGTGTAAAAAACACTGAATAAATTATTACATAACTTACAACACTTAATGAAATAATTATTATTATCTTTTAAATGTGGTCTACATGACCATCTTAGATCGTACGACGTACGCCTTGAATGCTTTAACGCTGATTCACTAAAAACTAGAAGGCAAATAAATAACTTATTCAATATGTTTACGTAAAATAATTCACGGTCATCTCGATAATACAGTATGTCTTAGCGGTATTGAAATAAATGTACCTAGTTCTAACTGTTTAAGACGCGATAGCACATTCCACCTGAGCACATTCAGAAATAATATTGCGTACTTTAGCCCTCTGTTTCAAATATACCGACTGTTTAATAGGATAGAGCGTGCTAATGTCGACATTTTTGTTGATAATTTTCACAGTTTCAGAAAGAATGTCCTGCTATTGCTTAGGTGTGTAACAACGATTGGGCTTATTATATTGAGTATATTTTTGTATCTCTTTGTGTCTTCTTTTGTTTGTATTATTTAATTGATTGAGTTTTTGTAATTTTTATATTTGATGTATCCTTTCTATTTGTATTTTTTTTAACAATGATTTTTCACTAACTGGGTTTTTAAAAAATTGATGTTTTTACGTAAGTGAGAACATCTGTTAAAACCCAGTATAAGTAAATACATTCTAAAGAAGTGTGTCAATAATTTTATGAGAGAATATCGGAATTTATCGATATATTCCAAAACAATGCAGATACTTTCAAAAGCACTCAAAAGTGTACACATGTTTAAGCCTTTTACCAGAACTTCAGCCAGAATGGTAGAGTAGGCGGTTCCTCTGAGCTCCCGTTCCGACGAGAGCTGTCAACTTGACAGATGATAATGACAGGAGGATAGTCACGTGACGCGACAGGACATTAGAGCGATAAAAACACCGATTTATGAAACTAATCGCCCGATTAATAAACGTTTTGATTCCCCTTTCGCCCCGAATATTGCGTCGGTCGCGTTATTTTGTTCGTTGATCCAAATTTCATTTCAAAGGGTTGCCTCATAGACATTAAATGCAAGACACGTAATATTCATACAAATCTTACGAAAAATGTAGCACCACTAATACCGTCTTGTTTTCTATTTCACCCGCTTATGAAAAGGATAGCCATTCAAAGAATGTGTGTACGGATGAGACAGCTATATGAACGTCCCACGCTACTGTTATAATCGGGTATCGCGCCACTAGCCGTGGTTGTCTTCCACAGACTTATGTATTTCTGCATCCGCTATCTTACACCGTTTTCGAGTAGCTAAAAACTTTGTGAATAATTGTATTTATTGAATTAAAATAAAAGGTGATTTGTGTGTAATTATGAATGGAAAGAAACTCGAAGATATATGTATTTTGCTCCCGAATGATTTTTACACCTCTCAAGGCATTTTTCGTCAGAAAGGAGCCTACAGCGACGCGTTTGTGACAGCTGGCGGCAGCTTGTCTGTCGAACGAAAGTTTGTGTGATACTAAACGCATTAAATCTCAGGTATGTCTCGCGGACTCAGTTTAGTGCATTCACGCGCGTAATCTCAGTAACGTATCTACATTATTTAATTCATCTAAGGGTTGCCTAACTGTACGTTACATTTTCCATTACCACAAGTTGTGAAAAGTTAAATGAGCGTCATATTTTTTTTAATTTTGATAGATTTAATCGACGGTTTATTTTAAACTGTTTTAATTTTCTGTACTTCTTAGATTATTACAGGTTCTTACCGGTATTCCGAACATACAACCAACCATCAGGGCCATGCCCGTGTTACGGTGGTCGTGCATTTATACAGTGCAATAAAAGAACATTGAAAATAAAATAAACTGACCGAGATTGCGTCGTAAAAAATATATATTTTTTATAATTACTTAGTTTTAATTTACAACAGATTATGTGCATACGTGGAGAAAGTTGGCTGCGGGACTCGTGTTCCCCCTTTTAAGGTTGTTTACAGTTTATATATGTTTTACAAAATGAGATTAGCGTTTAATTCAATAGTCTATTAATAATCAACCCCTTTAACACCTCGCTCTATTTGTCACCTCCCGCGGAGTTCTGATTAATTTACTGTCAGATCTACTGAACGATTGAATAATAATATTTCATAAGCAATCAAAGTGATTAAAATCTATTTCTATGCTGAGTTTTTGAAAGCTCTTTCAACAATGGTGTAAAAAAACGTTGAAACAAAATTCACGTTTTCTCTTGAGAAATAATATCGATTTTTCAACGTCCTGTTAAAAAATGTATCACTTCACGTGTGTCATCGTCAGGATCACGATGCGGGGCGTTCTATCCTTGACTCGAAGTGATTATAATACATTTGTGTTTAGGTGTTTCTAGGTTCTAAATTTTCCTAACAACGAAATGATGAATTACATCCCTTGGAGGTGTAATTGTTTAGGATGTTGATAGAAATCCAGTGGCATCGTGTTGTGAGTGTTATTTGTCTGTTAAATCTACGACCTATTCCGAGTTAACTGTTCATTTGCATGTTTAGAACATATTTGTAACAGTGTTGATGTTAAGCAGCGAAGCTTATTGGTAGAAAACACGTCATGGAATAGATATTTAATATTTTTGTAATTTCGGAAAAATATGAAAGTTCACATATTTAAATAGCTATTAATTAATGTTACAGTACTATGGCAGGCTAATGACATTTGCATGTGAAACATTCTAGTTAAATGTCAGAACAATAATATACCAGGAACGATTGCTTTGAGAAACAGTTAGTCAGGTTTGTTGAATTTTTCCTGACCCGAGCGTGACTATGGTTTTCATAGACACACCTTTTTACATCCATTCATAGCACATGTCCACATATTGTAGCGTTTATTAGTAGAACCACTTTTTCACAGAACTGTTATCAACAAAAATATAGGATATATTCTCGAAAGCCGGTGAGTTATGTCGCATAACAAAACGTAGTGGGCAGACTCGCCGGAGGCACGTGAGACGAAAAACATGCTTACATAAATAAAAGTGGGGCGATATTATGTGACAACTTTTCTGGTCTCTTTCTCTCTCACGATTTACGACCTAAAAAACCGGAGGAAGTGATTTATCAAGTTTGTATAGGTTGGGTAAAATATTTAGCTCTCTCTCCATATATATTCTTACTCCGAGAGTCAAATAAGACTGCGACTAGTGCCAACCTTCCAATTATTGGATAAATAAACTATTAGCTCCTTATTCCGCTCATTCCATCTACCATCCAATAAATACTATTTTCAAAATTTTCTCAGCTCATAAGCACCTGTACTCGTAGTTCGACGGCCTCCTTAGTCGAGTGGTAAGACGCTCGACTTCGAATCCAAAGGTCGAGGGTTCAAACCCGTCGTGCGCCAATAACTTTTATTCAACTAAAAGTCTCATTACAAATTTAATTCATATAAAATAATGTTAGGTTTATTTGCGGCACGTTCCAGAGTGGTAGAAACTCTAAGTATCGCCCTGGCGAAAGACCACCATTCAGAATCGAAACGTTGCTTGAAATGGCTTGAGCCGTGTTTAGTGATCAAATCTAAATAGCTAGGTACTTCCCAACCTTCCTCTTCTCTATGTCCTTCCCCTTCCCACTACCATCAGCCTTACAACACACCCCAATTGAGAAAGCCATAGTCTCACTGGCTCTAGACGGTTGAGAGCAGTTGGGACTCTTAAAAAAAAGTTCACCGGGTAGCTGCACATATATTTAATTTAATTTTTATTTACAGTAATATTTAAGGTAATTGTTACAATTTTTGCACAGTGTCAAAATAATCTTATAAGCTGTTCCTCGCAATAAAGAACAAGGTCCTTGTGTTTGGTGAGGGAATTTACGCTAAAGTAATAACATAGTGTTTAGTTAATACAGCAGAAAAAATAGAAGTAAAAGTTAAAATAAAAGTATTTGTGTAAAATTAGTTATAGTAATAAAACAATTATTAGAGACTGTTAAAGTTAAATTTATTTACAATATTGACTCGAAAGTAAGCCAACACAGAGAAAAACATACAACGATTAACATTATGTTTGCACACTGCTGGTAGAGTGCCAACGTTTTAATAAAATGCAGAAGCAATTACGCAGTAAATGTGTTATTATCATCTTGCTGAAACGACTCAGGCGTGTTGGAAGTATGAATTGTTCTAGGCAGATGATAAGTAATATAATTAACGGCTAGGGATCTCAATAATTTGTAGGGAAGCCAGTGATATAGTACAGCAATGTTGGACCCGAGGAACTCATTGGCACAAGCCTCGCATTCAACCTAATTAGGCTATAATACAAACTAGTATTCTCAGAGGATCACGGGGTTGATATCTCCGGGGTGTAACTTGCGCCGGTCCACTCAACCTTTACAACGGGTAGCTAGCGACAGCGCTGGCAAACTTCCCCAATAAACACAATGAAGGGGGAATATATTCCGCAAAATAATACACAATCGTAATTTCTCGTTGTGATGTCATAACGATGCGGGCATCATTCCACCAGAAATGAGAAAACATCAGAAATACTGAGGCAGGGCCTAGTTTACACCAAACTCATTCCATTTAACTCCTTCGGATATGTAATACCTTGTCTACTATATGTGAGGTGTACATACATGTTAAATTTCTTTTTTACACTATGCATGTATCTACAATATTTTTATATCATTCATCTCTTAATGTATTTATTTTGATAAACGCCCATTGGGCTTTCACAGTTAGAGTAGATAGTATAGCAAATCAAGTGTAACATAACTAAGGTAATAAACATTTTTTAGTAACAAGTGCTCGGATCAAGAAATGTTTTATTTTACTATAAATCGTATTGTATTCAACTTTTGCTACTGGTGGATCCTAAAATCAACAATTTGATAGGTTATAACCTGATACCGTTTGTCCAGTTCCTACCTTCACTTTTGCCAGTTTGTTCTGTTGTCGCGCATTATTTGTATGGCTATGTAAAGTATGTTACAACCGACGACAACGACCCCCACCATCCGGCAACAAACACAAAGATCGGGACGTCAAGAGCGGCGCGTCTCAACTCGATCTTATTCGCCTACAATCGCTCGTGCTTTCAGGGACGGCGCCTCGCTTCGCATCCGTCTCTGGAGGATTCGCCCACTCAACTTTCATCGCCCGGAGCAGACAGTCCGTGACCTCTCGCTAGACATTTCAAGGTGAGCAAAATGGCATAAATTTACCCTTCTATTTATCCAAAATACAATCGAATCATTCACCAAGTATAATCGTTTTACAGTCCACTCTAATTCAACACGTTTTGTCCAAAACTGAAGCGCATTTGGCGCTGTCGCAGTTTCTGGATGGAACAGCTACATATTAAATAGAGATATGTTAAAAATGCGGTAATTAGGGAGAGATTTAGAGAGAGAGAGTGGTTGGCACGCACCGTCTACTCTGTATACCCTAAAGAAAAAAAAAACAATAAAATTATTTCGATAACGTAATTTTTAAATCTCTCAAAGGCTTTTCAAAAAGTTAAATTAACAATTCTTAGGTTAACAATTCTTATGGCAGGAAAACAAGTACTGTATTTCGTTAAAATATAATTATTTAAAACATGTTAGTGGATTACTTCAATAAAATAAATTATGGTGTATTTGGTGAACAACTGTTTTTTTTTGAGATCTTGTTAATTAAATACATTTATCTGCGGTTATCAAAGGAGGATTAAACACGACCTACCCACTAAGAAAACTACGTTTTGTGGATAAACATATTTTTATAATAAAAAAAACATAATGGTAGATACTCATACTATCGCCCTGGTGAAAGACCACCATTCAGAATCGAAACGTTGCATGAAATTCTCCAAAAGGAAATGACTTCACACTCCGTTGACGTAAGTTATGCGAATCGATGATGTAAAAGTTGGCGCGGACGGAGAACAGTCTTATATACTAAGTGCTGCGATATTATGTGACGACTTTTCTCGTCTCTTTCTCTCTCATGGTATGCGACGTAAAAACCCGGAGAAAGTGATTTTTCACAAATTTGTATTGGTCAGGCAAAAGTCTTTAGCCCTCTCTCCATGTTTATTCTTACTCCAAGGTCGTAACTATTCAATTCACATAAAATAATATGAAGTATATTTGCGGCACGTTCCAGAGTGGTAGACACTCCAAGTATCGCTCTGGTGAAAGACCACCATTCAGAATCGAAACGTTACTTGAAATGGCTCTAGCCGTGTTTGGTGACCAGATCTGAATAGCCAGGAACTTCCCAACCTTTCTCTTCCTCTTCCTGTACCATTAGAGAGAAAGCGAAAAGAAAAGTCTTCACATAATATTGCAGCACATCTGAGTATGTGAGAATGTTCTCCGTCCGCGCTAACTTCACATCATCGAGTCGTATAACTTACGTCAACGGATTTTGAAGTTGTTTCCTATATTTGTGTTGATTAAAAACTTGCAGTGGTTTTACAAATAAATCAAACATAATGATGATATGTGCTATGCGTGAATGTTCAAATAAGACCAAACAAAGATTATAAAACATCACTTTTCAGAGGTATTTCAACAGTTTTAAATATTTTTGGCCAAACTTTAGAATTTTCACATTTTTAATGATATAAAGATACAAAATCAACAAAAGCTTCTATCATTATTTGGGCAAACCTTCTGATATTAGTGTTTGTGTGATATTTTGACTATAAAAACCATTTTTTTATTTTTTTATTTATATATATATATGTTTTTTATTTACGCCCGTCACAGGCTTTTACATACATGTTAACTTTTTTTTTTTTAAAACAATAACCTCATAAGTGCAAAAAATATGTAAAATAAAAAAAAAAAAGAGTATTGAATAGCAGATACAAAATAATTAATAATATTCAATAAATAACAGGTTCAAAATATTGTAAAAGAAAAGAAAAAAATAATACTAAGTAACAGGTCTAACTATTAGTTTAGCTCTACCAGATGATAACAACTGTACTAAACTAAACTTATTGTTTGATATTGACGTGTTAAATATATCAGCGACATCGGAGTATACGTTTCCCAAATGTTGTGTTGAATTGTGAGGTTGAAACAGAATTGCTACAATAGTACGGTAGGTACTGCCTTGTAACCGTCCTGCTTGGAACATGAAATGAAATTAAGTTTAATAATTCAGGGCTGTCAATCATTGAATTTATAACTTTGTATAAGCAAATCAAGTCGGTAATTATTCTCCGCTCAGACAATCTCAATAAATTAAGGTGACAAAGAAGATAATCGTAATTGATACATTCCCTTAATATGCCAATTTTGAAGTTAATAAATCTTCAGAATTTATTTTTAACTCTTTCTATTGTAAGGGAATGAAAAGCATAACTTGGTGTCCACACTGTTGAGTTGTATTCAATTTGACTCCTAACTAATGACATGTACAATCTTTTAAAGGTATGAATGTTTTTAAATTGATTACATTTTCTTAATATAAAACCCAACATTTTTAAAGCTTTATTTGATGCGATTTCAATATGATTATTAAAGTTTAGTTTAATGGTGTATTGATTTTGTTTTGTTTGATGTCTTCAAATATGTGTGTTGAAAATGTCCGAATTCCACGTGGGCGCTAACTAACCAACATCCTTTAACATATATTTTCCTCTTTCTATCGAGTCAGTATAAAATCAACAATACTGACTTTACGCCACTTTAGTTAAGAGATATGTTAAAATGTAGTTATTGACAGGGATGATGGTTATGTTGTCCCTGCCTACCCGGACGCGACACGAGTTGAGGAGGTGTGTTTAAGGAGGTACGTTTTTTAACAGTCCCTAATTCCTTGTTCCGTAGTAGTTATCAATATAAGTTCAAGCGGATCATTCCGCACCGAATCCTCATAAGTAAAGAAAGTTTAAATGAGTTAATATTATTAATAATAATATTTTGATAATTTGTGTACCGCCGTTTTTGTGAAAAATTACCACGAGGGTGCTAACTAACTATGTTACTAACTAACTAACCATCACGTCGTTTCCCCGCAGGAGACAGAGAGGACGGACCGCCATACAACTATGTCTTGGCACAGTGTTATGTAATGATATTTTCGTAAACATTAACTTTTAGCCCCGTCTGTTAATATTTTAAGGTACTCAACCTAATATTAAATTCATTATTTTTTATTACGTACGGGCAACCCCAAAAAGGGAATAGACTCAAGGCCGAAGTTGACCCGGGGGTCTCGCGCGCCGTTACCAGCCTCTTGGTCTGAGACAGTTTAGCCGAACGGACGTGCCCATCCCCGAACTACCAGCGCTCCCGCGCTAACACCAGGAGATCTGCGAATCCAGCCGACGCTTTGAGCCGCATCTGCAAATCGAACCTACAACGCTCGCCCAGGTTATCGTTTACTATTATTTGATTTAAATAATGCCCCTTACTTCATTTAAGCTCACGGTGTCCACAAAGAATTAAAGCTTTTCGTAGTAGCGTAAATTCCTTTGCTAAAATATAAGCCTTTCACCGAAGGCACCTTCTTAAGCAAAAGAGAAAGAGTTTTCATTTCTGTATTTCCTTCCTTATATATTATTTGTAATCCTTCCCTACCAAAAAGAAGGTCAAGTTTCTCACCCCTATCTAACGAACTTCCAACACGATGACGCTCTCCGAGCAAACTAGCATGGCGTAAGTATTTATTAAAGATACCTAAAAGTCCTCATTCAGGACCTAGTTTCGCTGGTCCGTATCAACACACTCCTTGCTTCGTTCACATTTATACATATTATATTCTGTTATTCTGACTCTTCACGTGGCCCGATTCAAGTATTTGATACACTTGATCGTGCCATGTCTTCCTCGGGCGTCCCCGACTTCTTCTTCCATATTTCCGTTCCGACGGCGCTGTATTCTATTATAAATTAGTCAAAATACAAAGTGAAAGATTCTTGAAAAAGTTTCCATCGCAGCATTTATTAAAATATAATTTTTTTTCTTCATTTACAAAGAGGTGAGAATTAATTGAAACCTAAAATAAATAAAAAAAAATATATGAAAAAAAACCTTAAAAATAAAGCTCCGAGAGTGAATTCAATAAGCGCGTTAATATTTCTTTTAAAACAAAGGACATTGCGTTTTTATTATTTAATTTAGCCGGCGGGAGAACATAACGGACGGTAAAAAGTATGACAATTTTTCAAACAAGCTTTTAGCATTCCCTTTACGACGGAGGTCGTTCGACTAAATCGCAGAGTGTGTGGGTTTACGTTAAAAAATATTTTTCATAAGAAACAATCACTTTGTGGTTTGACAATATATAAAATTTAACACTTTGTTATAAGCCACGAATTTATTATATATATATTTTTCGCTTTGGCCAAGCTTCGTCAGGGCAAGTTATGAAACTCAATATAAATGAATTATTAAAACTGGCCCTATAATAAATAATAATATTTGTCCAGTGTTCCAATATTAGTATATTTCCCGTAAAATTACTCATTATTCTTTTATCACGTTCTCAGTTGACGTTTTGCATTATTCATTTCATATTACCCGTCTCTTTCTGTCTCTTCCTTTGTTATGATTTAAATGTTATTCTTTTGTTTTCTTACTATTCTCTTATTTTTTAATATCAGTCAATTTTGTGTTCTCCCTCTTTTTTAAAAGTGAATACCGCACAAGAGTCCCAACTGCTTTCAACCTTCTAGAGCCAGTGGGACTATGGTATCCCCAATCGGGGTATGTTGTGAGGCTGAAGGTAGTGTGGAGGGGAAGGAGATGGGGAAGAGGAAGGTCGGGATGTACCTGGCTCTTCAGATTTGGTCACAAACGAGCAACGTTTTGATTCTCAATGGTGGTCTTTTACCAGGGCGATACTAAGAGCATCTACCACTCTGGAATGTGCCGCAAATATACTTTATATTATTTTGTATGAATTAAATGTGTTGTGACAAATATTAATTAAATAAAAAGTTATTTGCGCACGCCGGGTTTGAGCCCGCGACCTTTGGATTCTTAGTCGAGCGTCTTACCACTTATTAAGCATCATACTTACCTGGCAGGTCACTTATGGCAGGACACAATCACCATATCATAATAAAATTTAGCTAATTTTTATGTATATTTTTAAAATTATAAATATTATTTTTTTAAGGCATGAGAGCAAATTCAAAATATAGTATATCGGAGGTATTTTTTAATTTTTCGTAGTGAGAAACAGATAATGATGAAAATCTTGTAATGAATTTTAGGAATGAGAGTCTGAAAAGTTTTCTTGGTTTGAATAGAAATTCTATGTAAGTATATATAACCACACACTGTGTATTTTTTGTTTAGTTAAATTTTGTTCCCGGTCATAAAAAGTTAAATGAAATCTTTGATCTTATACAAATTTATTATTTCATTTTCATTAAAAAAAGAAAAGTTCAATTGATGTAAAAATTCAATACAATCATCATTACAATATTTTTTATTTGTTCGTTAGTTCTTCTTTTTGCCCTATAACCTGTTAGATATGTCGTGGCGCTTTCGCAGCTGCCTGATGTGTTTTAGTCTTTCTTGTTATTTTTCGCCAAATAAGTAGGATATTTCACAAATTACTTCTTTAAAATTTCTGTACTGTATGACAATTTCAGAAATTCCATTCTTTTAATTTCGCTCCCATGCCCTAAATCGGAAAAAAAAAATTAAAATAATAATCATAATTTTAAGTTAATAATTGTGTCTATCTGATGGGACCTGCCAGGTAAGTATGTTCCTGTATATTTTCATGTTCAAACTAGGAATTAATATGTAATGATAGAAAGTAAGATCTGTACAGCGCCCTTGAGGTGATTTTTCACAAAAACGGCGCTATACAAATCGTCCAAATATTATTATTATTATTATTGAAAAGGTGTGTGTTTTTGTTAGGGTCATTTTTTTGTAGACATTTGAAGGCGGCACAAACAATAATTATTGGTGGAAGTGAAGGAAAGTAAATAAAGAAGTGTGTTCGCTCGAAGTTTTGGAAATCCACGCGCAAAACAAACCGTCACGAGTCGGTAATGTAAAGGCAGGTGCTTTGTATGTAAACCAATTAAGTCTAAGGTTTTTTTGGCTCCGTAAATCTTTTTTTTTCGGAGCGTCCAATTTGTTGACTATTCTTTTAACATTCGGGAAAGTCAAACTTTGACAGTGGCGCGCTGCTTTACCGACAACCCACACGCGCGATTATTCAGCGGAACATTCTCAATAGACGTAAAACGCTCTCCAGGGGCGGCGGAACGACACATTATGCTAATCAACACCATAAATGAAACGGCGGAGAAATTATAATAGAAAAACAAACAAATACGAGTGCGCTACGAGCGATAATCCGCGGGAACGGCGTGGGATTCAATGTAGCTGGGAAAAGCAACGAGAAAAGCAGGGTGAACAGAAAATAACGATTACCACCAACAAACAAACCAATTTTTATACCATCAAGATATATATATTTTTTTTTTAAAGAAAGACAAACATTCCTGGGTTAGGAATTTTTTTATTTTTTTTACGTGAATACCGCACAAGAGTCTCAACTGCTCCCAACCGTCTAGAGCCTGTAAGACTATGGCATCCCGGATAGGGGCATGTTGTGAGGCTGAAGGTAGTGGGTAGAGGAAGGAGATGAGGAAAGAAAAGGTTGGGAAGTACCTGGCTTTTCAGATCTGGTCACCAAACACGGCTAAAGCCATTTCAAGCAACGTTTCAATTCTGAATGGTGGACTTTCACCAGGGCGATATTTGGAGTATCTACCACTCTGGAACGTGCCGCAAATATACTATATTTTATTTTATATCAATTAAATGTGTACACATAATGATTAAATAAAACTTATTTGCGCACGCCGGGTTCGAACCCCCGACCTCTGGATTTGCAGTCGAGCATCTTACCACTCGACCATGCAGGCCGTAATAATCTGACAATATTTGAAAAACTCCTACTGCCATCATAAGAAGCGGAAGATGTTGCTTGTGCAATGATAGAGGACTTAGCCAGCAGAGGAATTGAACGCACGACGCCCGAATGGGAACCCGACGCGTTTCGCCACCCAGCTACCGACCGGTCGATAAAATTGTAATTTTTCACAATCGTTTCGAAGTCATTATTTGCTTTTCTAGTCTAAATAATGGCTTGCAAACATTTCCCCAAGGTTTTACTGTCAATTTTACCTACCGCCGGGCGTACGGCAAGTTTGTCTTTTTGGAGTTTTCGAGGGGAAGCAATGGACGGAATGTCTCGGGACTTTAGGTAATGCTTGTTCATTATATCGACTGTATGCACACCATCTGCACTCACCTCGCCGTCACCAGTCAGTTAAATCTAGTTAGAAAGTGAGAGGTCGCTAAGTGCCACTTTAGTCAAAAATGAGTTAAATATACTCGTACAGGTTGATCAGTTTTTTTTCTGCATCGAATGCTCTCCCAATGACTCCCGTTTGATTCTGAAGACTTTTGTGTTTCTTATCCAGTAAAGACCTTTTCCCTAAAAACTCACTAATGTAAACATAAATTCAGTCAATTAAATACAACCATCAGATGGTGATAGTAATAAGGCCTAATGAGCCGCAGTACTAGTTATATGGACATTATGAGGGGTATTTGTATAAGCCCCAACTAGTTAGCAGAGGATTGCGAAATAATCCATAAAATCAAAAAATCAAATCGAAGACTTTTGTGGCCCTTCAGCCATCTAAAATGTATATACCATTTGGGAGAAATCTCGTCTCAAGCGACACAAGTTTGGGACGTTTTATTTTAACTTTTTGACAAACACAGTGCTATTGCGTTGCCTATTGTATGCGGACGATGCGGTGCTGATTGCTGACAGTATGGAAGTTCTACAGTTTCTCGTGTCTAGGATGAACCAAGTATGTATGCAAAATGAGTTGATGCTGAATGTAAGTAAGTCCAAAGTCATGGTGTTTGAAAGAGAGAGTACGAGAACAGCGTGCAATATAGTTGTGAATGATGAATACTTGGAGCAAGTGGATGAGTTTGTGTATTTAGGAAGTATGTTCTAGAGAGACGGAAAGGCTGATAAGGATATTGAAAGAAGGGTGAATGCAGGAAACTCCATTAATGGAGGACTGAACGCTGTTGGCGCAAATAAGAAATTGTCCAAAGAAGCGAAGCTAGCAGTCCACAATGGAGTGCTTATACCAACCCTGATGTATGGCAGTGAGGCATGGAACTGGCAGAGGAAGGATGAAAGTAGACTGAATGCTGTGGAAATGAGATCTTTATGACGTATGTGCGGTAAAACCATGTATGATCGTATTAAAAATGTGGATATCCGGAAAGAATGCAAGGCTGATGTGAGCGTAATGAATAGGATCAAGAAAGGGACGCTTAGATGGTTTGGGCACGTAGAGCGAATGAACGAAGAAAGGAGTGTGAAAAGAATATATGATGCGAAAGTGAATGGAAAAAGAAGTCGAGGACGCCCGAGAAAGACATGGCACGATCAAGTAAATCAAATACTTGAATCGGGTCATGTAAAGAGTCAGAATAACAGAAGTATGAGACGATGTATGAATGTAAATGAATCAAGGAGTGTGTGCCAAGACAGAGTTATATGGCGGTCCGTCCTCTCTGCCTACCCCTGCGGGGAAACGGCGTGATGGTTAGTTAGTTAGTTAGTCAGTGCTATGCAAATTATCACAATATTATTTTAATCAAATTTATAAAGTACAATTAATTTTTCAAATGAACGGTCAAGGGTTAAGAACTGTTTTAATGATAACCGTTTTTGGGGAAAAACCAAGTAAACTTCTAAGGAAAGAATACAATTTGTAAAACGTAGGTACGTGCCGTGGTACCCGTCAATTAGAGCTTTAAAGGGACCAGCGCGAATGACAGGAAAGTTTATTAATTTCAATCACGTATTTTAAATTCCGCCACATTGACCCCGCTTTACGGTACATGTTTCGTGAGTTTTCTTTATTCAAATGAATTTGGTCGGACGTCACCTTTACTGCTGTGACTTCGCCCGGCAAGGGTCACGCCTCAGAGCTATAATAATCAGGAGGGAGCGCTTCTGTAGTCAGTATTGATGATTTTTGCCTGACTCGGCTAGACCAGGGCGTGGCTAGGGTATTTATACATTCATTCGTAGCACATGTCGACATAATGTTATGGTTTTTTTTTATAACCACTTTTTACTTAAAAAACCGTTGAATTATGTACAGTTTAGTCGCATATCAAAGCGAGTGGGCGGAGTCCCCGGAGACGCGGGAGACGGAGAACATTCTTGCAATACATAAAAGCGGTCTGATATTTTGCGAAATTTTCGCTGTCTCCTTCTCTCTTTTTATTTTATTTATTTATTGACTCTTTGTTTCTTACATTATTTTTTACATTACCTACCTCACTAGGTCAGTAAAACCTGTTCTGAGGTAAGTGACAGTGAGTACAAGTAGAATAATATTTTTAAAAAATGATGATATTTGTTACACAATGTTAGATGATGCAACAGATACTGACCGTAAAACTCTCTTGATACCATGTAAGATACATTGACAGTAGGTAAAGTTGCAAGGCACTTAATCCTATAATTAATGCCAGTGGATACGATACAAATATGCATACATTTTACATCGTGACAATCCTACAATTGTTTATAGTGAACACATTACATTTTATACCTAAAGAAAAAATATATAAAAGTAGTATATAATAAAAGTAGAGAATTATAGTGCAATATTTATATAATATCGTGTTATTATGTAAGAGGAATGTTATTTTTTAGGATCGAGCATTTTACAAAGCTGCTCTAGTTTGTCGTGGAATGAGTGAAGAATTTCAAGTGCTATTTTAGGAGGTCTTCAATTTCCTTGCTGTCCTTACTCATTAGCCATTTAGTAATGTTTTGATTAAAGGAATACACATTGGTGATGGCTACAGTCTGTGGTGGGAGTTTGTTGTAAGTGTGAGGCGCGATGTACATATGGTGTCTTTGTGCAAAAGCTGTACTCTCATGGTGTACGACGCAAAAATCCGGAGAAAGTGATTTATCCCGAATTCGTATAGGTTGGGTAAAAATAATTAGCTCTCTTTCCATATGTTGTTACTCGAAGGGTCAGGCGGCTTATCTCCGCGGGAAAGGGAGGGGGGAGGGGCAGGTCATGGAACTATGCTAAAACGGATTAATAAAATTAATGGCCATTGTCGAGGCTTTTGAAGTTATCTCGTTTTGACCTTTTCAAAACTGGACGATGTCGGTCACACCAGCTTATCATTGAGATCTGAATTCGAAATATATTTAACTATTTATTAGCATTAGGTTGGTGTGTTACAAACATCCTCACAATTAGTACTCGGGTTAGCGCCATTTTCGACGGGGTCGCGGGTTCGAGCCCAGCGTGCGTCAATAACTTTTTATTCAATTAATATGTGTCATAACACATTTGATTCATATAAAATAATAAAAAGCATATTTGCGGCACGTTCCAGAGTGGTAGATACTCTAAGTATCGCCCTGAAGAAATACCACCATTCAGAATCGAAACGTTGCTTGAAATGGCTTAAGTCTTGTTTAGTGGCCAGATCTGAATAGCCAGGTACTTCCTGACCTTCCTCTTGATCATCTCCTCCCCTACCCCACTACCTTCGGCCTCACAACATACCCCGATCGGGGATGCCATAGTCTCACCGACACTAGACGGTTGGGATCAGTTTGGACTCTCGTGTGATTTTCACTAAAATTTAATTTGTTTTATCTTGTTTTTTGGACATTTGAATGGTTCCCGTAAAAAAAAAGATTGTCGGTACGTTTCAGTTTTCGAACAAATTGTGATTTGAAAAGCATAACTATCATTTTGTTATATGTGTCAGCTGATTACAATTTGTTGAAAAGCTGAAACGGGCCTAGAATCGACGTACAGTGTACTATCAAAATATTTAAAAAATGGTTATTTATGGTTTTAAAGTTTATTTTGTAGAGCTCCATTTTAATTTTATTCGAACAATAATAATTTTTATTTTTAAATTTTAAAAGCAACTTTTATTTAAAAGTTATGCTAGGTACTTAGATGAATTGAATAATGTAGATGCGTTACTGAGACAACGCGCGTGACTGCGCGAAACTAAGCCAACGTGGCATACCTGAGATTTACTGCGTTTAGTCTCGCACAAACATTCGTTTGACAAACAAGCTGTCACCAGCTGCCACAAACGCATCGCTGTAAGCTCTTTTCTGAGATAAAATGCTTTCCTGTGCTTTTGACAAGTGTAAAAATTATTCGGGAACAAAAAACAAATCTCATGGCGTTTCTTTTTATGCGAAGTACACATAAATCACTTATTACTTCAATTAATACAATTATTCACAAACCAAATGGTATAAGTGAGATAGCGAATGCAGAAATACATAAGTGTGTGGAAGACAACCTAGCGACAGTACACGAGTACGTCGTATGCTACTTCGCTCGTAAATTCGTTATGGAAAAGAGGGCTTGTAACGCGGAGAATGTAACGCGGGACGTTCATATAGCTATCTCATTCATACATACATATTCTGCTTGATATGGCTATCCTTTTCATGCGTTACGAGATATCAGAGCTTGCCAAATTTATCGTTCAATTGGTATGAATATGACGTGTCTTGTATTTTATGTCTATGGCTAGGTAATTATTTTTACGCGTGACAGCTGTTTCGCCTTCTGAGGTCATTATCAAACTGTCAGTTCAATAGCCACAAGCAGTGACGGCTCATAATTTTTTAGTATGTTAGAATGCTAATATTGATAAAAACGTCATGATTGATGATGTTGTCGTCGAAAACGATTTTTTCGTATGATAATTTTCAAAAATTTTCAGTTTTGGTGGGATACAAAAATAAATTTTAAAAATAATACATTTTGGCTTACATCAGCAAAATTAAATTAAATTAGCAGTACAGTCATACCACTGATAATTTCATTCAAACTTTTTCTCATGTGTCATCTTCATCGCATTTTGTAAACAATTCCGCCAAAAATTTATTGTTACTTAAAATGAATTGGTTTCCGGTATCCGCTCCTAGACCCGAATAAATATTGACCGACTTCGTGTTTCACTAGATTTTAATTTTTCCCTATAATTTGGGGGAATTTACCTTGATATTCCTTATTTTGTCGTAAATATATATATTTTTAAATATTATATTAACTGCTATAGAACAGGTGGGTAAATTATGTGCTTCAAATAGTTTGATTGGGGAGGTAAATTGTGATGTTTTTTTATGGAATTAACACTAAAATCGATGTTAATGTTTTATTAAAAATATATTTATTTATTATTTTACTTAACAATACATTTTTTTTGTTGGTTGGTATAATTGCCCATCCCACTAGGTAAGCCTGTGTTGGGATGGCAATTTTAAAAAGTGGATTTTTAGCTACATAGTAACATGTTAATATCGAAAATATAGTGCATACATAATAAAAATAACATAAGTTAATGACAAATTTGAAGATATAGAATCTACATATTAAGAACTAAATTAAACTTGGTTTTATTAATTATTATTATTATTATACTTATTGTAAGTCACTAGTTGAAAATATTAGTTGTAAGCCATTAGTAATAAATCTTAACTGTAAGTTTTTAGTTATAAGCTTAAGTGATAAATTATAGGTTAGATAAATTAATTTGTAAAGCGCCCTTGAGGTGATTTTCCCACAAAAACGGCGCTATAAAAGTAATCCATTTATTATTATATCATAATAATAATAATAATC
Source organism: Drusus annulatus (assembly GCA_022651775.1). Classification (NCBI taxonomy): domain Eukaryota; kingdom Metazoa; phylum Arthropoda; class Insecta; order Trichoptera; family Limnephilidae; genus Drusus; species Drusus annulatus. The sequence continues at coordinate 342,637 of JAGWCC010000058.1, forward strand.
ATAATTTAAAGTTAATAATTGTGTCTATCTGATGGGACCTGCCAGGTAAGTATGTTCCTGTATATTTTCTTATTTAAACTAGGAATTAATATGTAATGATAGAAAGTAAGATCTGTACAGCGCCCTTGAGGTGATTTTTCACAAAAACGGCGCTATACAAATCGTCCAAATATTATTATTATTATTATAAAACATAAAAATGGGTTCCAACCTCAGAGCAATAATATACAGGATCGCTCCTGGGTTTTTGTAGTCAGTCTTGATGATTTTGCCTGACTCGTACGTGGCTAGGACTAGGGCTGGGGTATTTATACATCCATTCACAGCAAATGTCGACATAATGTTTTGTTGATTTTACTTTTTCACAGTATCGTTATAAACAAAAATATAGCGTATAACCAAAAAAACCGTTGAGTTATGTCCAGTCATCTCGCGTAACAAAACGTAGTGGGATGAGTCGCTGGAGACGCGGGAGACGCGGGAGACGGAGAACATGCTTACATACCTAAAAGCGGAGCTGTATTATTTGAGAACTTGTCTTGTCTCTTTCTCTCTCACGATTTACGACGTAAAAACGCGGGAGAGTAATTTATCTTAAGTTTGTATAGGTTGGGGAAAAATAATTAGCTATACCTCTATATATTGTTACTTTAGATTGATAGGATGATAAAGAAGAGATTTTATAAAGTGTTGTCATCACTAAAAATTTTAAAATATTTGTTAACAAACAAAAACAAAATCACTGCCAAGATAATGGTTAACAGAAAAATTGGTTCTAACGAAGCTCCCAGCGGTAACCCATAGTCAAGCTTTCACAGCTAAAAACGTAGATTTATTTTCGTTTCAAAACAATATTGAAAGGCTGGATTATTTGGAATTAATATGCGGGCGTTTAGTTAGCCGGGGTTTACCACGTGTCGTGCTAATCCCGCCATCGGACACGTGTCACGATGTGCGGGGGCTGTGTGCGAGAATTTAAAATCATCACCGCAGTTAGAATACGGCGACATTACCACGCAGAAGGGTTTAGTGACGTGTTATGTACAAAGCATGATTACGGAGAGATTTTTTTATTTGTTTTTATTTTTTTTACTTACTTAACTTCATGTTTTTTTACAATATTTTATGTACATTGTCCTCGACGCTAGGAGTTCACCTGTGATGTGGAGGACATTTTTTGAATTAAATGATAAAACAATTAAAAATATAAAAGAAAATTGAATTAAATTAAAATTAAAATTAAAAAATAAAATTAAAATTAAAATCTAAAAACAAAATCAAAATTAAAATTAAAATTAAAATTAAAATTAAAATTAAAATTAAAATTAAAATTAAAATTAAAATTAAAAATTAAAATTAAAATTAAAATTAAAATTAAAATTAAAATTAAAATTAAAATTAAAATTAAAATTAAAATTAAAATTAAAATTAAAATTAAAGTTAAAATTAAAAATAATAGAAGAAAATATAAAAGAAGAAACATAAACGGAAAGACAATATAAAAGAAAGAAAAGAAAATATAATAAAAACAAAATGGAAACAAAATATAGCCACTTTAAAAAAAAAAACAAAACAATTATTAAAAAGATTAACCATTTACTTGTAGTTACTGCACCATATTTCATAGCGAGTTCAGTGGAGGGGATATTGTCACAAGCCCCAAGGATCGAAATTAAAATAATGTAATAATCTCATTTCTTTAAATAAACAAATGTAAAAAAGTATCGCTACTTGCATAGTGTAAACAAAATACATTGAAATGATTTATTAACACCCTATAAGATAAGGTATATCCAAAGGAGCTATATGAATATAATGTTATGTTAGTAGTTTAACATAAATTAAATCATAGTACAAATAATAATGTGACATACGAAAAATAGATATAAGATATAATAAAATTAATTAAATAGAATGTAGGTACTTTGGAGATATATTTGCAGTTTAAACTGTATTTTAACTCTAACTTTGACGGCCTCCCTGGTTGAGTGGTAAGACGCTCGACTACGAATCCAAAGGGCGCGGGTTCAAACCCGGCGTGCGCCAATAACTTTTATTTTATTAATATGTGTCATAACAAATTTTAATTCATAAAAAAATAGTAAAAAGTATATTTGCGGCACGTTCCAGAGTGGTAGATAAGTATCGCCCTGGTAAAAGACCACTATTCGGAATCGAAACGTTGCTTGAAATGGCTTTAGCCGTGTTTGGTGACCAGATCTGAATAGCCAGGTACTTTCCAACCCAGCGCTCTTGGGGTGATTTTTCACAAAAACGGCGCTATACAAATTATCCAAATATTAATATTTCTCCTCCCAGTCTCCTTCCCCTCTCCACTATTTACGGCCTCACAAAATACCCTATTTGGGGATGCCATAGTCTCACTGGCTCTAGACGGTTGGGAGCAGTTGAGACTCTTGTGCGGTATTCATATAAAAATAAAAATGGAAAGGGGGGGGGGGGGGTACACAGAAGGTGCTAGGAGTACCTACCTATGATTTGAACCTGTGACTTTTGGATTGTTAGTCAAGAATCTTAACCAATCGACCACGGTTCTGTCAATAACTACCTATTTGACAAAATAATATTTTTGCAAGCTGTATTGTTAGCTTTTCAGTGAAATTTGTTTGGCGTCTTAATGCAATAAATTGATAATACTGTTTTTGATTATTTATTTATTTATTTATTTATAAATTAACGGACTAAAGTCCAATTACAAAAATACATATAAAACACGAAATATAAAAAAGAGTGACAGAGAAGAAATAGCATATAAATTGAGATAAATGAAGCGATGACAAAAATAAGGCAAAATAAACATAAGAGAGAACATTCAAGCCATGGTCTAGTCAAAGTTTTGGTAGAGTCGTAAAGAATGACGAAAATCATTTAGACTACTACCAAAAATTTCAAGACCATGGCTTGAGTTAACAAGTCTTGACATTCTGGACATTGGAGAATTATACCCGTAATTAGTATTGTGATGATTGAGGAACAGCAATTCATTGTTTCTGAGTCTACGGCAAGGAATGTTGAACTGGATAAGTTGCAACAGAGAAGGTGAGTCAATAAAACAATTAATAATTTTGTAAATGAAAATTAAATCGAAGTCTTTCCTGCGCTTTTCTAATGAAGACATTTTCAATAATTGTTCAATTTCATCATATGAATAATCGCCTCTTTCTCGCCCCAATCTCCATGCAACACCGCGTAAGAAGCGATGTTGTACGGATTCAATATGATGAATATGAACGGTATAGAAAGGGGACCAAATTACACTAGCATATTCTAAATGAGGGCGAACTAATGAGGGTTTTTAGAGTCTTTATATTCTTAAAGTCACATGCAATTCTATTGATGAAGCCAAGAAGTTTTAATGATTTATTAACTACATTATTAATGTGATTACGAAAAGAAAGATTATAGTCTATAGTGACACCAAGATCTTTTATAGATCTGACGGTAGATAAGGAGACAGTATTTAATTTATAATTGAAGAGGATCGGTTTATGAGTTCTATGAAATGACATAATTTTACATTTATCAATGTTTAATTTTAGGCAGTTAGTTTCACACCATTCATTAAATGAATCAATATCACTTTGGAGAAGAATACAGTCATGGAAAGATTTTATTATTTTAAGGATCTTATTGTCATCTGCAAAAAGCCAAAAACGCGAGGAAGAAAATACTTTGCCAATGTCGTTAATAAATATGTTAAAAAGGAGAGGAGCTAGATGGGCACCTTGGGGTACTCCAGACGTTACTTTAATATTAATAGATTCAAAGTTATTAATTTTGACTCTTTGTTGTCTATCATTTAAATAAGATTTGAAGAAAGATAATAAAGGATTTCTAATACCGATAGCATGAAGTTTGGCGATAAGAATTGAGTGATTAACTTTATCAAAGGCTTTAGAAAAATCAGTGTAGAGAACATCTGCCTGAGAGTTATCTTCCAGAGCGTTAACAATGGTATTAGTGAAGGAAAGTAAATTTGTTGTGGTAGACTATAATTAGATTATATGTGCCTATCGAGAAATGTTGCCAATTTCTATCATATAATTGGCGAATACCTCAAAACCGACTGGTATGTTATGACTACAGCTGGTCGAAGCACACATAAGTTCTGAGGAGCCTACAGTATACAGCTTTACAACTGACTTCATTATTCATATTTAAATATCAAATTCCGATTTGTTCAAACGAATGGACGCTTTGTCTTCCCACCCTGGTAGCTTCACACTTTGTCGCTATCGTCTCTCAAGGGAAATACCAACCCCTACAGGCCTTGCAATACATCCCCGGCTAAAGCGCCCCTCCCTAGCTCAGGTGGGCAACTACCCTTGAAGCCTTTGTTCAAGGCGAGGTGTGACTAAAATTTACTTAATGTACATAGTCTCACTTTTACAACCAAATCACACCCAGCTTACTTGGCAGGGAAATTACCGAAATATTTCATTCTAACACTCAAAACCTCCGAGCGTTACAATTTATCCCTCAGTCTTCCTGTTTGTTTCCCCTCCTTATTGCCAATCCACGCCGATACATGAAACAGAGAGATCCTTGAAGCAAATGGGGAGCCATCGCGTATTGTTTACGAGGTACCGAAGGGTGGATTAATTAGATAAATACATCAAATCATTCTAAACATTTAATGAAAGACACCTTAAACTGCGTAGTTATATTTGCTTTAATTTTTTTTATAGTGAATACCGCACAAGACTCCCTGATGCTCCCATCCGCTTAGAGCCAGTGAAAGTATAGCATCCCCGATTGGGGTACGTTGTGAGGCTGAAGGTAGTAGGCAGGGGAAGGAGATGGGGAAGAGGGAAGGTTGAGATGTACCTGACTATTCATATCTGGTCACCAAACACGACTAAAGCCATTTCAACCGTTTATTATTATTTTTTATATTTTTATTCGTTTGGTAAATACAAAGTTAATGGGATTGCTACCTAGAGCTTAGAGTACATAGAGTGGTACCTATCCAAGGCAGTGTAGTCAGTTTTTGATGATTTTTTTCCGGACTCGGCAGACCTGGGCGCGGCTAGGACTAGGGCTAGGGTATTTATACATCCATCCATAGCACATGTCGATATAATGTTTTTGTTTATTCGTATAACCACTTTTTCACAGTATTGTTATAAACAAAAATATAGCATATAACCTGAAAAACCGTTGACGGGAAGATCGAGTAGATTCCATTAACTTAATTATAAAAAAATAATAAATGGAAAATGGACAAAAATATTCGAATTGTTTCAGAAAATTTCTTTGAACATAAAAGGCCCGTGTCCCTCGGTGAGTCCTAGATTAGATGGAGGGTACATATTCAGCTATTTGACGAAGGAATGTATTCCGGGAATAGTATTTATTTGGATATAAATTGGGAAATAGACATGAGTGACGATCTGTGCTACTTTAAGCTCGTAGAAATGTCAATACAACAGAACCTTCGTCTATCTCCAACCTTACAGGCTCCTATTTCAAGTCTCGATAGTTTATCATTGTCTTCTTAGAACAAAACACGCAATCGACATCCGGAGAGTTCTTGGTGTGAAAAAATAATGAAAGCTCTCGTCAGAAGGTATACGAATGAAGCATTACTTATAGAAATCATTTTAAAGCTTTTAAATAATGCCAACTGAGCTCACACACAGAGAAATCCTCCTTAAATTTAACATCAACGATAGTTCCAATCAATCACTTTATTTAATTAAAATCTCATTTAAAATCAGAGGGGGGTAAAAAGGCAGTGGTTATGCTAACCGATGTAAGTTATATTCAGAAGTCGGGTTTCCTTTTTTATATTTCGGGATGCGAACTTAATCCAATCAAATACCGGAAGAACACCTTTTATATATTATTTAAAGATAATTGCTTGGAGTAAAAATGTATAGAGATAGGGCTAATTCTTTTTACCCAACCTATACAAACTGGCGATAAATTACTTTCTCCGGGTTTTTACCTCGCACGCCATGAGAGAGAAAGAGACAGCAAAAATATCACACCGCTTCTATGTACTGTAAGGATGATCTTAGTCTCCCGCGCCTCCGGGGACTCCGCCCACATGTTTTATTACGCGACTAAACTGGACACAACTAAATGGTTTTTCAGGTTATATGCTATATTTTTGTTGATGATAATACTGTGAAAAAGTGGTTATACGAATAAACAAAAACGTTATGTCGACATGTGATATGAATGGATGTGTAAATACCCTAGCCCTAGTCATATCCACGCCCAGGTCTGCCGAGTCCGGAAAAAATCATCAAAAACTGACTACACTGTCTTGGATAGATACCACTCTATGTACTCGAAGGTTAATTGCATGTTCACAATTTCGCAAGGGGTGTCAATGTCAATAGACATTGTAGAATGAATAGTCAATGATTGCTGCAATAATACCTCTGATTTATTAATTGCGTGGTCGAGTGGTAAGACGCTCGACTACGAACCCAGAGGTCGCGGGTTCAAACCCGGCGTGCGTAAATAAATTTTATTTCATAAATATGTGTCATAACACATTTAATTCGTATAAAATAATGAACACTATATTTGCGGCACGTTCCAGAGTGGTAGATACTCCAAGTATCGCCCTGGTGAAAGACCACCATTCAAAATTGAAAGGTTGCTTGAAATGGCCGTGCTTGGTGACCAGATCTGAATAGCCAGTTACTTTTTAACCTTCCTCTTCTCTCTCCCATCTCCTTCGCCTCCACACTACCATTAACCTCACAACATACCCCATCTGGGGATGCCAGTCGCACTGGCTTTAGACTGTTGGGAGCAGTTGGGACTCTTGTGCGGTATTCATTATGATATATTTTTTAAAAGTACATACAATAGCAAGTAACAAGATATAGGAAAGGTAAAAAATCTACAATATACAAATGATAATAACAATAACATGCAAAGTAAAAAGTATATTTACAGTTGATAATAGGAATCATCATTTAAAGAAGAAGTTAATGGTAAAAATCAATATAAAAACTGAGGTGTTATCACCATAAAAATATGTGTTATTACCATAAAAATAGGTGTTATCACCGTAAAAATAGGTGACATCACCATAAAAAAGGCGTCATCACCATAAAAATGAAAGTGAAAGTGATAAAAAACTACTTGTTTTTCTTTTTTTTTTGTAGGCTAAGATTACTTAATTAATACAGATTGCCTGTTCTATGGAACCTAGCGACGCGACGTGTTCTGGGGTTGCAGTTTTAAATTATGTTCTTCGGTAAACTTCCGGACTCCCCTCTCCCCAAGTCAATTAACCATTTGGATAAATTCCTAACAGAGCACTAATTCGCAATTGATAATTGAGTATTGTTAGGCGATTATTCTGCCGATTGGTATCGATTGGTGATTGGGTGCAATATATACCAAGGGTTGTAGGACGTGCTTTTTGTTAAAAGCTCCTCAACATAAATGGATGGATTTCATGGCATGATTTTTAAAATATTGAAGGTGTTATACTAGTAACATTGAAATAAATCATTTCGACGGAACGTGGTTGAAGGTTTATAATAAATTGATCGTACAGGGGATATAAATATTATCATTATATAGCAGTGGCGGCTCGTGAGTTTTTTTGTGTGCTAGAGTGCTGAGATTGAAAAATACGACATTGTTAGTGTTGTAGCCGAAAATGATTTATATTTTTTTTCAATATTTTATTTTTTATATGAAGGATTTTTCAGTTTTGGTGGTGCACTGCACGGATTTCTGAAAAATCTTCATACATAAAATTGAAATTAAAAAAAAAAAAAAATGTTTTCGGTTACAACAGCATCAATGATGACGTTTTTTTCAATCTTACCACTCTAGCACACTAAAAAGTCACGAGCCGTTACTGTTATATATGCCGGAGTGTATAGTAGAGTAGACAATGATGGAAATGAACTTAAATAATAATGGATATTTGTAATATATGCAGTCTGTCTATCTAAAATATCGCCGCTGGAAAGGAAAAAGTGCCGAAGCGTCATTTTGGGAAGTTTGCACCAAAGCACCTTAAAGTGTTTTTTTTGTTTTACAATCAGAGTCATAAGTCTTCAGCACCTTGTTGGATTTCGAAAAAAAAAATTAACTCGCCTGAGTCAATGCCCTCACTGAGTTACCCGAAGCGACAAAAAGCTAAAAAAAAGTCTCAAATGGTAAATATATTTTAGATGACTGAAAGGCCACAAAAGTCTTCGGAATCAAACGAGAGTCAAAGCATTCGATGCAGAAAAAAGAGCTGATCATAACTGCATAGTTTACTCATTTCTGACCAAAGTATCGCTTAAGCCTTTTTGCTTACAGCGAAGATATGACAAACACGTTTTCATCTATTTAGGAGAAGTCTTGCTTTCGAAAATTTACCAATAAAAGAAGCAAAACTCAGGTCTCACTGAGGAGTGGTTAGTACCCACATTGGACCTCTACAGCTTTTTAAACGAGGCATTCAAAGTATTGAAATATTTTCAAGGCTTCATTATAAAGGTTTACTTTAGCACATCAAAGTACTTTCCTTACAAACGAAATTTCTTCCTTGTAATGCAAAATGCACCTCTTGGAATACTCTCTCCCCGTGGTAGAAACAGCAGTTTCCAGTAAAATGCCTTCATTAGTGTATTCAGCAAAAATAATATCAACGATATTGCTTTACCACCACGTCATTATTGTAACGAACCACCCCTCGAGGTTTTAGTTCCCAGTTACTTGATGATGCAGCACACAGAACAAAGGTAGAACCTATTCATAATAATGTGAACATTCTATGTGTTTGCAGTTACTGGACGAGAATATTTATTTATAAACGAACGGACAAAAGTCCAATTACAAACAAATACAAAACACGAAATGGGAGAAAAAAGCAACATATTTAATATTAAATGAAGCAATTACAAAATAGGACATACATGAGAAAGAACATTCAAATCAAAGCTAAGGTCGAGTCAAAGTTTTCGTAGAGTCGTAAGGAATGACAAAAATCATTTAGACTGCTACCAAAAATTTCAAGATCATGGCTTAAGTCAACAAGTCTCGACACTCTGGACAGAGGAGAATGATACCCATAATTAGTAGAGTGATGATTGAGGAACAGCAAATTCATTGTTTTTGAGTCTACGGCAAGAATGTAGAACTGGATGAGTTGCAACAGAGAAGGTGAGTCAATAACACAGTCAATAATTTTGAAAATGCAAATTAAATCAAAGCTTTCTTTTTCTTAGCAAAGTCTTTCCTAAGCTTTTCTAATGAATATTTTTCCAAAATTTTGGGTGATTGTTCAATTTCATCATATCTATAATCGCCTCTTTCTCGCTATGTGATACGTTTTCATTCAAAGTGTATTAATGTACTACAAACTCGTGATTCTTTTAAGACGCGTGCATGGTTTGTTTAAGCTTAAATTGCCATGTTTTTTTATACTCACACGAAGCAGGTAGGTTATATTTTTAAGATTGCTCTTGTTCTGATTCCCATCACCTTTTTCTCTTACCTGACCAGTATAAAAACACAATTGTGTTTAAATAATAATTAAACAATAGCCTTCCAAGATGGCTGATATCACAGCGGAGAGTTGTAATGATGGAAGGAAAGAGAACCACGAAATGGAAGGGGAAGGAGAGGGTTATATTAACACGCCATAAGTTAATCAGACCACGAGCTCAAACTGCTAATCCCACGCGGTTTAATATATGTGGTAAATATAATGTTAGGTAACCATATTAACAACCTATTAATCTTGATGATTTTTCTCGTATTTAGTTTCAAACAAGACGAGGTAAAATTATAAACAAAACAACACAATAGAAACAACGTTCAAACCAATAAATCTAAATATTATTTTATTTTAATTTTGAAACTGATTTGCGACTAAAGAATCTTTATTACGGCCTGCGCGGTCGAGTGGTAAGACGCTCGACTACGTATCCAAAGGTGGCGGGTTCTAAACCGGCGAGACATATTTAATTCATGCAAGAGAGTGGGAGATACTCAAACTCTAAGTATCGCCCTGGTAAAATACCACCGTTCAGAATTGAAATGGCTTTGGCCGTGTTTGGTGACCATATTTAAATAGCCAGATACTTTCTCACCTTCCTCTTCCCGTCTTATTCCCCTCCCCAATATCTTAAGCCAAACAACATACCCCAGTTGGGGATGCAATAGTATCACTGGCTCTAGGCGGTTGGGAGCAGTTGGGACTCTTGTGCGGTATTCACAATAATTCATAATCAATGTAGGTCATAAAACATTATTTCAATCTGGGGACTTATGCTGCCTAAGAAATACAGAAGCCTGCATTGAAGCCTTACCTAAAAAACCTCTGAATATTTCACAAAATTTCCCCCTATACAGGTACAGTCAAACCAGTTTTCACTTAACTTATTCAACAGCTTCCGTAGCATGAAAGCTCAATTCTATAAGAATGCAAAATTATAGTACCAAACAAAATGATGTTAAAACGATACAATAAACATTTTATGAATAATTCAGATAGCATTATTACCCTATGTGGAGAGGGTTGGCCGAAAGGTCAAATCATGGAAATATAATCTCTAAAACACGGTCTGTGGAAAAGCATTTTCAAGGTTAAATTTAGACCGCAAGATTTACTAAGCTGGCGTTTGCGGAAAATTGAAAATATCAAACTACCTAGTAATAAAACTAATATTTCTAAGAATATTTGTTGCTATAATCTTTATATAATTTCTATACTGTTAAGATTCATCATATTGAATCCGCAAACATCGCTTCTTACGCAGAATTGCATGGAGATTAGGGCGAAAAAGAAGCGATTATTCATATGATGAAATTGAACAAGCACAAAAAAATCTTCATAAGAAAACCGCAGGAAAGACTTTGAATTCTTGGAGCAAGTGGATGAGTTTGTGTATTTAGAAAGTATGTTTACGAGTGACGGAAAGGCTGATAAGGATATTGAAAGAAGGGTGAATGCAGGAAACTCCATTAATGGAGGACTAAACGCTGTTGGCGCAAATAAGAAATTGTCCAAAGAAGCGAAGCTAGCAGTCCACAATGGAGTGCTTATATTAACCCTGATGTATGGCAGTGAGGCATGGAACTAGCAGAGAAAGGATGAAAGTAGACTGAATGCTGTGGAAATGAGATCTTTGAGACGTATGTGCGGTAAGACCAAGTATGACCGTATTAAAAATGTGGGTATCCGGAAAGAATGCAAGGCTGATGTGAGCGTAATGAATAGGATCAAGAAAGGGACGCTAAGATGGTTTGGGCATGTAGAGCGAATGAACGAAGAAAGGAGTGTGAAAAGAATATATGATGCGAAAGTGAATGGAAGTCGAGGACGCCCGAGAAAGACATGGCACGATCAAGTAAATCAAATATTTGAATCGGGTCATGTGAAGAGTCCGAATAACAGAAGAGTATGTATGAGACGATGCATGGATGTAAATGAAGCAAGGAGTGTGTGCCAAGACAGAGTTATATGGTTAGTTAGTTAGTTATTTGTTAATTTTTCTCACTTTCTTTGTTGCAACTTATCCAGCTCAAAATTCCTTGCCGTAGACTCAAAAACAATGAATTGCTATTCCTTAATCATCACTCTACTAATTGTGGGTATCATTCTCCACTGTCCAGAATGCCGAGACTTGTTAACTCAAGCCACGGTCTTGAAATTTTTTGTACCAGTCTAAATGATTTTTGTCATTCTTTACGACTCTACCAAAACCATGACTTGACCTTGGCTTTGACTTGAATATTCTTTCGAATGTATATTTTGGTCCAAATTTTATTATTGCTTCCTTAACATATTACGTATTTGCTGTTCTTTCTCTGTTGCTCTTTTTTCCCATTCTTGTTATGTATTTTTTGTTGTAATTGGACTATAGTCCGTCAGTATATAAATAAATATAGTGAAAAACATAATAGTTAAAATTCCAAATATACTCGTGAGTACGGAGTTTTCATGGCAGTAACAATATTTAGCTGGAGTATGCTCGGCCATCCAAAAGCTAGCTCCCTCGAATGATATGAGCAGTGACTAGAATGTGGGTATTTGCGTTTAGCCCCGGGCATGCAGAGGGCTGCCCCCCTGGTCTACCACTCTGTCTCGAATGTGATAGCATCAGTCACTACAAGTTATGCATACTTTACCCAGGACATTTGTAAGATTTCAGAAAAAATCTAAATATTATGCGACACTGAAATGGAGAAAAACGTAATACCATCGCCGGAAAAGCCAAAGGGCTGGAGCTTTATTTTGGGAAGTTTATACCAAAGCGCCTTGAAGTTTTTTTTTTACAGTAACATTTATACACCTTCAGTACCTGATTGTATTTTGAAAAAAAAAAGATAACTCAATGCTCTCACCTTGGAGTAAGAATATATATGGAGAGAGAGAGAGCTAAATATTTTTACCCAACCTATACAAATTTACGGTAAATAACTTTTTCCGGGTTCTCACGTCGTAAAACATGAGAAAGAAAGAGACAAGACAAATTGTCACATACTATGGCATTATTTTTGGGTATGGAAGCATGTTTTTCGTCTCCCGCGTCTCCGGCGACTCCGCCCACTACGTTTTGTTATGGGACATGACTCAACGGTTTTTGAGGTTACATTCTATATTTCTGTTGAAGACGATACTGTGAAAAAGTGACTATACAAATAAACGAAACATTAGTCGACATGTGCTACGAATGGAAAGGTGTCAGCAAATCAGCAATCCTGACTTCACTGTTTACCCTCCTGGTATATTATTGCTCTGAGGCTCTCACTGAGTTACTTGAAGCGACAAAAGCTAAAAAAAAGTTCTCCCAAATGGTAAATATACTTTAAATGCAAAAGGGTCACTAAAGTCTTCAGAATCAAAAGAAAGTCAGAGCATTCGATGCAAAAAAACGAACCCGATCAAAACTGCATATTTAACTCATTTTCGACTAAAGTGTCGCTTAAGCTTTTTTGCTTTTCTAGCGGCGATATTTTGAATTTTACTAAGTTCTCGTTTAGTATATTCATCTAGAAGCATACGAAGGAGTGTTTGGCTATGAGTGTCAGTGGTTGTATGAAAACGGTTTGCCTGTCGTTCTGTCCCAAGGGTTTAATTCCCATAATTCTATCCTGTTCTTTTACAATCTACATCATACATTTCACAATACGGCTGCTTAAGCAAAGTGGATACGATGACGTATCAGTGACAAACAGAGGCGGAATTTTAAATGCGTAGTAGACTTATTTTTACAGTGGATACCCCACAATAATCCCAATTGCTCTATGACCATGGCATCCCCAATTGGGGAACGTTGAGGAGCTGAAGACAGTGGGAGGAGAAGGGGAAGATGAGAGTTAAGAAGTACCTGACTATTCAGATCTGGTCACCAAACACGGCCTAAACCATTTTAAGTAACGTTTCAATTCTGAATGGTAGTATTTCACCAAGGCAATTCTTGGAGTATCCACCACTCTGGAACGTTTCGCAAATATACTATATATTATTTTATATGAATTAAATGTTAAATAACACATATAAAATAACTAAAATTTATTAGCGCACGTCGGAATTAGAACGCGACCTCTGGATCCGTAGTCGAGCGACTCAACCACACGACCACGGTGTCCGACATACATGTAGACAATGTATGCTGGGAAAGTTGGTGTGATCAGGTCGATCTCACTTAGAAGGCTCTTAGTACGGATCGGAATATAACGTAGCTGTCTAATTTTATCGGGAAACGTATGGCTGCGGAAGAAAAGATGCACAGGTAATAATGGTCCGAGAAAAATGGATAGTGGTGCCTTCTACTACCCATCACTGAGACCAGTGGCGGCTCGTGACTTTTTAGTGTGCTAGAGTGGTAAGATTGACAAAAAACGTCATCATTGATGTTGTTGTAGCTGAAAATATTTTTTTTTTTCGAAATTTCAACATTTTGTATTGAGATTTTTCAGAAATCCGTGCAGTGCACCACCAAAACTGAAAAATCCTGAAAATCTTCATACAAAAAATAAAATCTTGAAAAAAAACAAAAATCATTTTCGGCTACAACGACACTAACAATTTCGTATTTCTCAATCTTAGCACTCTGGCACACTAAAAACTCACGAGCCGCCACTGACTGAGAAGATGGAAGATGGAAGCGGTTTGATAATATTATACAAAATATGTAACAAGCAATGTGTCACAGGAAAGCGCGATCTGTCTATTTTGATCATGTTGATATTTTGGTGATGTATATAGTAAGTGCATCACGTCCCAGCCACCGCGACGTGATGTTCCCAGAGTGAGGAACTGGTTTGTGTTCCCCTGTGGCCTGCAGCAAGTTAGACTTGTGTGCTGTGCACCCAAAAAGCTCCCCTTCAAATGATAGAGAGATACGCCATGATTTAAAATACTCAATTTTTTGACCTATCAAAGAGTTCTATGCGGGGCTCCGGAGATAGGTATGGATAGTATGATTACAACGATAAGAAAGTTTGACAACCTACAGTTAAACTGATTGCATTAACTGGTGACTGCAAGTGAGGATACTTATTTATAAACTAACAAACTATTGTCCAATTACAAAAATACATAACACGAAATGGTAAACAGAGCAACAGAGAAAGAACAGCACCACACATAATATTATAATGAAGCATTGACAAAAATAGGACAAAACATAAACAAGAAAGAACATTCAAATCAAGACCAAGGTCAATTCAAATCAAAAATCATTTAGACTGCTACCAAAAATTTAAAGACCATGGCTTGAGTCAACAAGTCTCGACATTCTGGACAGTGGAGAACGATAATTTGTATTGTGATGATTGAGGAACAGCAATTCATTGTTTCTGAGTCTACGGCAAGGAATGTTGAACTGGATGAGTTGCAAAAAAGAAGGTGAGTCAATTATACAATTAATAAAAATACTTGACTTAAATTTCTATGCAATATATTTTGCGTTTAATTTGTACATTTAATTTTACATTTAATTTTACATTTGAATGTGTATAATTTAATTACATTATTTTTATTGAGTTCTGCTAGTTTAAGATTTTGTTTTTAGTGACAGATGTTTCAGCGTTTACTACCACTATGAAACTGTGGTTAGGCCACATGGAAACGACTTATTTATGACTTTAGTTCACTGTTTAATTTATAATTTCGTTAAAAACCAAATATACTTGAATTTATTATTCTCTGAGGAACTTTAAATGTTGTTTTCCCACACGATTACAACCTATTGTTTTCCGATAGGAAGGTTGTTCTTTATGGTTTAATAATGTGATTTGCCAGTATTGTTGATTATTTAGTGAAACATTTTACGAAATCACAATTACGCTAAGCAATATAATTTTGTAAAATGATTCGCTAAATTTAAATAAATAAAATATTAATAACTTTCAATAAATATGAAATAGAAAACAGAAAAGTTCACAGAAAAGAGTGCGACCGAGACTTGAACCTTTTCTCTAACCGGAGGGGACGCATCTACCCGCTGCGCTAACGAAACCCTTTTAAATAAAGAGCATTTTTTAATTTTTTTTACGTGGATACCGCACAAAAGTCTCAACTGTTCCCAACCGTCTAGAGCCAGTAAGACTATGGCATCCCCGACAGGGACATGTTGTGAGGCTGAAGGTAGTGGGGAGAGGAAGGAGATGAAGAAGAGAAAGGTTGGAAAGTACCTGGCTATTCAGATCTGTTCACTAAACACGGCTAAAGCCATTTCAAGAAACGTTTCAATTCTGAATGGTGGTCTTTCACCAGGGCGATACTTAAGAGTATCTACTACTCTGGAACGTGCCGCAAATATACTATATTTTATTTAATATCAACTAAATGTGTTATAACACATATTAATTAAATAAATTTATTTGCGCACGCCGGGTTTGAACCCACAACCTTAGGATTCGTAGTCGAGTGGTAAGACGCTCGACTACGAATCCAAAGGTTGTTACTGGAGGCCATCGTTCTATCAGTAACATTGTATATAATCTTGTGGAATTAATGACAATGAATTAAATTATATGTATTCCAAAAGATTCATAAAAACGTGTTCCTATTAAGTACTAATAAATATTCACACACAGGCAGCTCTTTTGCGGTTACCTATTAATTTATCCTTTGAATGTATAATATATTATGTGTATTCAAAAATATGTCACTTCTTTGGTAATTTATTATGGAAAAAATATGGGTGTACAGTTACCGCGATTTTCCTTTGTTAACCATTTTCCTCCTAATGACCTAAACGGCGGGTGGTTGTTAGCTCCTAACTCACCGTTCGCACCCCTCAATAACCTCAAACTCCGCATTAATTATCCATTAAATCACTTTGAATGTCGCCTCATACCAGCGCGATAGACGCAGTTTTTTCTTTCATATTCCATTTTACCGAAAATGTAACGAAATGCTTCATTTTTCTCTCGCCCCCCGATACTCTTCACGGGAATATGGCCACAGGTAATCAATGAGGGATGTTTTTTGGCACACGAGGCTTATTGAAAAATACCGTCAAAAATAAAAACAAACAAAAAATTCAGCGAAGGGTTCTGCCAAAAATACATTTCAATTAAAAAAAGGAAAAGAACAGACGATCCGTTTTCAAAGCAATGTTGATTCAGAGTGATGAATTTTCTCGTCAATCAAACTTTAAATAGCAGTTTTAATTTAACAAATACGTGACCATTTGCGTTTTTTAGAAATTATGGCGTGTTTCGTATGTTTTTCGGCCTTCCAATATCAATGCAAATTTTAATCCCTTTGATCAAAAGACCGATGTATTAATTAGGGCCTCAAGCATATATTTAGATTTTTCAAACGCAAACAACAACTTCGGAAAGTTTGTTTGCGAGAAAATTAAAATCAAATCAACCGAACCACGCAAACAAGGGTCTGTAGGGTTGAAAGCTATTCTGACTGATACCGAAATGCTGTTTATCTAAGCATTAAAAGCTAAGCATGACGATAAACAAAGTTGGTATTTTAAACTAAAAGTAACCTAACCTAACATTATTCGGTGGCATAAACTTAATAGAGGAAATCAAAGACAAAAAATAAATGAGCAAAATATCACTGAAAAGTTGTACATCGGAAAACATTAAATATACGAGTATATAAAATATAATTCCGTTCAAATGAAAGTTCAAAGGCCTTTTGGAAAATGAATGTGGTTAAACACAACCTTCCCAGAATAAGTATTTAAAAAAACTTACGGAGTATTCAAGAATAGTTCTGTATTCAGAGAACTCAAAGACAAACAGGCGAAAGGGCTTTTATGATAAAATAAAAATGATATTAATTTAAAATGTGAAATTAAGTTTTTTGTTATGGAAAAATATTTGACGGAAAATTGCGGTAATGACTGCACGGGCTGATCCTTCCAGAGGATTTGCTTGGGTTTTTATTACTTTGTTCAGACGCATTTCTCATATCGGACGGATTTAATAGGTGGGGATGTCCGCATAGAATTACGCGATAATTTAGATATCTTTTTCTAAGAAGGGAACTTCCGGATCTCCATGTAATTGGAAAATGCTCATCCCACAATAGTCTAGAGCCAGTGAGACTATGGCATCTCAAATTGGGGTATGTTGCGAGACTTAAGGTAGTGGGGAGAGGAGATAGGGAAGAGGAAGATTGAAGTACCTGGTTAATGAAATCTGGTCACCAAACACGGCTAAAGCCATTTCAAGCAACGTTTCGATTCTGAATGGTGGTCTTTCAGCAGGGCGAGTATTTACCACTCTGGTACGTGCCGCAAATAAAACTAAAAACTAACAAACTAATCATCATGCCGTTTCCCCGCAGGGGTAGGCAGAGAAGACGGACCGCCATATAACTCTGTCTTGGCACACACTCCTTGCTTCGTTTACATTCATAAACCGTCTCATACATACTCTTCTGTTATTCTGACTCTTCACATGACCCGATTCAAGTATTTGATTTACTCGATCGTGCCATGTCTTTCTCGGGCGTCCTCGACTTCTTCTTCCATTCACTTTCGCATCATATATTCTTTTCACACTCCTTTCTTCGTTCATTCGCTCTACATGCCCAAACCATCTAAGCGTCCCTTTCTTGATCCTATTCATTACGCTCACATCAGCCTTGCATTCTTTCCGGATATTCACATTTTATACGGTCATTCATGGTTTTACCGCAAATATACCTTTTTTATTATTTTATATGAATATGACACATATTATTTAAATATAAGTTATTGGTGCACGCCGGGTTTGAACCCGCCACCTTTGGATTCGTAGTCGAGCGTCTTATTGATATGTATTGTAAATAAGAAGTTTATTATTAAGGGAAAGATTTTTATTATTTCTAATTTTTTAACTGTTAATTCATGGTAGAATTCCATTTAAATGATTAAATAAAAACAATTTTTTAACTTTATTCCATTTTTTTTATTTTTTGACTGGACCGGTTTCAGCCTATAACGGCCATCTTCAGACTAGTACAAGTTGTTCTTATTCTATGGCTTATATACTATTTTTAAAATTTACTATTTTTTGAATTTCAAAAATAGTATATAAGCCATAGAATATGAACAACTTGTACTAGTCTGAAGATGGCCGTTATAGGCTGAAACTGGTCCAGTCAAAAAATAAATAAAGTTAAGAATTTGTTTTTATTTAATCAGAAAGATTTTTATTTACTAATCAATAATATCAGCAACGTGTTTTGTCCAATACATTTTATCTAAGGTGCATTAATGTTCTCCATAAAATTAAATATAGGAAGGCTTTTTTAGTAGTCTGTGCGATAAAATCGTCATTAAAAAACGTATTATTCTAAGGTAGACGGAATTCTACGCATATTGAAGTCGACATTATAGGAGTGTCATGACAAATTGAGTATTATCCGATCGGAGGTCGTAGGGACCAGGGCACGGGAGATTGCTCGAGTAGATGTTAAAGAGGGCGGGCTATAGAATAGAGCCTTGAGGGACTCCGGCTACGAGTGATCTCTTCTTTGAGAAACTTCGGTCTAATTTAATTCTAAAAGATGGATTTATTAGGAAATTTGCTACATACTGGGTCGTCAGATTCTTAGGAAATCCCTTTTTAAAAGAGTCCTTCGTGCCAGACCTAGTCAAAGGTTTTGCTAACGTCTAGAGAAAGAACTGCAGTGTGTGGTTTTTTTATAAAAATGGTTTCAATGCTCGAACACCCGGAGAAGTTGATGGATGGAAGAATCAGTGGCGGCTCGTGACTTTTAGTATCAGTGCAAAGATTGAAAAATACGACGTTATTGATGTTGTTGTAGCCGAAAACGATAAAAAAAAATAAAAAAAAATTGTATGAAGTTTTTCAGGATTTTTCAGTTTTGGTGGCGCACTATGCGGTTTTCTGATAAATCTTCATACAAAAAATTGAAATTAAAAAAAAAAAAACGTTTTCGGCTACAATAACATCAAAAATGACGTTTTTTTTCAATCTTAGCACTTTAGAACAGTGAAAAGCCACGAGCCGCCACTGAGAATGACCCGATCGAAAGCCGTGTTGAAAGTCTGGGGCTTGAAGTAATTACTAGTTACGTCGTACACCATGAGAGAGAAAGAGACAACAAATTTTATATACCGCTTCTATATACTGTCGCAATGATCTTAAGCCCCTGGTTCACCGCGGGACTCCGCCCACATTTTTTATTATGCCACTAAACTTGACACAACTACACGGTTTTTAAGGTTATATGCTATATTTTCGTCGATAAAAATACTGTGAAAATGTAGCTATACGAATAAACAAAAACATTATGTCGATATGTGATATGAATGGATGTATAAATACCGTAGTCCTAGGCTTAGCCACGCCCAGGTGCGCCGAATCAGGTTAAAATCATCAAAAACTGACTTCACTGCCTTGGGTAGATACTACTCTATGTACTCTCAGGTCTGGGGTAAGTTTTTAATTCGTGTATTTATTATATGACAATGTAATAATCGTTGAGGCTATGTTTTTATTACAGTATAATTTAACTTTCACCTGGATTCCCTAAGTATAACGACTCGCGCCCCTTCCTTGACCAACAGTGGGTAGAAACCACAGAAGGTTGTAGTGAAAGTTGTGGTGTTCCGTAGTTTCATTTTATTACCCTTATTTAGATTATCTCTACAAGCCAAACTAAAATTTTCAAGCATTTTGTGGCACATTTTGAATACCTTTACAACAAGAATAATTAAACTAAAACAAGGTAACTATTGTTTACGTGATTTGATTTTAGAAACACGAAATAGATTAAGAAAGGGAAACCTTTTCGCCATCCTTAGACCTTTTACTATTTATTCTCTTCTCTTTATCCTATTTCTCTTATTAGCTAAGGGAAGAAGTTGGTTGGGAGAGCGGGAAAATTAACCAGCGCAATAAGTTCCCCGAGGGAGAAACTTTAAGCTCTGCGAGTGACACTAACTTGCAGCGCCGCAGCGAGTTTTAACACAGAGACTTGAGAAATCTGGGGCGAGAAAATTGGTAGATTTTAGTCAGTAATTTTATTTTCATCTATAAGAATTCCTCGAAAATTATACATGGTTGGATTTTTTGTTTTATTCCTGTAAGTTGGTAAAACGTTTAAAATAAAGTGTTTTTTTAGCTACCAGAGAAGGGCGATGTGCGCTAGCAAATTGTTTTTGTGTTTAGAGGAAATTTTCTAAAAAGTAAAAACAACCAAGAATAGCAAAATCGCAAAAATTTCATTATCCAAGGTTTCGTACTTATAATTATAATAATAACAGCGAACTTATATAGCGCAGTTTTGTGATATTTCACCTCAAGTGCGCTTCATACTAAATTAATTATGCTAATAAGACTAACTAACAGAAAGGAAGAAACTAACAGGAGAAAATAAAACATAATGTGTATAAAAGTTAAAACTATCTAAAATCATGATCGTTATCATAAATCACGAGAGAAAAGGTTCAGATATGGGTATAACAGTGTATGTGTACATCAACAGATTATAAAAACAATTTACCAGAAGCTGAGGGTATAAAAATTTAGATGAAACATATCAATTCATTCAGATTAACTAACAAGGAGAAAATAATACACTATATGTATACAAATTAAAACTATCTAAAATCATGATCGTTATTAAAAATCACGAGAGAAAAAGGTTCAGATATGGGTATAACAGTACATGTTTAAATCAACAGATTTAAAAAAATAATTTACCAAAAGCTAAGGGTATAAAAATTCAAACAGAACATATGAATTCATATTAACATATTTGACAAATCAAAGAAAAAGAAATAAAGTTTATTAAAAAGATTTTATGAATTCAGTGCTACTGTAGCTAGAGTAATTACTTTACTTTCCCTACTATAGACACAATTAGGTGGGACAGGCTGTTTGCTACAAAACTAGAAGTGCTTGTATGAAGAGGTAGAGGGTGTATGTAAGAAGGGGTGGTGGGGAGAACAAGAAGAGAAACAACTGCCTCAGAATTATGCCGGTTTGATTTCTATAAGATATTAGGGGCAAAAAGGGAGTGTGGAAAGCTTGAAGAAAGATTGGGGATACAAAAGAAAGTTTTTTTTAACTAAAAAAATTTCCACCGCCGAGAATCGAATCCCGATCAGTAGATGTAGTAACATGGAAGATAACTATGCTAACCATTACACCACACACAATTGTGAGAACGGCGGCATGAATTCATTATATGTACTGAAAATAAGAATTATTTATTTTTTAATTTTACGTGCTCACATATGTACTGAAAATAAGAAGTATTTATTTTTTAATTTTACGTGCTCACATCACGACGGAAATTATTTATTTATTTATTTATATACGCCCTCATGGGCTTTTACATAACATAGGTATAAAATAAAATAACAGTGACATAAAAAATAATAATGACATAAAAAATAACAATGCGCCCAAAAACATTTGATGCGACGATTTGATTACGCCCAAGAAAATTAACACTAGTATTTTAGAAAGAGGTATGTTATTATAGCCTTCTTGTAACTAGATTTAGTGCAGTTGAATATATCTACTATTTCAGCGATAGAATTACCCACTGTATGCAATCTAGGTACAAGCGAGTATTTAAATGACTCACTCCTGATATTGTTGTTACATTTAAAAAGAATTTTGGATCGAGTGGATCTGTTAGGTACATAGAAGGTAATTAAGCTAAGTAAATCAGGGCTGTCTATAATACCATTAACAATTTTAAAAATAAAAGTCAAGTCGGAAACAAGCCTCCTGTCTGAAAGTTTTAGTAATTTTAATTCTTTCATTAAATAATTTATGGTTTCAATAGTTGAGTTTATAATTATGTTATTTTATTATTCAACCGATGCTTTTTATGCCACTGTTTCGTTCTCGGGGTAATATAAACTCCAGCACTGTTTGCCATACTCGTATTCAACACAGATAAATAGCGATAGTATTAATGAAGACCGGGTATTAAAATTAAACTGGGTATTTGAATAGCCTGAATGCACGTGGGACCAAATTTCCACCGCATTCGATCTGGATGCAGTTAAACTTTAGTGAATATAATCCATCCCCTTGTGCAAGCAATACACAGGGCTCTTGTATTTAACATTTCAGGAAAATATCCCTTGTTGTTATTCTAATCGTTCATAAGGTCAAGTTGATCGTAATTCTCTTGATTTGTAGTAGTAATAAGTGTGAACGAGGAAAATATATTTTCACAGAAATCAAAGTGATCAATGAGAGTTCATACGAATGCTTTTACCAGCTATGTACTAAGAATTTCGCCAAAACTAAAATAAATCATTTCTAACTGTGGAACTCCATTTTACTGATTTAATTAATACCAAATTAATACTGTAATAATATAATAATTCTGTTAATTAATACCCACCACTATCTAGAAATAACTTACTTTAACAATCTTCCTGGAAAACTAATAGATAATATTCAGCTTAAATTGAAAAATTACATCAAACAACTATAACAGTCTTTAATAATTGTTATTGTTGTTGTATTTTTTCTATTTGTTTTTTTTTCTTCTTATTTAACAAAATTTGTGTCACCATTATGTACTTATATTTATTACTATAACTAATTTTACAGAAATACTTTTATTTTTACATTTACTTCTATTTTTCTCTGCTGTATTAACTAAACACTATTTTATTATTTTAACGTAAATTCCCTCACCAAACACAATAACCTGTTCTTTGTGGTAAGGAACAGCTTATATACTTATTTTGAAATACACTGTGCAAAAATTGTAACAATTACCTTAAATATACTGTAAAAAATTACTTTATTCCACTATTTTTTTTATTTAAGACCTGACCGGTTTCACTTTATGCCGAGTATCTTCAGACTGGTACAATTGGAAGTAAGTCTATGGCATGTATACTGTTAAGTCCGAAATGGACGCTTATTGATGATCATTTCACTTTGGTATATTTGGTATTTGGAAACGTAATCTGGAATTTTTGTCGCAGACATTTGAGGGGAAATCTACAAAAGATAATACCCCATTGTGTACTTATTGTTTTAAATTATCCAAATATCATTAATTTAGACAAGAAAGTCTTCTTGATCTTGATTTACTGTTGTCAAAAACAAATACTTGGTATATTCTAAACACCAACTTTTTTACCCAACCTGTACAAATTTTCGATAAATCACTTTCCCCTGGTTTTTACATCGTAAACCGTGAGAGAGAAAGAGATAAGACAAGTTCTCACACAATATAGCTCCGCTTTTAAGTGTATACGCATGTTCTCCGTCTCCCGCGTCTCCGGCGACTCCGTCCACTACGTTTTGTTATGCGACATAACAGGACAGAACTCAACGGGTTTTTAGGTTATATCCTATGTTTGTGTATAACAATACTGAGAAAAAGTGGTTATACAAATAGACAAAAAATGTCGACATGTGCTATGAATGAATGTTTAAATCCTCTAGTCCCAGCCACGACCCAGTCAGGCAAAAATCATCAATACTGACTACACTAACGCTCCCTGCTGGTATATTATTGCTATGAGAATCCAATTATAAGCTTTTGTGTTATGTATTTATATTTATGAGAAGCTATGTGTGTTGTAAAGTTATTTTCATTATAAATAAAGCTTCTGAAAATTCATATGATAACATCGTGAAGTAAGAACATATGGAGAGAGAGCTAATTATTTTTACCCAACCGATTTGGGATAAATCACTTTCTCCGGGTTTTTACGTCGTACACCATGAGAAAGAAAGAGACAACAAATTTTCCCGAATTATCACACCGCTTTAAAGTACTGTTGAAATGTTCTTCGAGTCCCGCGTCTCCGTTGACTACGTCCACACGTTGTGATACGCGAAATAAATTGATGTAACTCAACGGTTTATTTGGTTACATGTTTGTTTGTGTTTTTTTTAACAATACTGTGAAAAAGTGGTAATACAAATAAACAAAAACATTATGTAGACATGTGCTATGAATTGATGTGTAAATACCCTAGTCCTAGCGACGCCCAGGTCTAGCCGAGTTCTAGAAAAAACAAAACGTTTCTCTACAGCGCTCTCTCTTGTATATTATTGCTCTGAGGATAACACGTTACACAGTTCTATCTTGGCACACATTTCTTGCTGTATTCGCATTCATGCGCACTCGTTCAGTCTGCCATTGCGAGAGCAAAAAACATATATACAAAACATTTTGACTTGCCCGGGGGCGAGAGATTGTCGCAGCGTCACTGATCCCCACACAACTTTACCTCGGCAAGAAAACTTCTACAACAGCTTTACTTCAGGCCTGGTCCCCGCCAGTGTGCCTCAACGCCCCGAGGCCCCAAGGCCCCGCGGGGAGACTTGTGTTATTGGATTAGTTGCGAAGACTTATGTTATTGGTTCGAAGTTCATAAACCATCGAAGGTTAGCGACATTACTTTTACTCCAATGACCTTTTATAGCAGTTGAGCAATTGTTGTCGATTTCAACGTATGACACTACCCTGACAAATACTACAGATTACCTGTAAAGACACATTGGTGTTCGAAAAAGGTTTATGAGGGAATTCGATCGAAATTGAGATGTATTTAATTTCACGCTAGGGAAAGTAGGGATGATAGAATAAATGTTTAGTGTTGTAATACAAGCATATTGAATTGTCAGCACATTTTCTGAAAACCTAGTTATTCATATGCATTAAAAAGATCTATCCCAGGAATATGAAAATATAAAACTATAATAAATATCTATATGTATTTTTTCAATCTCCTTCTCTTCCTATCTACCCCACCAAAGTTAATGTTCTATCTTCCTCTATTATATTTCCCATAATTCGTTAAATTCTGTTAATTAATTAGTATTTATTAATAATAAAAGAATACTTTGTTTTAAAACCACAATTTATTTCATAATGAAGGCCAACCGGTTTCGCTTGGACCAAACTTCGTCAGGGCACATATAATAACTGTTATTATATGTGCCCTGACGAAGCTTGATCCAAGCGAAACCGGTTGGCCTTCATTATAATAAATCTTGTGGTTTTAAAACACAGTATTATTTTATTATTAATATAATGTCTAACCACCATGTGATCGCTTCTTACGAAAAAATCAGTATTTATTATAGTTTTGTGAAACGATAATTTAGTGAATATTAACTTTTAGCCCCGTCAAAGTCATGGTGTTTGAAAGAGAGAGTACGAGAACAGCGTGCAATATAGTTGTGAATGATGAATACTTGGAGCAAGTGGATGAGTTTGTTGATTTAGGAAGTATGTTCTAGAGAGACGGAAAGGCTGATTAGGATATTGAAAGAAGGGTGAATGGAGGAAACTCCATTAATGGAGGACTGAACGCTGTTGGCGCAAACAAGAAATTGTCCAAAGAAGCGAAGCTAGGAGTCCACAATTGAGTGCTAATAACAACCCTGATGTATGGCAGTGAGGCATGGAACTGGCAGAGAAAGGACGAAAGTAGACTGAATGCTGTGGAAATGAGATCCTTGAGACGTATGTGCGGTAAAACCACGATGACCGTATTAAAAATGGGAATATCCGGAAAAAATGCAAGGCTGATGTGAGCGTAATGAATAGAATCAAGAAAGGGGACGCTTAGATGGTTTGGGCATGTAGAGCGAATGAACGAAGAAAGAAGTGTGTAAATAATATATGAAGCGAAAGAGAATGGAAGAAGAAGTCGAGGACGCCCGAGAAAGACATGGCACGATCAAGTAAATCAAATACTTGATCGGGTCATCTAAAGAGTCAGAATAACAGATGATTATGTATGAGACGATGTATGAATATGAATGAAGCAAGGAGTGTGTACCAAGAGGGAGTTGTATGGCGGTCTATTTTCTCTTCTTACCCCTGCGGTTATATGCTAGTTAGTTCTATGAATTTTAATCGACCTGTCTACCGAAGTAAAACATGTTCAATGTGAATGAAGCAAGGAGTATGTGCCAAGACAGAGTTATATAGCGGTTCGTCCTCTCTGCCTACCCCTGCGGCGAAAAGGCGTGATGGTTAGTTAGTTAGTTAGTCAAGTACTTTTTTATTTAAATAATATATTTTCATCTAATGGCAACTTTGGAGAGCATTACATCATACGGGAACTACTTTGGGACTCGAGAGAGAGATCCCAGCCCTTCTGGTTTCGGACTTTGAACCTAGAGGTCGTTGATATCTTTTCCTAGGCTCGGTGTTTTTTGGATTCTGAAAGTATTTAAAATAAAGTCAATCGTATTTTAGTAATCAATTCAGTGCTCTTCGCGCCAGGTGGTTTGAGGTCTTTCTGGCTTTCCTCCGACTCCTTGTTCTGATTGCAGATGTGCGTATTCAACCCATGAGTTCACAATTGCCACCACGTGGTGGTCCAGGGTATCGTTAATACAAATTTCGTAAGATAAATAGTTTTGATGTAATACCACTAAAATCAGTAACGTAACATGGAGTCAAGCGAGTCCACAAAGGATTAAAAGCTTTTCCTAGTAGCTTTGAATCATTTGCTAAATATAAACCTTTTACCGAAGGCACCTTTTCAAGCAAAAGAGAACGAGTTTTTATTTCTTCATTTCCTTCCCTGTATGTTATTTGTACTCCTTCCCTACAAAAATAAGGCGATGTTTTCTGTAATCTTTCTTCGAACTTTAAGCACGATGAAACTGTCCGAGATAGCTAGTCATGGAGGTTTTGTAAGTATTTTGATTCCATGAGATATTACCTAAATAATAGGCAAATGTAATAATTTAAAGATAAGGGCTCAATCAAAGGTCTGAGTAAACTGTTATGTAACAATTTATACAGTCCTGATCCCGATTCAGACTGAACCCAAACTGTTTGAAGAAAATAACATATGCAATAAAGTTGCGTTACAAAAAAACATGTTTTATTTTAATTTTAAAGTAAACACTGATTAGATAGGATCGTAAACTTATCTTTCACAAACCTATTAATACTATTAAGCGTTATGTTGCATGTAGATTCTGACGAATACAATCATAAAACAAATCGTTCAAAGGACGTCACTCCCGAAAAACTGAAAGTTCTAAACGCTGTAAAAAGGAAATCGCGTGAGAACTGGCCGTACGCCAAGTACTTAAAATGATTATTGTATTTTAACATATTTTTGTAAGCGACCCAAAATAATGTTCACAGAAATGTTAATTACCTAACTACACAATAAACTAAGCCTTACCAAACCTGGTAGGGTCGAAAGCTTTAAGCTCGAAATATGTTATGTGGGAACACAATGTATTTTTAATGAATATACCAGTTACTTTATAGTCATAGAACTTATCAAGTAGAGTTTTTTTTATGTTTATAGTGAATACCGCACAAGAGAATGCTCCCAACTGTCTAGAGCCAGTGAGACGATGGCATCCCTGACTGGGGTATATTGTAAGGCTGAAGGTAGTGGGGAAGAGAAGGAGATAGGAAGAGGAAGGTTGAGAAGTATCTGGCTATTCAAATCGGACTCACCAAACACGGCCAAAGCCATTTCAAGCAACGTTTCAATTCCGAATGGTGGTCTTTCACCAGGGCGATATTTTGAGTATCTACCACTATGGAACGGGCCGCAAATATACCACACATTATTTTATATGAATTAAATGTGCCATAACACATATGAATTAAACGAAAAAAATATATTTGTGTACGCTGGGTTTGAATTCGCGACCTCTTGATTCGTAGTCGAGCGTTTTACCACTCGATTAACCTACGATACTTTCCTATAGCAAGTTATATCACTGGAAAGAATGATCAGTACATTCTTAACCCCAAGAAGATAGGTAAACTGTTCGTATTATTCCGAGTGACCGGAAAACATGCATTTACCAACTGAACTGGTAATGCGGAAGATGAACTCCACATTCCTACGATTTTATTTATACTCGCCCATCTGTCTCAACACGTAAGGGAGAACCTAAATTACTTTATACATCTAGTCAAATGATACGTGCTTTTCTAAAAAACCTAATAAATGTCGCGAGGAATGTGTCAAAATGAAAAAAGCCAATACCTTCTGTTAAGACGTGTTACAGCGTAAATATAAACCGTTTGCGAATACGTAAACTATCCTACGACTAGAATTTCCCACAGGGAATTTATTACTCTTCCCTACCAAGATTGCCAAAGTACGACGGGTACTCGGCAAAAAAAATTCCAACAGAAAGATAAAATGTTTCATTTTCAATTTCGGCTGTACCTCAAAAAGACTCCCCACTCTCCCGGGTTAAGACAAAACGTTCTTACAGATGTAAAGAGGATTCTGCCCGCCATGGAAGATGCTACAAACGGGAATAAATTTAAAAGTCCAATAATTTATCGTCGCCTAACTTTGCGTATTGCCTCAATATTCCTTTCCACCCCACTCCCACCCGCGCCCCAAACACCATATACCTCATAGGCTTACAGATGGGGACGTGTTCGAGGGTGGCACCGAAGTTGGCCTAGGATTGGAATATTTCCTATTTGGAACACTTGGCGTCACAGGTGTCACGTGGCACGCATTTCGTGTGAAGCCTTCTCTTCCTGGCTCTGGACACTAAACACGTACAGCCTATGCTTGAGGGAATAAAGTTGATAAGGTGGTTAAGAAAAAAGTGGACACCAAAGAAAGGTTTATTCATGCTTCTGTTAACATTGCCGCATCATAATTTCTTTCTTTGATTCGCTGTGCGAACTTTTCGACACTTATTATCACGTGATTTATTCCTGTTATACAAAGTTACTATCTCAGAGCAATAAGAGGGATAGCTTGTGTAGTCAGGATTGTTGATTTTTTCCTGACTCGGGCGTGGCTAGGGCTAAGGCTGGGGTATTTGTACATCCATTCATAGCACATGTTGACAAAATGTTGCGTTTATTTGTGTGACCATTTTTTTCACAGTATTGTTCAACAAAAATATAACGCGGGAGACGGAAAACATGCTCCCATACCGAAAAGTGGTGCGATATTATGTGACAACTTGTCGTATCTCTTTCTCTCTCATAGTTTACGACGTAAAAACCCGGAGAAAGTAATTTATTGTAAATTTGAGGTAGAGTAAAAATATTAAGCTCTCTCTTCATATATATTCTTGCTCTGAGGTTATAATATGAAAAAAAACAACCTTAGGTTAGGAGGAGTAAATTTGTTCATATTTATAAATATTTAACATTTGGATTTTTACACCCTTAACTTCTAGTGAATTGTTTTTTAACCAGTTGATGTACACACGCCACGCTATACCCATATCTGAATATTTTCTTCATGATTTATGATAACGATCATGCTTTTAGATAGTTTAAATTTGCATGCATATCTGTTTTATATTATTTTCTCGTTGTCATATTAGGTTAGGTGATTTAGTGAGAAGCGCACTTGAGGCGAAGTACCACAAAACTGCTCTACACAAACTCAATGTTGATATTAATATTGGATTGTTTCAAACTTTCGTCAAACACCCTTCAGCGCCCTTGAGGTGATTTTTCACAAAAACGGCGATATACAAATTATCCAAATATTATTAGACATCATCAAGGTAGGTTCTTGGCCCATTTCAGCTTTTTATCATACTGTGATCAGCAGACAAACATAATGGCCATGCTCTTATGCTTATCAGCTCTGATAAACATGCGAAAAAAAGGGTCATCGTTTAACGGTTACCGTTCGAATAACTAACCATCACGATGTTTGGCCGCAAGAGTAGGCAAAGAGGACGGACCGCCATATAACTCTGTCTCGGAACACACTCCTTGCTTCACTCAAATTTATAGGTCGTCGCATACATACTCTTCTGTTATTCTGAGGCCAGGCTTGCACTATTTCCACTGGCCGGCGACTTGTCACCGTCTCTGTAGAGAGTACTTTTGTATGGGCGCTTGCGCACGGGTGACAAAATGTCATTCGGTGACTCATCCGCCTGTTCGAAATCCACTGCCGAAATGAAAGGGTGACGGGTGTCAGTCACTCGCCGTGTGCGTGCTCGATTGGAAGACAGTGACAGTGACGGAACTGTTACCGTGACAAAAATCAACCGTTTGCACCTGACCTTACTCTTCACATGG
The DNA here is from genome assembly GCA_022651775.1 of Drusus annulatus. Taxonomy (NCBI): domain Eukaryota; kingdom Metazoa; phylum Arthropoda; class Insecta; order Trichoptera; family Limnephilidae; genus Drusus; species Drusus annulatus. The sequence continues at coordinate 373,079 of JAGWCC010000058.1, forward strand.
CCCGACCCGGTATTTCAGAATTTGATTTACTTGATCGTGCCATGTCTTTTTCGGCTTCTTCTTCCATTCACTTTCGCATCATATATCGTTTTCTCACTCCTTTCTTCGTTCATTCGCTCTACATGCCCAAACTATCTAAGCGTCCCTTTCTTGATCCTATTCATTACGCTCACATCAGCCTTGCATTCTTTCCGGATATCCACATTTTTAATACGGTCATACATGGTTTTACCGCACACACGTCTCAAGGATCTCATTTCCATAGCATTCATTCTACTTTCATCCTTCTTCTAGCAATTCCATGCCTCACTGCCATACATTAGGGTTGGTATAAGCACTCCATTGTGGACTGCTAGCTTCGCTTCTTTGGACAATTTCTTATTTGCGCCAACAGCGTTCAGTCCTCCATTAATGGAGTTTCCTGCATTCACCCTTCTTTCAAAATCCTTATCAGCCTTTCCGTCTCCCTAGAACATACTTCGTATATACAAAAAACTCATCCACTTGCTCCAAGTATTCACCATTCACAACTATATTGCACGCTGTTTTCGTACTCTCTCTTTCAAACACCATGGCTTTGGACTTACTTACATTCATCATCAACTCATTCTGCATCATACTTGGTTCATCTTAGACACGAGAAACTGTAGATCTTCCGTACTGTCAGAAATCTGCACCGCATCATCAGCATACAATAGGCAACATCATTTCAGATGCATCTTGCATACAATTATCCATGTACAGATTTAACAACCGCGGTGACAATACACAGCCTTGTTTTAAACCTTTTGGGATGTTAAACCACTTCGTAAAATCACCGTTCGCTCTAAAAAGTCAAAATGGCGACAATCGATGATTTCAAATGTGACGAAAGAACAAACACCCTTACCTGAGTGTCCAGAAATTCAATATTGCAGAAAAGAAACCGCAAATATTGCTTGCTCGAAGCGTAAACATCGCTAAACTCCTTGGATGAAGATTAAACACGAATCGCTTACAATGATACAAACTGCAAACACGTTTCGATACGAAGGCAAACAGCTGCAGCATACATCATTGTTGGTTTGTGCCTGAGCTGTGTTTTTTGGTATATGCTTTTTATAATATGCCAAGTGATTTGTTGTTTTGCGCTCAACCAACGCTCAGTCAGTGGTCCGATATCACCATAATTAATAATAACCCAAACAAATTTGCAATATATCACTTTCTCCGGGTGTTTTCGTCGTATACCATAGAGAAAGGGACAAGTAAATTCTTCACATAATATTGCAGCACTTCTAAGTGTGTAAGAATGCTCTATGTCCGCGCCAACTTCACATCATCGAGTCGCATAAATGACGTCAACGGATTTTTAAGTTATTTCCTATATTTGTGTTAATTAAAAAACTTGCAGTGGTTACAAAAACCAAACATGATGGTGATATGTGCTATGCGTGAATGTTCAAATAAAATAAGATTTTCCCACGAAAACGGCGCTATAAAAATTATCCATTTATTATTATTATTATTATTTTGAGGTACCATTTCAACAGTTTTAAATATTTTCTGTCGAACTTTAGATTTTTCACATTTTGAATGATATAAAGACATAAAATCAACAAAAAGCTTCCATCATTATTTAGGCAAACCTTCTATTATTAGTTTTTGTGTGATATTTTGATTACATAAATAAAAAAATAAAAAAATTAAAAAAAACAAACAAAAAAATGTTAAATATGTTCATAAACAATTTTATGTTAATAATTGTGTCTATCTGATGGGACCTGGCTATCCAACATCGTTTAATATATATTTTCTTATCTAAACTAGGAATTAATATGTAATAAAGTCAACAATACAGTGACTTGACACTTTTCACAAAAACGGCGCTACACCTATCCAAATATTATTCTTATTATTATTTCAATGAATAGTAATATGTTCAAATATGTTTATTAAAAAGTGTCCAGTTTTTGGGCGGAATTTTCGTTTAAGTTAAATATCTTCATTATTAAGTTCAACAATACCACACTGTTTCGCAAAAGTACCCATGTATATTCTTGCCATAGTCAAGTCAGTTTTGTGATGTTTTGTGCCAAGTTAAATATCTTCATTATTAAGTTTGAGCCATTTTATAATTTGCCATGAATCTTTTGTCTTCTGTTTAAGTCAGAATATCAAGAGAGTGGTCAACCACGAAGAAGGCTTTGAAACTCCGCTTATAATATTCTGAATATCTTTTCACGAGTATTTATTTGTAATTTTCTTATTTTGGGCAAAATAATGTATTACAGAGCATCTCATTCTGCTCTCTCGAAATTCAGTATATTATAACTACTCATAAAATAATGAATTTAAAATTACATCTTATGTAGGAGATGAAAATGTAAAACGCGAAAAACATCTTAATAGGCATTTTAACAAGCCGCCATATAATAATGATAACACCCTAACAAGGCTCCTTCTTCCACAATCTGTTCCAGCCACCCCCCCCCCAATCCTCCCGCCCGCTACACCCTCCTGGCTTTATAAGGGATCCCATCTCTAGTTTGGTGGTAATAAGATTCTGCGTAAACCTTCATGAAATTACATATTCGTAAAAAGCATTAACTTTAAGGCTGGTCATATTTATAAAGAAAACACCCATTGCTCCGTTATTCCCATAATCCCCTCAATTACTCCTTCTCCTTCCCATTCCAACACCTAAATATGTATATATATCTCAGTATTTTGTATCTTAGTTTAATTTTGACATTGTCCTGAAGATGGAAGGGTGCTTCCCAAACCGGTCGACAAAATATTAAATAATCAAGTAGTTATAAACAAATTTGATCTGTTTTCTTTATAGTTTATGAAATTGATGTAAAAACGAAGTTATTGACCACAGTCGCGGTGGAGCGGTTAAGATTCTCATTGTCGAATCCAGAGGGTGCAGGTTAAAATCGTGAATAATTTTAGATAATTTTTAAAATGCTTTCAATGACAGTTTTGTGTAACGCGGAAACTTAAAGAGCTTTTAGAACACCCTGCTTAGCCACAAAGACTGTGTCCGGTTACACCTAAAACTATCCACTCAATTATTTTTTTGAATAAGTCAGCTGTTTAGCCATAAGCGGCAATCTTTTAAAACTGTGTACAATTAAATTAGCATAAAAAAATTAAGATATCACAGGCACAATTGTCTAGGAAAAAACGTCTGCCAGAAAAGCTCCAAAAAACAACTAAAACAGAAATATTTTGCAGATTTACCAAACCATATTGCGAGAAATACAATTTGATCAAACCAAACAAATTTAATTATTTTTTTAGCAAATGCCTCATAACCACAAACAGTTAAAACTTGTTAACGTTTGACAATGTACAGAAGTACCTACTTGACACTCGAGTCACCTTGGAGGCTTTTCGGGTTTAGTAGGTTTGAAATACGGCCCCGTTTCCTGTTTTTGGTACGTGTTGGAAGAGGGTTGAGTTCCTCCTTCCCCATCCCTTCCCGCCGGTCACGTGACCGCCGTCGAAGCCTTCAGCCAAGGAGGATGTACCGCACTTAACATTAGGAGGTCACCCCCGGCTTGGGGGGGCAATATGACGGAGGGAGCTAGTTAATTCAACACGGATTTGACGTCAATTTAGTTGAAATAGGTTCACATCTGATATATTTTTGTTTGATCATCGATTTTATATCCAAATAGACATCCGTCAAACAGTGGCGGTCGGTGACCTAGTTTAGTGTTATGGAGAATTCAGAATTTTTGGGACATTCTGTTCTTTAAAAGCTCTTTTATTTCCATTCACGACATTCAAGCACCACGTAAGCCATGGAAATTGTACACATTGTCTGTATACGTTAGTAAACTTTTACAAAAAAAACCTTTTCGTGAAATGTAGTCAATATCCAGCCCGTAATTGTGTTTCTTTATAAATATTTGATTAGGTGAAACCGCTGTAAGTCATTTATATTCATACCTTTCTTAAAAATCCCTAGCTTTTTCGTATGCAACCAATATTATTGAATTGCTATCCTTACATACGTCGAAAAATGTCCAAAAAAGGTTCCATTTCATACTTGAAGTAAGAATATATATGGAGAGCTAAATATTTTTACCCAACCTATACAAATTTACGATAAATCACTTCCTCGGGTTTGGACGTCGTAAACCGTGAGAGAGAAAGAGATACAACGAGTTGTCACATAATATCGCACCTTTTTTAGGTATGTAAGCATGTTATCCGTGTCCCGCGTTTCCGGCGACTCCGCCCATTACGTTTTGTTATGCGACATAACTTAACGGTTTTTGAGGCTTTTTCCTATAGTTTTGTTAATGACAATACCGTGAAAAAGTGTTTATACAAATGAACACTACATTATGTCGACATGTGCTATGAATGGATGTAAAAAGTGTGTCCATGAAAACCCTAGCTACGCCCGAGTCAGAAAAAAATCAACAGTCCTGACCACACTGTTTCGCAAAGCTATCTTTCCTGTATATTATTGCTCTGAGATTTTATCTAATGTAATATTTAAGGGAAATCCATAGAAGGTGCTTACCATCGAGTAAAATGTTAGGCTTTAGATTGTGATGTGTAATGTAATATTGGACGTTAATGCAACCTAGTTTCCCTCTCTCAGGAAGTGGGACGTCATCTCGATCATATTAAAGGGGATTCTTGGTTGTAAATAATAAAAATAATCTTAATATTAAGGAAAGTTTTTTTTTTATATGAGAGGGAACGAACGCTGATTAAAAAATCAGGAATGTTTGTTTTGGTGAAAAAGTTTTCTATATTTTCCGTCCTCTTGAAAGATTAAAACGAGCGGGATGTTAGGCAGAACTACTCATTGGCGATGGTCATGCCGTAGGACAGCTTGTAGGGCTCCTCCTCGTGGCGTATGGCACTTTTTCGGCGGATTTCTCATTGGTGACGTCCATGCGTGTTTAGGGTTGTGTATATGATAGTATAGTGCGGTAAGTATTTGTCTTAGAGTAACAATATAAAGAGACCGTACTAATTTGTGACAAATCGTTGACAAACTCGCAAAATATAGCTCTCTCTTTATGCTCGGTTCTATACGCATATGAGAAAAAGAGACAAACAATTGTTGAAACCAATACACGATTTGGGGCGGGCTAAATACCATGTCCGCGATATTTGATCTGTACGCACTTCATTCACGTTTGGAGTGTCAGGCGAACGGACTGTCAAAAGTGCGTAAATAGTTAAAAACTTGAGTTATTTTTTGTCCGATATCTAGCAAAAACATCATGGCCATATGTGCTATACTTGGTTGCTTCAATCGAAGTACAAAAGGACCAAAACAAACAGTTTTCACACGTATGTACCATAAAAATCGTCTTTTTAGTTAGATCTCAAATATTTAACATTCTAACCTACAAAACAACTAGTAACTTACACCAATATGTAATTAATCTTTGGACTATTCGTTCCAATATAATAAACTTCCGTTTGAAATGAGTTTTAGTGGATTCGTAATATTTTTAACTTAGAGATATTTACTAGCTGTCACATAAGAAACCATTACAGTGGGGAATACCCATATTGTACGGCTTCTGAAAGTATCCCGGTCTCTTTCTTTCTCATGATACTAACGCTAAATTGTTGGCAAACAGATAAAGACAGAATAGTGTTTATCTCTTAGTTATATTTATAATTTCGGTTACGTCCTCAGATTCAGGGCTATGCCAAAATTGGAATATTATTATTTATTTAATTATTTTTAGATTTCCAAAGGATGAAAAAAGACGAGAAAAAATCTAATTTATTTTTCTTTGATTTAACAAATATGTTAATATGAATTCATACGTTTCATCTGGATTTTTATACCCTTAGCTTCTAGTTAATTGTTTTTTAAATCTATTGATGTGCACATGCACTATTGTACCCATTTCTGAACCTGTTCTCTGATGATTTATGATAACGATATGCATCTAGATAGTTTTAATTTTGTATACATATTATATATTATTTTCTCCTTGTTAGTTAGAATTATTAGCTTAATTAATTAAGTATGAAGCGCACTTGACGTGAAATATCACAAAACTGTGCTATATAAGTTCACTGTTATTATTATCTGCATTCGAAATTTCCTTACAAAATAACGCGGGACGGAAAACATCCCTACAATACTTAAAAGCGGTGTCATGTTTTGTGAATTTTTTGTGTCTCTTTTCTCTCTCATGGTGTACGACGTAAAAACGCAGAGAAAGTGATTTATCGCAAATTTATATAGGTAAAAAAAAATTGATCTCTCTCCATATATTCTTACTCCAAGGTTAAGAAAATGATTTAACATCTGTTATCACCGTACATTTTTTTTATTTTACTTTTGTTTGTAAACTATTTTGTTGATGGAACTGAAGTTCATTTTATAATATGTATTATAAAATGTTCTGTACTAATAATTTAATTCGTTTATATTTTTATCTATAAATAAGATTTTAATAATCTTATTGATTAATGTATATTTGAATAAACAAAAAAAAAAAATATACAACATTCATTCTTTTTTTTAATGATTTACAACTACCTACTCACAACAAAATACCTAATTTACTTAATTTGTGACAACCCTGTTAGTGATTTTACTCCGAGTTTAGGCCACACCCTTTGGTCATTGCTTGGTCAAAAAGTGCGGACAAAATTTCGCAAAGTTAGGTCTCTTGATATTGTTACTCTAAGGTATTTGTACTTGACATAATAATTTATTATATTAAAATATATCCCCGACTATTTCAGGAATCAGGATGTTGGATTGAGTATTATCGTGCCGTTACGTCAAAGTTACTTCAGGTCGATTGTAAGGATCATCACTGACGACGTAGTTTTACTTATATGACGTGGCTCCAGCATATGTAAAGTTGGTATACAGGATGTTTGGTATTCAATTTAAAACCCGGAGGAAGTAGAGCGGCTAAATGCGGACAAAAATTAATTGGGAGCTTTTCGACCCTTTACTAGTGAGACCATTTTAATATTTTAAGCTATTTATTCATATATTACGTGACGTATCCCTTATCCCAGAAACATGCCGCATGCGACCCGGATATAAGGGAGGGAATCAGCGAGTGTTGTCAGAGGCAATCATTTATAGATCGTCTCATCCACACTCACAGATGAGATCCTTTTCTATTGGTCAAAACTTTTAACATATTAGTTGTACCTGATTCAGTGAGTAGAATTTCTTGTGGCTGGGAGAGGCGGTCACTGCCTGCCACTCCCCCTTTGACAGCCTCCACCAACAGCAGTAAGAGCAAACATCCACCCCGGGCCATCGCAAACACTTATTCACAGGGATTACTATTCTACACAAATCGTACTAGAACAAATCATATTTCTTACAAACTCTACCCCGGATTCAAACACTTCAAAATGTTGACACTGAGAAACTCTATACTTTTGGCAAGAACAAAACGTTTGATATACTTTACCACACACTACAACAACTTGTTTGAAAGTAACAACCTCGTCGATTGAGTTAAGCACTCTGGAATACGTGACGACACTTTGCAGTGATGAGTTGATTTATTATTATACCTGAAACAAGAGAAAACAAACTATTAGTAAGTGTTCATTATAAAACAACGAAAATTAAAAATTTATGTTTTAAGTATCAGATATAATTAGAGAAATCGTTAGTTTCTGAACATGTCAACATTTAATTATAGCTACGAATGTTTTTAAATGAATAAATATCAATTTTTTAAATAAAAGTAACTTTGTTTTGACACTTCAGGGCTGAACAAATATGTTCATACAAATATAGGTTCAGGTAGAGCCGAAACCGGTTGGTTTATGTATATATGTAGCCAATAAAGTGGTGTCAAAACAAAGTTACTTTTATTTAAAATTTAACTATGTCTTTCCACAAAGTGAGTGCTTCATGTCAAAGTTGAATAAATATCAGTTCACGAAGAACGGTTAACGTCAGCCTTAACTACGTTGTGTAAAATTATAGTAATAAGAGGGCGGTTAACATATATGAGTCGTATAGTTCCTATCTACGGTAATTCCACTATGGTGAAATGTTGGCAAACCATTTTTTTTCAATTATGACTTATATTCATTACAACCTAATATTTATTGCATTTGGTGTGCTTTATTATTGGACTACGGATGTTTATAATAAAATATGGCATTTAATTTCTTAATAGTTTAGGAGTAATTACGCAAATAAGAATGGACTTATCGGCATTTGAAACCAACTGTCAAATTTAACGTATATTGGAACTCACCAGTCGTGACTTATCGGTGTTTGTTTCTCAATACGGTCGACACGTGTTAGACAAGTATAGGGTCACCAAAAAAAAAAAGATTTAATCAAAACGAAAATATTAAATGTTTCTTTTTTTTATTATTTACCAAGAAAAATTAAATGGGAATAAACTAGTGTTTACAAAATTTTTTTTTTTCATATTTAAAAAGTTGACCAAACCAAATTATACGACAAAATATATAAAATAAAGGAAATAGAGATATTTTATAATTACAAAAATTCTGTATTCATTTCAATAAATTCTCAAACTATTGTTCTTTTGAAAAAATACACAAAAAAGGTTTATCGATTTGCTAGTTAAATCAAAACAAAAATAAAAGTATTTGCTTAAAAAAAAAATTACATACATTTTAAACCGAGGAATAAGAAACGAAAATATTTAATGATTCTATTTTTTTTTATTAACAAAGAAAAATTAAATGGGAATAAACTAGTGTTTACAAATTCTTTTTATTTTCATCCTTAAGAAGTTGACAAAACCAAATTATAAAATAAAATGTCAAATAAAAAAAGAATGGAGACATCACAATAAATTCTCAAACTATTGTTCTCTTTTGCGGTAGAGTGTGTTTAACACTTAAGCCTCTTGTTTTAATTCCAACTGTTTTTTTGGGACGCCAGCGCTTGCATTTATCAAGATGACAATATTTTATGATATAGTTGTCTTGATAATTTTTTTCATTCAAATAAAAAATTGTACGGATATCCATCAAATCTACTATTTTAAAGGTGTCACATTTATAAAGGTCTTCGTTTTATGCTCGCACAACGGAGAAATGAGCAAGTTTGTCGGAGCGTACCTAGAATTTTTTTTTCTGTAATAAGTTTTTTTTTTTTAAATGATGGTTTTATGATTAAATAGGTAAACGCATGTTTGCTTTATATTTATATCCACAGATTTAATAAAAAATGTTTTTCTCAAAAATAAATAAACGTCAATTAATTTTACTAAAATTATGAAAACCATACCTACGTAATTCAATTTTTTTAAATAAATTTAAACAATTGAAATTTTATTTCTCTCGCCCAGGTATTTAAAAAATAGACAATAAGAACAATTGTGAAAAAAAAACGAATAAAATAAAAAAATAATTAAAAACAAACGAGCGAAGTTTTGGGAGCACCCAGTAATGACGGACATTCGATTTACAAATCCATTCAAAATAGCAGATTTTTCATTAGCTTTTACGGCTATCCACATTCTTTTTCCAAGATTCCTTATTGATTACTCGTTTCCTTGATGTATTTCCAGTCACTTGAATGACATTTTTGGTAAGATCGGACATTATTTAGCTGTAGAAATGTATAAAACGATAGACACTTTAAAAGAATAACACTCCTCACAAGTGCTTTAGCGGCCATGTTGGAATTAGCGAAATGCTTCGCGCTCATTGGCTATCTGGACAAGCGGTGGACTTATCGGCGTTTGGAACAAACGGCACCATGGATTTATCGCCGTTTGAAACTCATCGTAATTTTAAAACCCACTTTTCGTAAGATTTTACGTACGTTTGGAACTTATTGACATTTGATTAGTATGGTAAATAGCCGGTAGAATAAAACCTCATATTTACTTAAATTTTGAAATATTTATTTATTTTTATACGCCCTCATGGGCTTTTACATAACATAGGTATAAAATAAAATAACAGTGACATAAAAAATAACAATTACATAAAAAATAACAATGCGCCCAAAAACATTTGATGCGACGATTTGATTACGCCCAAGAAAATTAACACTAGTATTTAAGAAAGAGGTATGTTATTATAGCCTTCTTGTAACTAGATTCAGTGCAGTTGAATATATCTACTATTTCAGCGATAGAATTACTCACTGCATGCAATCTAGGTACAAGCGAGTATTTAAATGACTCAGTCCTGATATTGTTGTTACATTTAAAAAGAATTTTGGATCGAGTGGATCTGTTAGGTACATAGAAGGTAATTAAGCTAAGTAAATCAGGGCTGTCTATAATACCATTAACAATTTTAAAAATAAAAGTCAAGTCGGAAACAAGCCTCCTGTCTGAAAGTTTTAGTAATTTTAATTCTTTCATTAAATAATTATAATTTATGGTTTCAATAGGTAGACCGAGTTTATAGTTGATGTATCTTAGAAATTTATGTTGCAATTTTTCAATGGAATCAGAGTGGATTTTTAAAGTGAGGGGACCAGACAGAAGAATTATATTCGACTTGACTTCGAACTAGTGAAGAGTACAGGATTTTCAATGTAGAAATATTTTTTAAATTCATTGGCATTTCGAAGAATAAAGCCTAGCAATTTTAAACCTTTACTTGTTATTATATTGATATGTGAGAGAAAATTTAATTTAGAATCGAAAGTAATGCCGAGATCATTAATTTCATTGACAGATGTAAGGGAAATATTATCAATTTTATAATCATAGTCGAGAGGGTGAGTAATTCTAAAAAATCTGATTGACTGACATTTACTAATATTTAAAAAAGTTGGTTAAGTTTACACCAATCATGTAACTTATTTAAGTTAACTTGAATGTGAGAACAATCATCTGTGGTTTTTATGAGTTTGAAGAGTTTCAGATCATCTGCGAAAAGCAGCACATGCACATCGTTATCAAATACATTAATTATGTCATTTACAAAGAGCAGAAAAGGTAATGGGCCTAAATGTGAACCTTGGGGTACACCACTTGTTGCTATAAATTTATAAGATAGATTAGAGTTATTTCTTACTTGAAGAATTCTATTGGTTAGGTAGCTTTTTATCCATTCTAACAAATTACCTTCTATACCGAGTTTGCGAAGTTTGTTAAGTAGGATTTTATGGTTAACCTTGTCAAATGCTTTAACAAAGTCCGTATATTTTGAATCTACTTGGGTTTTATCATTAAGTGCACTTGATATGAATTCTTCGTATAGTGAAAGATTTGTTAAACTGGATCTGCCCGGCATAAAGCCATGTTGATTAGGTGAAATGATTTTATTGAGGTGTATAGAGATTCTATCTAATATTAGTTTTTCAAACAATTTGGGGATTATTGAGAGCATACAAATAGGTCGATAATTAGTGACATCGTGAATATTGCCCTTTTTAAATATTGGTGTTAAATAACTTATTTTCCATAGATCTGGGAAACAGCCGGTCATCAGTGAGTGGTTAAATAATTGACAAAGTGGCTTGGCTAGTACTGACACACAGTTAACAAGAAAAATTGGATTCACTTTGTCGGGACCAGCATTTTTTTTAATGTCAAGTGACTTAATTTTACGCGAAATATCAGAAACGTTAAAATGTATAGCAGGAATGTGGACTGATTCGTTTGGATGAAAGGGTGGAATACGATCGTAATTGTATTGGACTTATCGTACATAGGAACTATACGACTCATATGTCGTCGCAGGAATGTCAAAATTGCTTAACCGACACTTCGGTCCAAAATGAGTTAAATATACAGTTTTGATCAGTTCTTTTTTCTGCATCGAATACTCAGACTCTCGTTTAATTCTGAAGACTTTGGTGGCCCTTCCATCTAAAATATATTTAGCATTTGGGAGAAAGCTCGACTCGAGCGATACAAGTATAGAACTTTTTCGGCTTTTTGTCGCTTCGGTGACTGAGCATTGAGTTACCCGAGGTAACTCAAATAAATAACCATCACGCCTTTTCCCCGCAGGGGTAGGCAGAGAGGACGGACCGCCATACAACTCTGTCTTGGCACACACTCTTCGGTTATTCTGACTCTTCACATGGCCCGATTCAAGTATTTGATTAACTTGATCGTGCCATGTCTTCCTGGGGCGCCTCCGACTCTTATTCCATTCACTTTCTCATCATATATGCAACTCAAGCAGGTTTCAACTTTTATTTTCAGAGTCCAACCAGGTACAGAAGACTTTATTTGAAGATTTTATTGTAAAACAAAACTAATTTTAAAGTGCTCTGTAGCAATCATCCCAAAATGGTGTTTCAGCCCTTTTGTTGTGATGTTGAATGTTGCTTTGGTACAGAACTATGACCGCTTAATGAATTTACCTCAAAGCTATGCAACTCTGCTGCAAAGGAAAGGGAACATAACATTTAGATAAGAATTGCGGAGGAGACAAACGATGGAGTATTTTTTTCACGACAGCCCACATCTCTATAATTTTTTTCACGACAGCCCACGTCTCTATATTTTTTTTCACGACAGCCCACGTCTCTATAATTTTTTCACGACAGCCCACGTCTCTATAATTTTTTTCACGACAGTCCACGTCTCTATAATTTTTTTCACGACAGCCCACGTCTCTATAATTTTTTTCACGACAACCTACGTCTTTATAAATTTTTCAACGTTAACTCACTAACAAACCATCACGCCGTTTCCCCGCAACAGACCGCCACACAACTCTATCTTGGCACACACTGCTTGCTCGTACATACTCTTCTGTTATTTTGACTCTTTACGTGGCCCGACTCAAGTATTTGATTCACTTGATCGTACCATGTCTTTCTCGGACGTCCCCGACTTCTTCTTCCATTCACTTTCGCATCATATATTTTTTTCACACTATTCTCTTCGTTCATTCGCTTTACATGCCCAAACCATCTAAGCGTACCTTTATTGATCCTATTCATTATGCTTACATCAGACTTTTTTTTTCTTCGGTTATTCACATTTTTAATACGGTCATTCGCGGTTTTACCGCAGATACACCTTAAAGATCTCATTTCCACAGCATTCAGTTTGATTTCATCATTTCTCTGCCAGTTCCATGCCTCACTGCCATACATCAGTGTTGGTATAAGCACTAAATTGTGGACTGCTTTTCAATTTCGACCTACTACATACCACAAAACGGGAAAGTAACAATCCAAAATGGTTGTTTTAATTTATTTTTATGGTGAATACCGCACAAGAGTCCCAACTGCTCCCAACCGTCTAGAGCCAGTGAGACTATGGCATCCCTGATTGGAGTATGTTGTGAGGCTGAAGGTAGTGGGGATGGGAAGGAGATGGGAAAAAAGAAAGATTGGGAAGTACTTGGCTATTTAGATCTGGTCACCAAACACGGCTATGGCCATTTCGATAGGGCGATACTTAGGGTATCTACCACTCCGGTGGAATCAATCTTCAATTAACGTCAATAGGATATTGAAAACTTATTATACCCTTATTAAGGCTTAACCTTAGAGTATACAAGAGGTAGCCCAAGCCAAGGCAGTGAAGTCAGTTTTGGACTTGTTTTTGATGATTTTAACATGACTCGGCGCACCTGGGCGTGGCTAAGACTAAGGCTACGGTATTTATACATCCATTCATATCACATATCGACATAATGTTTTTGTGTATTCGTATAGCCACTTTTTCACAGTATTTTTATCAACAAAAATATAGCATCTAACCTAAAAAGCCGTTTAGTTGTGTCAAGTTTAGTGGAAAAATAAAAAATGTGGGCGGGGTCCCGCCGTTAACCAGCGAAAATAGCCAGCTTAAGATCATTGCGACAGTATATAGAAGCGTTCCAAGAAATTGGTTGTCTCTTTCTCTCTTATGGTGTACGATGTAAAAACTCGGAAAAAGTGATTTATTACAATTTCGGATGGGTTGGGTAAAACAAATTAGCTATACTTCCATATATTGTTACTTCAATGGCTTAACCATAAATTACTTCCTGGATTCAGAGTACAAATTGAGTCAAACATCAATAATCGATGAGTTTGTTTGTCACCACGTTCATAGAAACATAATCAATAATTCCAACCCCGCGCAACGCCGGGTGTAACGGCCGAAATCATTATTCAAATGAAGCGTTTCCTGTGAAGTGGTGTAATTGCAGCGTTCACCTCCCGCGATACTGTGTTCAATTTCCTGGTTGAAGCAATTTGCCATATTAAACCATACATATAAACAACTTGAATTTATAATGATGGTCCCCTACGCCAGTCAGACAAAAGGGTAGCAACCTTGAAGTAACAATATATGGAGGGATAGCTAATTTGTTTTACCCAACCCATCCGAAATTGTAATAAATCACTTTTTCCGAGTTTTTACATCATACACCATGAGAGAGAAAGAGACAACAAATTTCTTAGACCGCTTCTATATACTGTCGCAATGATCTTAAGCTGGCTATCTTCGCTGGTTAACGGCGGGACTCCGCCCACATTTTGTATTATGCCACTAAACTTGACACAACTAAACGGTTTTTTAGGTTAGATGCTATATTTTTGTTGATAAAAATACTGTGAAAAAGTGGCTATACGAATACACAAAAACATTATGTCGATATGTGATATGAATGGATGTATAAATACCGTAGCCTTAGTCTTAGTCACGCCCAGGTGCGCCGAGTCATGTTAAAATCATCAAAAACAAGTCCAAAACTGACTTCATTGCCTTGGCTTGGGCTACCTCTAGTATACTCTAAGGTAGCAACTATAACATGCATTGTCCGTCTGTACCCGACGTGATCAGGTACACAAGTAAACTGTAATAGGGGGGGCGGTCCCGATCTGCGAAGTGCTCCAAGTGGTCGTCTCGTTGTAAGGGAGTCGACTAGGGTTGACTTGTAGGGGGCTGGTTCTGCTCTCAAATGAAGATGCTGCGGCGTGGTCCGGAGAATGTTGTAGTCAGGCGGTCCAGGGGGCAGGCGATGGTCAGAAGAAAAGGCAGGAGTCAAGTTGTAGGCGATGTCAAGCGGAGAGAAGTCAAGGTAGGTAGATGATGCTGGCGGAGGATGCTGGTGATCTGCCTTTTCTCCCATTATTGCGCAATATTTCATTGCCTTGGGAGCGCACAGCCGAGGCGTATGAGCGATGTATGAGAGGATTTAGCATCCTCTTTCGCTCTCTCCCCGGCCGGCTGGTAATTTTGTGGGACAGATTTAATTAATCTATCCCCTTCTCCTAAGCATCACCTTTAACCTCAACTTCTCCACACTCTTCCATCATTTTTATTAAGGTAAGAATAAACATTTTAAAACACAAGTACAAAAAGGTGCCCGTTTTTTGGGCTAAAAATCTTAATTACTAACTTAGCCTAATAATTACATACTTAAATTAACATTGTTTTTGTAGCTGGGAGTCAGGCCTTTACGACGGTATAATTTATTGGGTCGTGTGATAGACCTGGCTCCCGTTATAAGGTCAGACAGATTGATTTCTCTCGCCTCGGTCCGCGCTGAGACTTGCAAGCTCGGTCGCGAGTGTCCGCTCTAGGCCGCTCGCGTTTGCGTTATTCGCAGCCTGGGTCTAGGGGATTTTGGCCTCAAGGTCAACCTCTTGTCTCATTTGAGGCCGAGCGAGCCGAGAGAAACATACATGAAATTATAGAATTTACAATTTGTATTGAGAAATCTTAGATCTAACTTATTTCCTACATTAGCGCCGCTGTCGGGGCATTCGCGTCCGACACACTCCCCCCGTGGAGCTCTGCTACACTGCTCGTCTGGAGGCGTGATGTGTCCTCGATCGGCGGTGACCTTGGCGGCCGGACCCCCGGGCGCGGTGTTGTTGCCGCAAGTGACCTCTGGGGGGTCGCGGCGGGGCTCCTTGTGGCTGGGCAGCCTCCGAGGCTGCCAAGAGGACGGCGATTTTTATCGCGGGCCGTATGTAAACCCCCGTGCTGGTTTTGACCCTCACGGTCCTGATTTGGCCGTCTGGTGCGGCTATGGCTTCCAGGACCCCTTCCGCGGGGCCAGCTGTTGCGGCAGCGCGGGGTCCATCACCAGTACCAGGTCATCCTTCTTTATTGGCGGGGATGGTTGCTGCCACTGTTTACGGGTGGCGAGGGTCGGCAGATATTCGCGGACCCACCGCCGCCAAAACATATCAGCCAGCTGTTGGCCTATCCGCCACTGCTTGCGAAGGCAGACGGTCTCCTCGGCTGCCTCGTATATTGCCAGGCAGGGTCTGTGTCCTGCCGATCCCAGCAGGAAGTGATTCGGTGAGTGGCTCCTCGTCACGGGGGGTCGACCGATAGGTGTGTTAGCGGCCTGCTATTCACCGTGAATTCGGCCTCCGCCAGTGCTGTATGTAGCGTCTCTTCGCGGGGCGCTCTCTCCTTGAGAGTGGCAGTGAGCGCCCGCTTGACGGACCGCACGAGGCGCTCCCATGCTCCCCCCATGTGGGGACTGTGGGCGGGATGAACCTCCACCCATCCCTTCAGTTGTAGCGAAGTTCTGTACTCGCGGGTCTTTGCGGATGTCCTCCACGGCGTCCTTCAGTTCTTTCTCGGCGCCGTGGAAGTTTGTCCCGTTGTCTGAGTATATTACCGCCGGTAATCCTCGCCGGGCTGACATCCTTTGCAATGCCATTATTGCTGAGTCGGTGCTCAGTGAAGTGGCCAACTCCAAATGTATAGCCCGTGTTGATAGGCATGTGAACAGGGCGGCGTATCTTTTTTCTCTCCGCCGGCCCACGGTCACCTCGAGAGGGCCGAAATAATCGAGCCCGCAGTTTGTAAACGGGCGCACTCTGTGGGCCAGCCGTGCGGCCGGTAGCGGGGCCATCATCGGCGGGAACGGCTTGCTTCGCCGTATCTTGCACGTAGGGCACAAGTGTATTAGCCGGCGGAGGTTTGAGCGTAGCTTCGTAACATAGAAGCTAGCTCGGATCTCCGCCATCGCCTTTTCGATGCTGGGATGATCAGCCTTGTTATGGTAATGGCTGATCATCAGTCGAGTGTACGGCTCTCCGCCGTCTAGGATTATCGGTGAGTCAGGCACCCCCCTGACTCCTTTTAGCCTCGAGCCCATTCTCAGTATACCGTTATGTAGGTGGTGCGCGAGTGCTATTAGGCGGCTGTCGGCTGCTATTGTTTTTCCTTTCTGGATTTCACAGAGCTCTGCGCCGAAGGATAATTTTTGCGCGTGCTTTATCCATGTGTGTTCCGCTGCGCGGACCTCTTGCAGGCTGAGCGGGCCTCGTCTGGTCTGCTGGCTGGCACCCTGGCGGCATCTCCGAATGAACCGCAGCATCCATGCCGTGGTTCGGAGCAACCGGTTCCATGAAGAGAACCGGCTGACTGCGGGGAGCGCCTGTTCCAGGGTGTATGTCACCCCGACATACTTCGCCCTCACCTCCATTGTTTGTTCGTCAGGCCGGGCCGCTAGAGCTCGTTCTTGGGGCCATTGGGTCTCCGGTGACGTCATGAAGGAGGGGCCGGTGAACCATCGCCCGTCCGGCGAGAGGTCCAGCGGCTCGACGTCTCTTGTCCCGATGTCTGCAGGGTTGAGCTTCGTGGGGACCCAGCGCCAATCAGCAATATTGCTAAGCTCGTCGATCTCCCAGACGATTGGCGACGAAGGTGGAGTATGTCCGTGGATCCGTCCTCAGCCAGCAGAGTACTGTGGTGGAATCTGTCCAAAACACAGTATTTTGGATAAGCGCCTGGCATTCTTTCTTTATGTTAGCTGCTAGGCGCGCGGCCATCAGTGCGGCTTGTAGCTCTAGTCGCGGGATAGATAATGGCTTCAGAGGCGCCACTTTACACTTAGCGGCTAGAAAGGTTGCCGTCTTCTCCTCTGGTGCGGTTTCAATTAAATAAGCCACTGTGCAGCATGCCGTCTCAGAAGCGTCGCAGAACACGTGAAGTGTAAAGTGGCTCTTTTGTTGCGCAAACAGCGCCTTGTTATGGCTACATTGCCTTGTTGTAGCGAACGCAGCCACTCTGTCCACTTGGCGGCGTGTGCTCGGGCTTTATTCTCTCTCGTCCCAGCCTGTGTTGGACCGCCACACGTCCTGAAGCAGCATTTTCGATCGGATCGTCAGGCACGCCACGAAGCCCACCGGGTCAAAAATTCTCATGACGTAACTCAATAGTTGTCGTTTCGTTGGTTGCGTGACGATTTCTCCGTCTATATCTGTAAATTTGTACAGGAACCGGTCGCTCGCCGGCTCCCATACTAGGCCCAATATACGCTCGCTCGCCTCCGCGCCGCCGTTGATAGGTATCGGAGCGCCCGCCTTTTGGTCCGGGCGCACCTCGGCGATGGCCGCCATATTGTTTGAGGCCCAGTTTGTCAACACGAATCCTCCGTTGTGCAGCGCTTTGGATACGCTGTTCACAAGGGCGGCGGCCTCCTGCGGGGTATCGACGGCGTCCAGATAATCATCCATGTAGAATTTATTGCGTATGGCGGCCGCGGCCGCGGGAGCTCTCGTTCACATTCCGCCGCGACCTTGTTCCTCACAAATTGGGCACTACTCGGAGAACATGTTGCTCCGAATGTCATTGACGTCATCTTATACGTCCTTGGTTCCTCGTGTGGTGTTGGTCTCCACAAAAACGTTGCGAGTCCTGATCCTCTTCTCGGATTTTGATTTGTAGGAACATCTCTGCTATATCGGCCGTTATTGCGACCTGCCCTTCCCGGAAGCGTAATAGATTTCCGAGAAGTGATGACAGCAGGTCGGGCCCAGTTAAGAGGTTGTCGTTTAGTGACGTACCCCGGCAGCGACTCGCAGCATCGAAAACTACCCGTATTTTTCCAGGTTTGTTTGGGTTTTGCACCGCGAAGTGCGGTAGGTACCACTTTCGGTTTGCCGGTTTTGCGGTTTCGACCGCGGATAGCTCTCTCGCATATCCGCGGGATACTAGCGATTCTATTTTCGCTTTGTAGGCCACTGCGAGCGGGCCGTCTCTCGCTAGCTTGCGTTCTAGAGACATTAGCCGGTTCATTGCGCATTGCCTGTTATCTGGCAGGCTTGAAACGTCTTCTCGCCAGAGAAGCTCGGTCTCCCACCTCTGCTCGCCGCAGCGCCGGGTGGTTGCTTCCATTATTCGATCCGCCCGGATCGTAATCGCACTTGTGGGGACGGTCGCCGTCACTCCCAGCGAGTCGACGGCGAAATTTTTTCTTTATGAGCGCGGTTATACGCTGCTCTGCTCCGCTGTCCGCTTCTCCTTGCAGGCTCAGCGTAGTCATGTGGGTGGGGTGGGCTCCGCCGTGCGTGATCCATCCCAGCGCCGTGCGGGACACGAGGCGTTTATCGTGCTCTTCTCGCACCTCGCGGGAGACAATTAGGCTGGCATTGTCTTTGCCCCCAGTAATAGCCGCGGCTTCACCGGCCGGCTGCCACTAATCACTTGTCGGGGCAAGTTTAGCGCCCGCACTGTTTTAGCCTTCACCGCGAAGGTTTTCCCGTCCCCACTGATATCCATTGTCACTTGCCGGGATGTTTCGTCCGACGAGCACATCCCGTTCGCGCCGTGTATGCGTAGACCGCAAGTAGGCCCCGTGGCCCCCGATTGCGTCAGCGATTTCGGCGTCGATGAGAGTCACGGTTGACCCCTCATCGAGCAGCGCGTGCACTTGAACTTGCCCTTTGGGGCCACTTAAGGTCACCGGAACGACCTTTAACATCACTTGATCCACGCGCTCCCACATGTATTCGCGATCGTCTGTGGCCCGGGGCCACGGGGATACGCGAAATCATGTAACAAGCGGTGGTGTGGAAGCCGGCACGTTCCAACCCCGCAACTAACTCTTCACTTTGCACATTTTTAATTGATGTGTCCCATCCAAGCACTTGCGACACAATTTTTCGTTTTTCACTAACTCCCACCGGACGGAAAGAGGTTCCGCGGCAAATTTGGGGCACTTCGACAGCGTCTGCGAGTCCTTGCACGCGGGGCATTTTGCATCGTCCCCGTTGGCGAAGTACACATTTTCACGGCGCGGTCTCGGCGCTCGTTCGGGAATGTTCGGCCTTGGTGCTCGGGCGGGCTCGGCAAGGCCGGCTCGTGGTATCGCGTTCGTCAGCCGTTTCAAAAAGGCTGCCAGTTGTTGCACTGAGGCGGCCTGTGTTTGATCCGCCACGTGATGAAGCCACAAACTCTTCAGGGCGAGCGGCATCTTGGTGGCGATGTCATTCAGTAGCGCCGGGTTCGTCAGGTAGTCACTGTGTAGGTTTCCGAGCGATGCAAATACATTTTGCACCGTCCCGGAAAAGTCAACAAGGGCCTCGGTTGAGGCATCTTCGCTGAGCCGCCCGAGCCGCCTCACTTTTTCCATCATCACCGTGGCGATGGAGTGAGCGCTTCCGAATCTATGCTCCAAGACGTCCATGATCTCTGGGACCTGCATCGGGTCCATGAGGAGAGGGCTGACCGCCTCCCCGGGCCTTTCCCTTTGAGCGCCCTTTGTAAGCGCATCAGGTTTTCTGGCTCCGTCATTCCGCACGTCACTGTCGATTGATAGAATTGAGCCTTCCAGGCTGGCCATTCTACCGCATCCCCGGAATAGAGCGGCAAATCTTTAGCGCTCGATTGCCGCGCAATTAGGGACGCCATCCTGTGGTCATCGTCCGCTTGGGGCCGCGGAGTACCGCCGGCCTGTGAATTGCGGAAGGCCTCCGCCAGTGCGGCGGCAATTTGTGAAAGCGGGTCCGTCCCGCTATTCACCCAGTCCCTTGTTTGGCGAGCCGTTTCTTCGTTGAAGGAATAGTTGCTCGCATTTTGCAGTGGAGTACCGCTGGCTGGGCCGGGTTGTGGCATCGGTGGGGGGCCGGTCCGTGTTGGTAGGGCCCCGCTCGCTCGAACGCCGTGTTGAGCGGCCGCGCCGTAGTAGGCGTCGAGCTCTCTGCGCCGCCACTGGAGCCCCGTCGTATGTCGGGGGGCTGCTCGTTGGGGCGGCGGTGGGTGTTGGCTGCCTCAGAGGCGCCACTGTGGCCGTCGATTGATCGCCGCTTGCGTGATGGGCGCAATCCGTCACGGCCATGTGTGTTTCGGAGCTGTAAATTGCTCCGGGTCCCCTAGCAGCTGTGTCCGTCACTATGGGCTCTCCGTCTTGTGGCGGTGGGCCGCGGGCTGCGGGGTGTGTAAAGGGGAGTCTCAGCGCCGAGATCAGATCTGCTGTCCGCTGAGCCTCTTCCTCCTTCATGCGCTTCATGCGCCGTCTTCTCCGACCGCAGCTCTCGCCGCAATTGTCGGACTGTGTCCTCAGTAGAGGCCTCGCTTTGAGAAGAGGCCTCGTCATCGGAGGATTGGACTTCAGTTTGTAAGGCTGCGGTCCTTGATGTCCTTTCAGCAGCTTGTGCGGCGGCCCGGGCTCGTGCGGCGCGGGCTGCTGTGCTGCTGGCAGGTATCGGTGCTTCAGAGCTACCGGCGGGGTTCTCCATGTCTCCGAGATGTCTCGAAGGATCCTGGAGTCCGGGAAGCGCTATGCCGGCCGCCCCGGGTGTTGTGAGATCATCCTGGCCAGGCGTTGACGTTCCGTCTGACGTGCTCTTCCCAGAGCGTAGGGAGAAGGCGCCATCCTTGGCGCTGCTTCACAGATGGATCCGGCTCGTTAAGGACCAACTTATGTACCCGACGTGATCAGGTACACAAGTAAACTGTAATAGGGGGGGCGGTCCCGATCTGCGAAGTGCTCCAAGTGGTCGTCTCGTTGTAAGGGAGTCGACTAGGGTTGACTTGTAGGGGCTGGTTCTGCTCTCAAATGAAGATGCTGCGGCGTGGTCCGGAGAATGTTGTAGTCAGGCGGTCCAGGGGGGCAGGCGATGGTCAGAAGAAAAGGCAGGAGTCAAGTTGTAGGCGATGTCAAGCGGAGAGAAGTCAAGGTAGGTAGATGATGCTGGCGGAGGATGCTGGTGATCTGCCTTTTCTCCCATTATTGCGCAATATTTCATTGCCTTTGGGAGCGCACAGCCGAGGCGTATGAGCGATGTATGAGAGGATTTAGCATCCTCTTTCGCTCTCTCCCCGGCCGGTTGGTAATTTTGTGGGACAGATTTAATTAATCTATCCCCTTCTCCTAAGCATCACCTTTAACCTCAACTTCTCCACACTCTTCCATCATTTTTATTAAGGTAAGAATAAACATTTTAAAACACAAGTACAAAAAAGGTGCCCGTTTTTTGGGCTAAAAATCTTAATTACTAACTTAGCCTAATAATTACATACTTAAATTAACATTGTTTTTGTAGCTGGGAGTCAGGCCTTTACGACGGTATAATTTATTGGGTCGTGTGATAGACCTGGCTCCCGTTATAAGGTCAGACAGATTGATTTCTCTCGCCTCGGTCCGCGCTGAGACTTGCAAGCTCGGTCGCGAGTGTCCGCTCTAGGCCGCTCGCGTTTGCGTTATTCGCAGCCTGGGTCTAGGGGATTTTGGCCTCAAGGTCAACCTCTTGTCTCATTTGAGGCCGAGCGAGCCGAGAGAAACATACATGAAATTATAGAATTTACAATTTGTATTGAGAAATCTTAGATCTAACTTATTTCCTACATTAGCGCCGCTGTCGGGGCATTCGCGTCCGACACATCCGTCTGTTACACGTCTATTTCGAACGGCAAACTTTTTTTTTATATATTCGTAAAAAGCATTTACTTTGTGGTTATATATATATAAATAAAGGTAAACTTTATTTATAACCACTTTTATTATTCAATATTATGTCGACCGGTTTCGGAAGCACCCTTCCATCATCAGGACAATATTAAAATTAATCTAAAATACAGAATACTGAGATAAATATACATATTTAGGAGTTATAATGGGAAGGGGTAATTGAGGGGATTATGAGAATAACCATGGAGAAACAATGTATGGAGAGAGAGCTAATTATTTTTACCCAACCTACACAAACTTGCGATAAAACACTTTCTCCGGGTTTTTACGTCGTACACCATAAGAGAGAAAGAGACAACAAATATAATACTCCGCTTCTACGTACTGTCACAATGACCTTGGGCTGATGAGTCACCGCGGGACTCCGCCCACATTTTTTATTATGCCACTAAACTTGACGCAACTAAACGGTTTTTGAGGTTAGATGCTATATTTTTGTTGATATCAAAACTGTGAAAAAGTTGTTATACGAATAAACAAAAAAAATATGTCGATATGTGATATGAATGGATGTATAAATATCCTAGCCTTGGTCTTATCCACGCCCAGGTCCGCCGAGTCAGGTAAAAATCATCAAAAACTGACTACACTGCCTTGGATTGATACCACTCTATATACCCCAAGGGAATAACAGATCGGCGTACTGGAAATACGTCTAGGATAGGATTATAAGATTAATTAATTTGATTATTCAAAATACTACATTTACTATTTAATGATTTCCTAATTTCTAATGCTTCTAAGTTGTCTAATTTTTTCCCTTTATTACAACGGTGAAGAATTTTAACCCCTGTATCCTACGAAAATGTATAAGTTTCCTATAAATACAATTCTCAAACAGAAATCTTTAAAATTATTTATGAAATGCATACTAGAATTTGAGGTAAAACGTCTAAAATGCCTTCACTGGTTTTGAAAACTGCCTCACTTACTGACATATTAGTATTTTTTTAATAAAATTAAAAGATTTCATTTTAATTTCTTTTTTCATCGGAAACCTTGTATTAGAATGCTACAAAATGACGATTACCGTTTTTAAGTGCCTCTTTAATAGTCTTGTGGAATTGATGATTTTATAGAAGATTTAAATCGAGATCTTGTACCCCAACATAAATACATATTATATTAATTATCATGTTAAAAAATCTAATTTATGTTGGCTAAATAAATTTTATAATGAACATCCTAATATGTACCTGATTCAGTCGGCTAAATCAGTCCAATTCCTGAATAGTTTTTATTTATTTAATTATATACGCCCTTATGAGCTTTTACATAACAGTGTAATATATAACACAAAATAATAGTGACATAAAAATAACATAGAGTAAATGATTAGCACCCAAAAACATAAGTAAGTTAATAGAAATATTATAATGCAATAAATTAACAGTAATATTTTTGAAATAGATATGCTATTATAGCCTTCTTGTAACTAGATTCAGTGCAGTTGAATATATCTACTATTTCAGCGAAAGAATTACCCACTGTATGCAATATAGGTACAAGCGAGTATCTAAATGACTCAGTCCTGATGTTGTTGTTACATTTAAAAAGAATTTTGAATGAGTGGTTCTGTTAGGTACATGGAAGGTAATTGGGCTAAGTAAATCAGGGCTGTCTATAATACCATTAACAATTTAAAAAATAAAAGTCGGAAACAAGCCTCCTGTTTGAGAGTGTTAGTAATTTTAATTATTTCATTAAATAATTATAATTTATGGTTTCAATAGGTAGACCGAGTTTGTAGTTAATGTATCTAAGAAATTAATGTTGCAGTTTTTCAATGGAATCAGAGCGGATTTTAAAGTGAATTAATGGGCGAGTGTAAAAACAAAAACGGCTCTAATCGTCCATCTGTCTCCTTTAAATGTATTAAAGTAAAACAATCCGCGCAATCGTAAGTCCCCCTCGCCCTACCAGGCGCCATCTACCGGAGGAAATTACGGCTACAACTTTAGTAATTAATTTGTTCAAGTCCGAAACAATTGTATTCCCACTCTTCGAGGGATGCTAGTCTCTTCTGTAACGAGAAGTTGGTCTTGCGTAGGTCCGCGGGGAACAATCGTCGGAAGGCATTACAACACGACAATAATCATAACATCAAATAAACTTAATTTCTACGAAAAACTTTTAATAAAAGTTTTTCGTAGAAATGTTTTCTTGTACTTCGCCATAATTAATATTTTACGTGAGACTAAAGTGCTTTCAATGTTTTAATAAAGTTGACACAAAAGTCGTATTACAACTTGGAATAATAAATTACATTTATCAAAAGAACATAACCCCGGTGGATCCCATCAGGGTAGGCAGAGAAATGTATAGATTGTAACTAACTAACTAACCATCACGCCGTTTCTCCGCGGGGGTAGGCAGAGTGGATGGACTGCCATATAACTCTGTCTTGGCACATGCTCCTTGCTTCATTTACATTCATACATACTCTTCTGTTATTCTGACTCTTCACATGACCCGATTCAAGTACTTGATTTACTTGATCGTGCCATGTCTTTCTCGGGCGTTCTTCCATTCACTTTCGCATCATATATTCTTTTCACACTCCTTTCTTCGTTCATTCGCTCTGCATGCCCAAACCATCTAAGCGTCTCTTTCTTGATCCTATTCATTTCGCTCACATCAGCCTTGCATTCCGGATATCCACATTTTTAATACGGTCATACATGATTTTACCGCACATACGTCTCAGGGATCTCATTTCCACAGCATTCAGTCTACTTTCATCCTTTCTCTGCCAGTTCCATGCCTCACTGCCACACATCAGAGTTGGTATAAGCACTCCATTGTGGACTGTTAGCTTCGCTCCTTTGGACAATTATTAGATTGTTACTGTGATAATCTGACAATCATCTTTTATTACAGTTGCACATGCTTACAGTTTAATTGAATCAAAGGCATTCATTTATTTATTTTTATATTATATATATGAGAAAATAGCACATACCTAATATTTGAATAAAGCAATGACAAAACTATAGGTTCGATAGAACATTCAAACGAGTCAAAGCCTGAAAAAGGTTTTGGTAGAGTCAATGATGCTATCCATAATAAATTGTATTCTTAGAATCTTATTATCGTAAAGATTGACAAAAAATATTTCGACTGGTACCAAAAAATTTCAAGACCATGGCTTGAGTTAACAAGTCTCGACATTCTGGACAGTGGAGCATGATACCCATAATTAGTAAAGTGGTGATTGAGGAACAGATATTCATTGTTTCTTTCATTGAGTCTACGGCAAGTTATATTTAACTAAGACATTACAACAATAAATAAAAACACGAAAAAATAGGTTTGAACCTTAGAGTAACGTTTGAACATGTCAAATAAGTTTTCAAAACAAATGGTTTTAGTGTAACATGATAATTATTTCTAAAAATAGTATTTATTAACAAAATAAATTACTACCAACCTTGTGAGGTGCCTGACAACTGGACGTTGGGGCTAATAATCCCCCCGCAACACGAAACTATGACACTAATGACACCACTGAGTCCAATCTGTCAAACACCAACTAACTATTCCTACTAAATACACATTTATAAACACACTTATGCTATGTTCCAGTCTTTCACATCAAACCACACGACTAACTTTAACAACAACACCAATTAAACAATAATATGACTACGCGAAATCGTAAATACTTCGATACGGAGCTGACACCCGTAAATAGAACCCCTCCAAACGCGACCAAACAGTCGACTGGCGGCACCGACTAGTACTGTAGGGGGAGGGGTGTATCGTATTCTGTAATTTCATCTACGTAACCTCCCAACTCCCACCTGCAATTACATTGTTTCATATACCTTCTGCTTTTCTCTGGATGCTCAAATAACCCTGCCCAATACTTTTACATCTCCAATCCCGAAATTATTACTGTAAAAAATATGAATATCTCTGTAGTTCTGGTCGCGAGCCGTCGACCAATCACGAGCGTCGGACTTACGAAGGTTCCCGAACCGTTCCGAAGTTAGCCGAAACACTTTTCAAAGCAGCTCCTCGGGACGCGGCTCTCACGGATCAACTACTTTTTTATCGGTATTTTAATACAAAACATTTATTGATGAAGCGATATGAAGGTGCCGTGAAGCGTCTACCTGAAAAGAATAATAAGATAACTTCATCAAAGGACCCGCGATGGGAAGATCTAATAATGTGTCAATATTATTCGAATTTCAATAGTGAAGATTTATAATCCACATAAAAAAAATGTGTGGAAATCAATGACGTTACTTAATTATTTATTTTTAATAACACGATTATTTCCCTTAGATGAATTAAATAATGTAGATACGTTACTGAGACACCGCGCGTGACTGTACGAAACTAAGCCAACGTGGCATACCTGAGATTCACTGCGTTTAGTCTTGCACAAACATTCGTTTGACGAACAAGCTGTCACCAGCTGCCGCAAACGCATCGCTGTAAGGTCTTTTCTGAGATAAAATGCCTTCCTGTGCTTTTGACAAGTGTAAAAATCATTCGGGAACAAAAAACAAATCTCATGGAGTTTCTTTTCATGCGAAGTACACACAAATCACTTAGTATTTCAATTAATACAATTATTCAAATAAGTGAGATAGCGAATGCAGAAATACATAAGTGTGTGGAAGACAACCTAGCGACAGTACACGAGTACGTCGCATGCTACTTCGCTCGTAAGTTCGATAGGGAAGAGGGGGCTTGTAACGCGGAGAATGTGACGCGGGACGTTCATATAGCTATTTCATTCATACACACATATTCTGATTGGTATGGCTATCCTTTTCATGTTTTCAGACCGTGCCATATTTATCGTTCAATTTGTATGAATATGACGTGTCTTGTATTTTATGTCTATGTTATTTCCACTGTTTCCGGAAGATTTTAAGCACCATTAGAGAGAGTGAGATGGCGAACGTAGCAACGCATAAGTATAAAAAAGACAACCTATTGGCAGTAGGTCGTTTTGTACATTGTTCTCTATTCGTTGATTAAGAATTTATTTATTTTTATATCGGACCATTGTCCAATTACAAAAATACACAACACGAAGTGAGAAAAAAAGAGCAACAGAAAAAGACCAGCACATACCTAATATTTGAATAAACCAATGACAAAAAAGGACAATAATAAATATTTGATAGAACATTCAAGTGAAAACCTGAACAAGGTATTAATAGAGTCGTAAATGATGACAAAAATCATTTAGACTGGTACCAAACATTTCAAGACCGTGGCTTGAGGATGTAGTATTCGACGCAATTATTTCGTTCTTACACACATGTTCTTTGAATGTCTATCTTTGTCATACATGACCAATGTTTGAATGAAAAATATACTGGGAACGTAAGTGTGTTTGTTACTTGCCTATATTCTTAGACAATACCGAGTCTATACGTTTGTAATGTCATTGAAATAGAAGAGCACTTTCCATTCGCGAGATTTAAAAAAAAGTTAAAAGCTTACGAATATCTTGAATGTTTCAAGAGACTTTGTTTGTCTTTGAAAAAGTGAAAAACTTTAGTGGTGCTAGAGAAAGGGAGATTTAAAAGTTTGTAATATGGTGCGTAAAACTTTGAAATAGTACAAAGGTATTTGAATAAGATAAAATCTTAAAACAAATACGATGTTAGCAGAGAATTAATACCATCTATATTTTTGTTGTTTCATAAAAAAGAATCACTCAATGGATTTTTATTATCATTTTATACCTTCATTATAAAAAGAACTTCTCAGGCAAAGTTTGTATCAACATTCCACGGATCGTTTATTTTCCTACTTCCGTTGTCTAGCCTCGGAGATAAAGGTTTTAGAACATTAAGATAACGAATAATAACTAAATTTTAAAACAAATAATTAGTAGGATGCGAAAATTTTAAGCTGGACTGGAAAGAACGCAACACAAAGAAAAGCTATTAAAAATACAGTTTGAGAATATCCCCATATCCACTTGATATCAATGTTGAGAGGTTTAATAGAGTTTTTGTTTGCTTACAATTTTAAAATGCATTTGAAAAGCGAAACAGCTGTCATGCGTAAAAATAACTATGTGGCCGAACATAATAATAATATAAAGTATGTAATTAAAAAAATAATGATAGTTTAAAATTGAGTTGGAGAAAGGGACGCTTAGATGGTTTGAGCACGTAGAGCGAATGTACAAAGAGAGGAGTGTGAAAAGAATATATGACGCGAAAGTGAATGGAAGAAAAAGTCGGGGACGCCTGAGGAAGACATGGCACGATCAAGTGAATCAAATACTTGAATCGGGCCACGTGAAGAGTAAACAGAATAACAAAAGAGTATGTATGATACGACGTATGAATATGAACGAAGCAAGGAGTGGGTGCCAAGACAGAGTTGTATGGCAGTCCGTCCTCTGCCTACCCCTGTGGGGAAACGGCGTGATGGTTAGTTACTTACTTGAAGTAACAATATATGGAGAGAGAACTGATTCTTTATACCCAACCTATACTGATTTGGGATTAATCACTTTCTCCGGGTTTTTACGTCGTACACCATGAGAAAGAAAGAGATAACAAATTTTCCCGAATTATCACACCGCTTTAAAGTATTGTTAGAATGTTTTTCGAGTCCCGCGTCTCCGTTGACTCCGCCCACACGTTATGACACGCGAAATAAATTGAGGTAACTCAACGGTTTATTAGGTTACATGTTTTTTTTTTAAAGAATACTGTGAAAAAGTGGTTATACGAATAAACGAAAACATTACGTCGACATGTGCTATGAATGGGTGTATAAATACCCTAGACCTAGTCCTAGCCACGCCCAGGTCAAGCCGAGTCCGGCAAACCTCGTATAAATTGACTACAGCTCTCTCTACAGCGCTCTCTTTTGTATTATTGCTCTGAGGTTACTTAGTTAGCTTATAAAGAAAAAATAAAGAAATCATTATTATACTGGAAGCCTCCCTCTACAAATATAGGTATATGATATTTCTCATGAATTGAATAATGAATATGTTTACTCATTCGTTTTCTTATAAAAGAAAGGCAAATATTCCAAATTAACGAAAAACCTGACAATATTTGAATTCCACCTACAAGCATAATTATAAACGAAAATTGTTGCTTGTGCTTAGCTAGCAGATGATTGAACCCGCGACGCACGCCTGCGTGGGAAACCAGGCGCTTTGGACCTTTCGACCAACTAACCGATCTTAATTTCACTTCGCCTATTTCTTACATACCTACATAATTTCTTTAGAAAAATAATTCATTTAATGAATTTCTTATACACAACAAAATGTTGATAATTTGATACATATCAGACATTGGATATAATTAAATAGAAGAATATGTCGATATTGAAAGAGATTTTGTTCAGGAGCAATATACTCTCAGAGAGATACACATTTTTAGATAAATCACTTTCTACGGGTTTTTACGTCGTAAACCGTGAGAGAGAAAGAGATGAGATAAGTTCTCACACAATGAAGCTCCGCCCACTACGTTTTGTTATGGGAAATAAAAGGACGAAACTCAACGGTTTTTTAGGTTATATCCTACATTTTTGTTTCTACAAAATTACTGTGAAAAGGTGGTTATACAAATAAACATTGTGTCGACATGTGCTATGAATGGATGTATAAATACCCGAGCCCTAGCCACGCCCCAGTCAGGCAAAATTCATCAATACTGACTACACTAGCGCTCCCTCCTGGTACATTATTGTTCTGAGGATATACTCCCTCCCACCAGCAGAACCATCGGCAGGTTGGTCCTACAGGCAGGAAGATAGAATGATATATGATGACACTTTCTTAGATAGTCATCAGAAACATAGAGACTTACACCCTCCAAAATAGAAGGGTTCTCGATACAGCCTCGCAGCAGAAAATTTTTGTCATTCTTTACGAATGACAAAAATTTTCTTGAATGTTCTTTCTAATGTATGGTCTAATGTCATTCATGGTCTTGAAAATTTTGGTACCAGTCTAAATGATTTTTTAAACTTTGAAGAATACAATTTACTACGTCTAACATAATTGACGCTATCAAAACCCTGTTCAGGCTTTGACTTGAATGTTCCATCTAATCTATATTTATGTCATTGCTTTATTCAAATATTAGGTATGTGCTGTTTTCCCCTGTGCCCTTTTTTCTCATTTCGTGTTGGGTATTTTTTTCAATTGGACAACAGTCCGTCAGTATACAAATAAATATTTGAATTCCAAAATCCAATTGATTGTAAAGTTACTACTCCTCTATTCGTAAGGTATGCGAGAGGCAAATTTACAAAATTTCGAATATAAAACAAAAATGGTGGGATTTATTACACAACGATGAACAAAAGAATTGTTCTGTTTGGTTCTCGTGCTGAAAATGGACACGTTTTGCAATAAAATAATGAATGTTAAATGATTTATTAAAAAAAATACAGTTCAAATTTTAAGACAGTTCAAGGCTACCATTGACTTGGTGGGAAATTCTGGTTTTATTTAGTATTCGCCAACAATGGCAAAATAAATACTAGGAATGTTAAAATAATACGCCTTTCTTAAACCAACCTTTCGATAACCGGTATAAGAAAAAAACAAGTTAAAACGATTTTGATTTTCTCAATTTTGAATTTTACAGCCAATAATTCATTGGTACTTTATAAAGTGAATACCGCAGAAGAGTTAACTGCTCCCGACCTTCTGGAGCCAGTAACACTGTGGCATCCCCAATTGGGGTATGTTGTGAGACTGAAGATAGTGGGGAGGGGAAAGAGATGGGGAAGATGAAGGTTAGGAAGTATCTGGCTATTCAGATCTGGTCACCAAACACAGCTTAAGCCATTTCAAGCAACATTTCGATTCTGAATGGTGGTCTTTCACCAGGGCGATACTTGGAGTATCAATCACTCTGGAACGTGCCGCAAATGTACTACACATTATTTTATATTAATTAAATGTGAAATTACGCATATTGGTTAAGTAAGCTAGTCCTCTTCTTTGGCGCAGAAGTACAACAAAATTTTACAAATACATTTTCAAATGTACTCGCAACTTTAATATCTTTAAATGATAATAACAATTATACAAAATAATAATTAAAAAAAAATTACAAACATGTCACATAAAAATTAAAGAGAATTGACATTATTGGGTCCTAAAATCAACAATTTGATAGGTCCTAACCTGATACCTTTTGTTTAGTTCCTACCTCCTCCTTTGCCAACTTGTTCTATTACCACGCATTATTTGTATGGCTGGATAAAGTGTGTTGAACAGCCTGTAACGATAACCCCCACCACTGGGCAGCCATATTAAGTTCTGAACGTCGAGAGCGGCGCGTCTCAATTCGATCTCATTCGCCTACAATCGCTCGGACCACCCAGGGACGGCGCCTCGCCTCGCATCCGTGTCTGGAGGATTCGCCCCACTCAACTTTTCATCGCACGGGCAGATAGGTCGGCCCCTCTCGCAGACGTCTAACAGGTGCGCAAGCTGGCATAAATTTACCTTTTCTTATTTGTCCTCAAATACAATCAAATCATTCATTAAGTATAATCGTTTTACAGTCCACTCAAATTCATTCACGTCTTTCCAAAACTGAATTGCAGTTTCTGGATCGAACAGACATACTACTATATTTTATAATTTTTTTTATTATTTTATTATAAAACCGTATTACTTTTCTTCGGAAGAGAAACACACACTTTTTTTCATTATACATATTCAAGAAACTGTCCATGTTGTGTGACATTTGGTATGATTTCATATTTATATGTAGCTTTTTTTGTAAAATTTAAACAAAAAAAAATGTAATTACGCGCGACGAGATTTGAACCCTCAACCTGTCGATTCGTAAAGAAGTGTCTTAACCGCTCGACCACGGAGGCCGCCAAGTCGACATGTCTAGTTGCTGTGGGCAATTCCATCTCACTTATCCAATTAACTTCGATGTATTTCTTAACTTTTCGGGAGCCATTCATAAATAACTACTCGCATCACGTCAGCAGTTGTAATGACAGTCAATCATCGTAAATCCATTATATTTACAACATCATTCGTCAATACAGCCTAGTCGCCGCGGGGGGAGGCAGATAGACAAGTGCCTCAATCAAGGAAGATAAGTCATCTTCATTTAATTATTATTGCTGGTATACAACGACGGAATTCCACCGTTCAGAGCCTGTAGTTTTAAGTGGCTCTCAGTATATACTCGTCATGTTGGAAAAAATTATATGAAGGGAATGAGAGAAATACTGAGGGAAGTTGGAAAGCACTAACATTGCGATAGTCATAATAGCGTGGTCAATGACGTTACATATATGTAGACACGTTGTAGCGCTCTCGAAGTGGCAAGCAATAATCACGCTAGTTGGTGTGATCGGTGTTTAAGCCGATTTAGTACTAAACGGTCACGCGTCGCTTGAGGTCGTTTCGAGCAAGTATTAAACGCGGTCCGAACTTCGGATTTGTTTCGTTCATACACATATATTCTATGAATGTCTATCTTTATCATACATGGCCGATATTTGAATGATGATCTTACTGGTAACGTGTGTGTTTTGCTTGCCTCATTTTGTGTTGATATTCTAAGGCTATAACGTGTCTATATATGTAACGTCATTGAGCGAGGTAGATACTATCAGTAAAAGACCACCATGGAGAATCGAAACATTGCTTAAAATGGCATTCTCTTTATTTGGTGACCAGATCTGAACAGCCAGTTATTTCACAACCTTCTTCTTCCGCATCTCCTTCAATTCCCTTTCCCTTCAACCCTTGGAGTAACAATATATGGAGAGAGAGCTAATTTTTTTTACTCAACCTATACAAATTTGGGATAAACCACTTTCTCCGGGTTTATACGTCGTACACCATGAGAAAGAAAGAGACAGCATAATTTCCCAAGATATTACACCGCTTTAAAGTATTGTAATGATGTTCTTCGTGTCCCGCGTCTCCGTTGACTCCGCCCACACGTTTTGATATGCGAATTAAACAGACATAGGAGTGAGTCAACGGTTATCAAAACTGATTACAGCAGAGCTCTCTCTTGTATATTATTGTTTTAAGGTTTAAATAGTATGAATATGAACTATACATTACGCTCACTGTTGAACGGGATGGAAATGAGAGCATTCGGTTGAGTTTAATTTTATTGACCCGAAAACGACATTTTAAAGAACGATATCTTATCAATATTTAGAAATGATTTCCTCTTGGAGTACGTAGGTACTAACGTATGTAAACTTTTCAAATTTGTAACTGATGATCAACAAAAATATTGCATATAACCAAAAAAACCGTTTAGTTGTGTCAAGTTTAGTGGCATAATAAAAAAATGTGGGCGGTGTCCCGCGGCGACCCAGGAGCTTAAGATCATTGCGACAGTATATAGAAGCAGTCTATGAAATTCGCTGTCTCTTTCTTTTCATGGTAGACGACGTAAAAACCCGGAGAAAGTGATTTATCGCAAGTTTGTGAAGGTTGGGTAAAAATAATTAGCTCTCCCTCCATATATTGTTACTTCAAGACTAGCCGCCACTAGTAGGCAGTGCTGATAAAACCTGTAATTATTTATATTTTAATCATTGTTTCTGGCAAGCTATTGCGTTTTAAAAAACAGAAAAAAAATGAAGTCGTTAACAGTGAGTTACGTGTGTTTATAAGAATCACCTGCTTCCTGTTGCATACCTAGTACCTACCTGTAATGTGCTTCTCATTTCGCACGCATCTCAACGCAGAGCGCTGATTGAGGCTTTGATTTGCCGAGCGGAACAGTCCGCCAAGGTAAACTGGTTTAAATACGGAATAATAAAGACCAACATTTCTTCATTCGCCAATATTAATCTTGATATTTAAATCCCCCGGCTCTCCGGCGATTCCCGTGTTTCAGTTTGATTGTGTTTCCGCCTCAGGGGAATGTAATTTCGGGAGGTCCCTTTTAAATCTTCTCCATTAACGAGTTGTAATTTCCTGCCTGAGTTGGTCGGCTAGATTCTGATCAGAGGAAAGCAAATAGATGGAAGAGGAAGGGAGACTAGTCATTTTCCATAGATCACCCCAGACCTCCGGGTGGAGATTTATGAGGAAATAAAATATATTATAGTTAGTTGGTACCAATGAAAATTTACGGGATGTAACATGATTTGGCAAGAAAAAGTATTGGTTGCTTTAATCCACCCATTTCAAATATAGCTTTGCTTTGCTTTGTTTCAGTTTTCTCCTAACTTCTATCATTATAACACAATGTCCTCACTGTCTACTGAAAACCATATACTCATTGTCATAAAATATTTATTTTTCTTTTGTTACTTGTTATATTTACACTGTTTGCATTTTTAGAATCGTTTACTCATAATACTTGAATATTAATGTTTTAAGTACCAACATATTAACAGCCCTCAATCTAATTTCTGTCTCTTTGATTTGACAAATATGTTAATATGAATTCATACTGTTTCATCTGGATTTTTATACCCTTAGCTTCTGGTAAATTGTTATTTTAATCTGTCGATGTACACATACACTGTTATACCCATATCTGAACCTTTTTCTCTCATGATTTATGATAACGATCATGATTTTAGATAGTTTTAATTTGTATACATATTATGTATTATTTTCTCCTTGTTAGTTAATCTTATTAGCATAATTAATTTAGTATGAAGCGCACTTGAGGTGAAATATCACAACACTGGGCTATATAAGTTCACTGTTATTATTTTTATACGATAATGTCTGCTAAAATATTTGTTTTATAAGTACGTTATCGCTTGTCTAGATTTGAAAAAGATTTTTTTTTTAAATTTGATAATTCTTTAAGCATTTTGCACGGTTCCAAATTGGAAAAATTCACTGTCGTGCGTATGTACAAATCGTACTGGAAAAGCAAAAGTACTTAAGCGATACTTAGGTCTAAAATGAGTTAAATATGCAGTTTTTTTCTGCATCGAATTCTCTTACATGCCTTTAACATGTCGTCGCTGAAACGGCAAAAGGGCTTAAACGGAACTATGGTAAAAAATGAGTCAAATATGCAGTTTTTATCAGTTTTTTCTGCATCGAATGCTCTGACTCTAAAATATATTTAAAATTAGGGAGAAAGCTTGACTCAAGCGACACAAATTTGGGACTTTTTTTAGTTTTTGTCGCTTCAGGTAACTCAGTGAGAGCATTGAGTTATCTGAGTTAACTTTTTTCTAAAATTCCAACCAGGTACTGAAGATTTCCAAACCGATACCAAATTTTCGCAAATATAAAAATATCCTGTATATTTTGTCCGTTCTTTTCGTTTATTTTTTGGTGAGGAACCGGTTCCAGTTCTTCGTTTAGGAAATTGGTAGCAACCCCCCGTCCCACGTGATTTGGAACTGGATGAACTGGAACTGGTTCTTTCTGTTTTCAAAATTTCTCTAATTTTCTTGGTGGAACTTTTCTGGCACCAGGAACCGGTTTCAAAAAGAACTCGATAAATAACCGGTTCCTCGCCGGTCACCGGTAACTGGAACCGCAGGTAAACCCAATTCTGATTTCGACCATCTCTCTGGAACTTTCATAAAAAATAAGCAAGTTAAAATGAAACATGTTTCTTCCATTCGGCGGTCTTTATTATTTCATTACGTTTTGCTCAGCGGGCTTTGGGCGGATACGTGTAACCTTTTTTTATTCATTAAGGATTTAAGTTAATTATCATATTGATATTTGCATATCTGATAGTAAACGTCTGCCGTAAACTCGTCATGGAAAAATCCACGGGCTTGCTACAAACGAAGGTGCCGCCATCTATAATATTGAAAGAAAACTATTGATGTAAAAGACAATTTATGTAATTTTATTGATTGGAAGCCTTTATAACTCCGATAACGACACGAATGATGAATACTTGGAGCAAGTGGATGAGTTTGTGTATTTGGAAAGTATGTTCTAGATAGACGGAAAGGCTGATAAGGATATTGAAAGAAGGGTGAATGCAGGAAACTCCATTAATGGAGGACTGAACGCTGTTGGGACAAATAAGAAATTGTCCAAAGAAGCGAAGCTAGCAGTCCACAATGGAGTGCTTATACCAACCCTGATGTATGGCAGTGAGGCATGGAACTGGCAGAGGAAGGATGAAAGCAGACTGAATGCTGTGGAAATGAAATCTTTGAGGCGGATGTGCGGTAAAACCATGTATGACCGTATTACAAATGTGGATATCCGGAAAGAATGCAAGGCTGACATGAGCGTAATGGATAGGATCAAGAAAGGGACGCTTAGATGGTTTGGGCATGTAGAGCGAATGAACGAAGAAAGGAGTGTGAAAAGAATATATGATGAGAAAGTGAATGGAAGAAGAAGTCGAGGACGCCCGAGAAAGACATGACACGATCAAGTAAATCAAATACTTGAATCGGGTCATGTGAAGAGTCAGAATAACAGAAGAGTATGTATGAGACGATGTATGAATGTAAATGAAGCAAGAAGTGTGTGCCAAGACAGAGTTGTATGGCGGTCCGTCCTCTCTGCCTACCCCTGCGGAGAAACGGCGTGATGGTTAGTGGAATAACGACACGAAAGCGCCGCGGTCACTTAAAGGTCTGCAAAATAATGTCTCCCATGCAAGTGCTTGACACGAAAACAAAACTTTTGATTGAATATAACAATAAAGGAGTAAGATTATTTCCCGTGAGTTTAGTTGAAGCATTGAATTGAGACGATGTGAGGTTGCGCCTTGTCCAAGAACCAAAGCCTTAATTTTCTTTTTAGCCGTATAAATAACCACGATATTTATTAAAAATGACATAATAACTTTGTATAAGACCACAGATTTATTTTCACTTTTTATGACCGACCAGTTTCGCTTAGCTTAAGCATCATCAGGATACGCGATTGAGCTAAACAAAAAATACAAAGTGTGCGGTCATATACACGTACAGAGGGAGAACACAATATAAAATAAAATAAGAAAACAAACAATTGAATTAAATATTGGAAATATACCTAATATTGGACAACTGGATAAATTTAACTAATTATTAATTTTGATGGCTTTGTTTATTTCTAGTGCTTCTAAATTATTTAATCTGTTGCCATGACCAGACCACATCTGACATCGTCACAATGAAATGATTGGCATCTCATTTTTTTTTTTTTACTTTTGAGCCGTTCCCGTCAAATGTCGAATGTCGGTCAGTTTCAGCTTTTGTTCAAGTTGTGGTCAAATGAAAAGCATAACTGTCATGTTGTTTTGTTTAAAGCTAATCACCGCCTCCGTGGTCGAATGGTAAGACGCTCGACTACGAATGCAAAGGTCGCCGGTTCAAACCCGGCGTACGCAAATAACTTTTTATTTAATTATTATTACACATTTAACTCGTATAAAATAATATAAATTATATTTGCGGCACGTTCCAGAGTGGTAGATACTCTAAGTATCGCCTTGGCGAAATACCACTATTCAGAATAGAAACGTTGCTTGAAATCGCTTCAGCCGTGTTCGGCGATCAGATCTGAATAGCCAGGTATTTTTCAACCTTTCTCTTTCACATATCCTTCCCCTCTCCACTACCTTCATCCTCACGACATGTTGGGCGGACTACACCATAAACAATTTTATTAAAAAAATGAAATTAGCCTTAGAATTTTACAAACAAAGGGGATTTTAAGAGTTGTGAAGCAAAATATTTGCGAGGAAGACGAGATTGTGGATAAATTATACTCCTCCTGTTCTGTGAAGATACATCTTGGAATTAGGCTTGTCTCCCAAGCAGAAGTCACATACAACTAATAATAATATTTGGATGATTTGTATAGCGCCGTTTTTGTGAAAAATCACCTCAAGGGCGCTGTACAGATATTATTTTCTATTATTACATATTAATTCCAAGTTTAAATAAGAAAATATACAGGAGCATACTTACCTGGCAGGTCCCATAAGATAGACACACTTACTAACTTGAAATTTTCATTTTATTTTTTTATTTCTTTCTAATGATTTTTATTTATTTATCTTTTCTGATTTAGGGCATGGGAGCGAGATTAACAAACGGACTTTCTGAATTTGTCATACAGTACAGGATTTGGTTAAAATTTGTATATCTATAGGTGATTCGTCGAGAGACAGATTACGTTGAGATTCTTTTAATGAATTTAAGGATATGAGAGTCTGAAAAGGTAAGTTTTCAGTTTGGACCGAAATTCCGTTGGGCTCGTCATACATCTTAGTTCCGTAGGAAAATTATTCCAAGCCTTCAGCCCCGATACTCCTGCAGCGCGATTTCCAAACTTAGTATTTGGATTGCGTTTGGATTCTACCAGCCTTCCGATAGCCGATGACATTGCTGATCTAAGAGTCGACTGCCTTAGAAGAATGTTTTCTGGAACGCATAGTTCGATGATGTACAGTGGAGCCATTTTGTTAATGGATTTAAACACCATCCAGCATAACTTGTACTGGATTTTTTCAGTGCATTGAGCCAGTAAAGGTTCCAAAGGTGCTCTGAAATATGCGAATACTAAGTAGGTGATGAGTTCATAGATACCATGTCTACAGTAGGGAGTGGTAATTACCACTGGGAGAGGAGACTAGACGTATTTACGAAGTGTCGAGCAAAGGCTACATCTAACGCAATGGCTAACTACAGCAAGCCCGGGGGAGTAGAGGTTAGCAGGGTTGATCGAATAACCGGCGACACACATTAACAATTGTCATAGACCACATCGCTCGGACACAGTTGGTTACGCAAAAGCACACATTGGTAACATACGCAAAGAAAAAAAAAACCACGATAAAAACGTATTTACTTGTCAATTTTTATCTTCAACGTAGCGGTCACTACACACATAACCTGCTTTAAGGCAACCCAAAGTGTCACATAATAAAGGAATGAGCGAAAGTGAATCATGCACAAAATTGTCGCAAGCATAGGTGCGCACATCTACATTCCGCGCACGGTTGCCCCACGTGACTATGAAAAAGGCAAAAAATATATTCATGGTTACTATTCTTAGACGTTTTAAGAAGTCTGTCCACTGAAATAAAATTTGAAATGGGTCTTTTAACAAAAATAAGGACCATCAACCATCCGGAAGAAAACGGCGTATGAATTCAACCATTTTCTGTTTAATGATACAATTAAATATTTACCTTCGCGCATGAAAACCTTTTACGGCTTACGGTTTGCGGTTTGTGTCCCACCATATTGGAAAAGGATGTAAAAGCCGGAAATAAAAAGGGTATAAACCTTAGGAGTAAAGAGCATTCAGGATACGACACTTTTTTGTATTTTTAACCCCAGAACTTGATGGTACTTGGACCATTTTAGTTATAGTACTAGAATTTTTGTGGAATTGAAGGAGTGGGGGAGAGAAAAGAGGAAGGTTCGGAGACCGACTATCTTTTCAGATAAAGTTTTTCAAAACCAACCTTTTTATTTATTTATTTTTTACGTGAATACCGCACATGATTTTATCATTATCTGTTCCTCACTACGAAAAAAAATTTGCTCTGATGCCCTTAAAAAAAACCAATTTATGTAAAAATCAGCTAATTTTAAGTTATTATGATATGGTGATTGTGTCCTGCCAAAAGTGAACTGCCAGGTAAGTATGTTGTTGTATATTTATATAAACTAGGAATTAATATAAAGTAGAGATTAAGATTTGTACAGCGCCCTTGAGGAGATTTACACAAAAACGGCGCTATACAGGTTATCCAAATATTATTATTTTATTATTATTAAGAGTCTCAACTGCTCCCAACTGTCTAGAGCCAGTGAGATCATGGCATCCCCAATTGGGGTATGTTGTGGGGCTGAATGTAGCGAGGAGGGGAAGGAGATGGGAAAGACGAAGGTTGGAAAGAACCTGGATATTCAGATCTGGTCACCAAACACGGCTAAAGTTTCAAATCTGAATGGTGGTCTTTCACCAGGGCGATACTTAGAGTATCTACCACTCTGAAACGTGCCGCAAATATAGTTGTAATTATTTAATATGAATTAAATATATTATGACACACGCCGGGTTCGAACCCGCGACCTTTTTTATTCGTAGTTGACTGTCTTACCATTCGACCATGGTGTTCGTTTTGACCACAAATACAACCTTACCGTTTGGATAAAATATATATTATCATGATCACTCTTTTAAAATTGATACATTGAAATTGGCTAAAAGACATCATTAATATTTATTTTAAAATATAATAATATATTCATCAGATAGCCGGATGATATCAAAATTACTAGGTAGAGTGTTTTGTACATTCAAAACGTGATTGGAAGCTTAAGGTTAATTCGAATTATTTAAACCTAGTATATAGATGTATTATATAGAGCGAGTATTTCATTCAAACTTTATTCAATGGTTATTCCTTAATTTCCTTTTGCAAATGGCGCAGACTTGCCCTAAATATCGTTCGTTTTTTCAAAAGTTCCCCCGGCTGCAGATTTTTGGTTACATTCTTTAAAAATAAAAGAAAAATTACAAATTTTTCCCATTTAAGACTGTGTCATTGAAACAATGTTAAGGTTTTCTTTCTTATTTCGGTTCGTTCGAATTTATGCAGTGTGCTTTTTTTTGTTTTATGTGAATACCGCACGAGACTCACAACTGCTCCCAAGCGTCTAGAGCCAGTGAGACTATGGCATCCCCAATAGGGGTATGTTGTGAGGCTGAAGGTAGTGGGGAGGGAGAAGTAGATGAGGAAGAGGAAGGTAGGGAAGTACCTGGCTATTCATATCTAGTCACCAAACACGGCTAGAGCCATTTTAAGCAACGTTTCGATTCTGGATGGTGGTCTTTCACTAGGGCGATACTTGGAGTAACTACAACTCTGGAACGTGCCGCAAACATACTTTATTTTATATAAAAATTAAATGTGCTTGCATTGCATGGAACCTCAGAGCAAGAATATATGGAGAGAGATACCCAACCCATACAAATAATTTTTTCCGGGTTTTCACGTCGTATACTGTAAGAGAGAAAGAGACAAGACAAGTTCTCACATACTATAGCACCACTTTTCGGTATGTAAGCATGTTTTCCGTCTCCCGCATCTCCAGCGACTCCGCCCACTACGTTTTGTTATGCGACATAACAGGACATAGCTCAACGTTTTTTTAGGTTATATCCTACATTTTTGTTTGTAACGATACTGTGAAAAAGTGGTTATACCAATAAACCAAAAAATTATGTCAACATGTGCTATGAATGGATGTATAAATACCGTAGCCCTTGTCCTAGCCACGCCAGAGTCAGGCAATCAACAATACTGACTACAGAAGCGCTCCCTCTTGTGTATTATTGCTCTGAGCATGGTACTAATCTTAGAGTAACAATATATAGAGACCTAACTTTGCGAAATTTTGACGCTACTTTTTGACCAAGCATTGACCAAAGGAGGTATGACGTATATGCTTCCAGCCAATTGGATGCGAAGAAAACCGTAAAGATAAACATTATTCCGTCTTTATCTGTTGCTACATGAGAAAAGAAAGAGACATGGATACGTTCAGATTTTGGACTAATCAGAGAATACCCATTCATACAAAATTACGTCAGAATCCCGTATATCTATCGAAGTAAAACATATTAGGAATGCATTCAAACTCATTTTAAACGGGAGTTTATTATATCGAAACAAATAATGCAAAGATTGACTAAATATTGGTGTAGGTAACAAGTTGTTTTGTAGGTTAGCACGTAAAATATTTGAGGTCAAACTAAAAAATACGAATTCTTGGATAAATACCTGTGGAAACTGATTTTTTTGGTCCTTTGTTACTTCAGTTGAAACAACCAACAACTGCACATATAGCCATATGTTTTTTTCTAATATTGCACTAAATGCACTTGAGTAATTATATATTTTAAGCTTTTTGTCTGTCAATTCGACTGACAAGTAAACTACTGTGAAGTTAGTAATATTTTGAAAAAATGGTTACACGGCTTTTAGCACGCCCCAAATCATATGTTCTTAATAACAATTGTTTGTCTCTTTTTCTCATATGTCTATAGAAACGAGCATAAAGAGAGAGCTATATTTTGCGAGTATGAACGATTTGACTCATAATTAGGACGGTCTCTCTATATTGTTACTCTAAGGTATTAATGCATTACACAGGCAGGGGGAAAAATAACCGGCCTGCAGCCAACATTCTGCAGTAGTCTGAATGTGGAACACACACACGCCTGAGAACTGTGATGTGTTATGTCAATGGAAAACGAGGCGGGGAAACCTTCCAAAGGCTTTTGTGCTTCAGTCGAAAGGAAAATCCGACGAAGATGATGATTATTTTTTTTTCATTCCAATTTATAATCCATTTTCAAACCAATCTGTGACAAAACTTTAACGCTGTGGGTAAAAACTTTAGCAATCTGTATAGTGAACTTCCCTGTCAGTAGGTACTGCTGCTAGAGGAGGCACTCGGTAAAGTGGCACTAAATCAAACAGACATTGTAGAAAAGGCTCAAACGAGAAACAAAAAGTTTCAGAATTTTTCCCTCATAAATCATGCATTTTGTAATAGAGACAGGAATATGGGGAACTACAGGAGAGCTTTTTCAGCGAAATGTGATGGAAGCTTTTTTATGTGTTATTATTTTCTAGGTCGAGTTTACACAGATACCAGCACAGAAAGAAGTTTGGGTTAGTTATTAGGACACGGTATTGACACTCCGATACTTACAAAGTGACATGTAATTCTCTAGAGTTCACAGGGTTTTTATCCATACCTTTTCCCTAAGAACTCACTAATGTAAACTTAAATTCAGTCAATTAAATACAACCATCAGATGGTGATAGTAATAAGGCCTAATGAGCCGCAGTACTAGTTAGATAGACATTATGAGGGGTATTTGAATAAGCCCCAGCTAGTCAAATCAATCTCTAAAGTTAAGACAAATCGTTTTTTTTTTAGAAATACCTCTTTTGATCTCATGAACTCCTGATACTCTTATCTTTTCGTCAGTGGCGGCCAAGTGCTTAGCGCGGAAACTTGGAACCGAGGGTTCGATTCCCAGCGGGGCGGACCAAAATATGAAACGAGAGACTTTAATTAAGCAGGGAAAGAAAAATAAACAAAATATCAAAGATCCGAAAGCTTTTTACGAACACATTTTCTTGACACTTTTTTCACTGAGTGAAAATGCTTCTAGGGGAAAGTGGTGAGATCGAATGAGTATATTTTCAGTCCCAATAGAGCCCGTCATAGACCGGAACAGCCTGCAATACTTCCAGACGGTCTCATGAATTCCTGATGCTGCACTCTTCCTGTCAGCCAAGTGCTCGGCTTCTGGGCTCATTCCCTAGCGGGGACATAAAACACGAAACTGAATTATCAACAGGAAGAAAATAGAATAAAACTTGAAAGGGAGAAATACATTACGTTAGGGGAAGTTCTTTAGTGACTTTTTCATAAATTGAAATTGATGCTGGGAGAAATATGTCGCCTGAGCGACAGAGGAACATTTTGGAGCATACATAATGGAAAAGATACAGAATTTATAAAAGACATGAAAAAATAACTTCGTGTAATACCACAGATATTATTTTAATTTTTATGACCGACCGGTTTCGCTTGGCCTAAGCATAATCAGGGTACAAAATTAAACTAAGCAAAAATACAAAATGCACGGTTATACGAGTATATACAAACGAGGGAGAACAAAACATAAACCTTTTTTTTAAACATATTTATCAAAGATATTGCCAAAGTATTTTCTTCTTCGCGTT
Source organism: Drusus annulatus (assembly GCA_022651775.1). Lineage (NCBI taxonomy): Eukaryota > Metazoa > Arthropoda > Insecta > Trichoptera > Limnephilidae > Drusus > Drusus annulatus. Next base: position 417,355 of record JAGWCC010000058.1, read on the forward strand.
TTTGGCTTTTTCCAGATGATAATAAGATCCTTAAAATATATTTTTTTTAAATCATGACTGTATTCTTTTCCAAATTGACATTGACTCATTTTATGAATGGTGTGAAACTAACTGCCTAGAATTAAACATTGATAAATGTAAAATTATGTCATTTCATAGAACTCATAAACCGATCCTCTTCAATTACAAATTAAATAGTGTCGCCCTATCTACCCGTCAGATCTATAAAAGATCTTGGTGTCACTCTTAGCAGTATAAAATATTTAGGTGTAATAATAGATGATAAGTTAAAATTTGACAAACACTTAGAATATATAACTAAAAAAATTGCTAAAAAGGTTGGATTCTTAAAAAGGATCAGAAACAACTTGGATCTCAAGACAACCCGCCTTGTATACAATTCTATTGTAACTCCGCATTTAAATTATTGTTCTAGTGTTTTATTCTTATGTAACGAAGCCCAAAATAATAAACTGCAGGTTATACAAAATAGGGGGATGAGGACGATTTTGAAATGTAATATTTTTACTAAAGTTCAAATAATGTTACGAAATTTAAATATGATGACACCCAAACAACATATAATACATAATACTTTAATGATGATTTACAAGCTTAAAAATAACATGCTCAAATATCTGCAAAATAATATTATATATAATGTAAATATTCACAATTATCCTACGAGAAGTTGTCATGATTTTAGGCTTCCCAAAACGAATCTTGTGTGCACTCAAAACAGCGTGTTTTATAAAGGCCAAAAACTTTTTAATAGTCTTCCAAATGCCTTAAAAGAAGCCTCAAGCCTTGCTACCTTTCGGAGGATTTGTGCTGAATATGTAAAAAAAAACCTATGATTATATGCTTTGTTCTATAATTGTGTAATGTAAAAATGTTTTTTCTTACTAGATGTGTGAAAAAAATATTTGCATACATCTAAATAAAAATACAAAAAAAAAAAAAACACTCTAGACTATAATCTATCTTTTCGTTATCACATCAATAATGTAGCTAATACATCACTAAAACTTCTTGGCTTCATCAATAGAATTGCAAGTGACTTTAAGAATATAAAGACGCTAAAAACCTTTTACTGCTCATTAGTTATGCTAGTGTGATTTGGTCCCCTTTCTATACCGTTCATATTCATCATATTGAATCCGTACAACATCGCTTCTTACGTGGTATTGCACGGAGATTAGGGCAAACAAGAGGCGATTATTCATATGATGAAATTGAACAATTATTGAAAATGTCTTCATTAGAAAAGCGCAGGAGAGACTTTGATTTAATTTTCATGTACAAAATTATTAATTTTTTTATTGACTCACCTTCTCTGTTGCAACTTATCCAGTTCAACATTCCTTGTCGTAGACTCAGAAACAATGAATTGCTGCTCCTCAATCATCACAATACTAATTATGGGTATAATTCTCTAATGTCCAGAGTGTCAAGACTCGTTAACTCAAGCCATGGTCTTGGAATTTTTGGTAGCAGTCTAAATGATTTTTGTCATTCTTTATGACTCTACCAAAACTTTGACTAGACCATGACTTGAGTGTTCTCTCTTTTGTGTATTTTGTCCTATTTTGGTCATCGCTTCATTTATTATTATGTATGAGCTATTCTTTCTCTGTTATTTTTTTTTCCATTTCGTGTTTTATGTGTTCTTTTTTGTAATTGGACTTTAGTCCGTTGATTTATAAATAAATAAAATAAAATAGCGAAACAATGAGAAAACAATAGAATAATATTTAAATTATAACAAAGGAACAGAAAGAAAGAGAAAGATAATATGAATTATTTAAATAAAAACAATTTTTTAACTTTATTCCACTTTTTATTTTTTGACTGGACCGGTTTCAGCCTATAACGTCACTAGTCTGAAGATGGCCGTTATAGGCTGAAACCGGTCCAGTCAAAAAATTTAAAATGGAATAAAGTTAAGAATTTGTTTTTATTTAAATCATTAAAATGGAACTCCATCATGAATTAACAGTTAAAAAATTAAAAATAATAACATGAATTGAAAGAGACAAATTGTCAACTGAGGAAGTGTTGAAAGAATAATGATAAATTTGATGAGTTTACAGGAAATATATCTAATACAGGTCAAATTTAATTGATTATTAAGAATATTAATATTAATTTTAATGGATCTATTTATTTCTAGTGCTTCTAAATTATTTAATCTGATGCCACGATCATTTTTATGAAGAATATGAGCACAGGTGCTTTTATTGAAGGTATGATCTTTATCAATAAAATGATTAGCGAATTCAGCAAAACCTTGGTTATTCAAACATCTAAGATAGTCATTGATTCTAATATTGACTTTACGGGTTGTTTTAGCAATATAAATGTGGAACAATAAAATTAAAAATTATATTCTTGATCTTATGCAAGGTTCTTTTTTCACTTATTTTAATATGTCCAACCACAAAGTGATTGCTTCCTATGGAAATATAAAGGCGTTTTTTTTATTGTGAGAACATAAAACGATTTGATGTTATATAAGAAGAGCGCAAATAAATACGCGTGAAATTTCAACAAAATTCGATGTGTATTAAGCTACAACTCCTTAGAGCAATAATATACAAGAGGTATAGCTGTAGATCGATCTGTAGTCAGTTTTTACTAGCTTTTACCTTGAAGTAACTGACTCGGTTGGAAAAGGGCGTGGCTTAGACTGGGGCTACGGTATTTGTATATCCATTCACAGCACATGTCGACATAATGTTTTTGTTTATTCGCATAGCCACTTTTTCACAGTATTTTTATCAATAAAAATACAGCATATAATCAAATAAACCGTTTAGTTGTGTCAAGTTTAGTGCTATAATAAAAAATGTGGGCGGAGTCCCGCGGTGGCCCAGTAGCTTAAGATCATTGCGTCACTACGTAAAAGCGGGGAATTAAATTTGTTGTCTCTTTCTCTCTTATGGTGTACGATGTAAAAACCCGAAGAAAGTGTTTTATCGCAAGTTTGTGTAGGTTGGGTAAAAATAATTAGCTATCCCTCCATATATTGTTACTTCAAGTACAACTCAAATATAAGACGATAACTCCTCAGTTACATACAAAGACGACGCCTTCCATGGTAGAGTGGTAAGACGCTCGACTACGAATCCAAAGGTCACGGGTTCAAACCCGGCGTGTGCAAATAACTTTTATTTAATCAGCATGTGTCATTACACATTTGATTCAGATAAAATAATATAAAGTATATTTGCGGCACGTTCCAGAGTGGTAGATAAACTCTGAGTATCGCCCTGGTGAAATACCACTTGTTACAGTGTGACGCACTATACTCGTATTTGATATAACAACACAAATAATGTTGGCATTGAAAAATATAAAATATAAGAGAAGTTCATTCTAATACACATGTTATGTGATAATCGTTGAATTGGCAAGTGTAAAAATGTGTGTAAAAAAATATTTTATTTAAGATTATGTAGATCGTTATGTACCTAACGGTCACTCTTGTACGCATATCGAGAGATAATGACAGAACTCTATATATGTGCATCTAAATATATCTAAGGTAGATGCAGCTTTATTGAATAGTTCCATCGCTTCATATATTGGCGTCTTTTTGTATGAGAAAGTTCTGACTTTCGGTGTGTAAAACGTTTAGCCGTGTTTGGTGACCAGATCTAAATAGCCAGGTACTTCCCAACCTTTCTCTTCTCCATATCCTTCCCCTCCCTACTACCTCCAGCCTCACAACACACCCCATTGGGGATGCCATAGTCTCATTGGCTCCAGACGGTTGGGAGCAGTTGAGACTCTTGTGCGGTATTCACTATAAAAAAGAGCAAGCTGCTAGATTTAGTTCCCAGCTAGCGAATTCTAAATTCAAAGACCTGAATTGAGTTCGTTTTGAAAGACTTGCCTGAGGTGGGCTAGAGCCTAGAGGTTTTTTGTATGCAGACCAACCTGAAAACTGCACAGAACCTTCGAATTTTAAAAATTCCACGGAAATGCAATCGTTCTAAAACATGTTTTACAAATGTAGGGAGTATTCAGACTCTGTCGGAGTGCTTTAGAAATATAAATATCTATGAACAGAGATTCGGCATGGGCAGGCGTATCCATACAAAAGACTCATTAAGAGAAGAAATTTAGGTAATAATTAGTAATTCGATTCTGTTTTAAACAGTAATAAGCTATTGGCAAAAGCTCAGCCTTAAAGGTGTCCACGATGGAGTGCTTATACCAACCCTGATGCATTGCAGTAAATCATGAAACTGGCAAATACAGGATGAAAGTAGACTGAATGCTGTGGAAATGAGATCTCTGAGATGTTTGTGCGGTAAAACCGTGATAGAATGTGGATATCCGGAAAGAACGCAAGGCTGATGTAGCCGTGATGAATAGGATCAAGAAAGGGACGTTTACATGGCTTGGGCATGTAGAGCAAATGAACGACGAAAGGAGTGTGAAAAGAATATATGATGCGAAAGCGAATGGACGAAGAAGTCTGGAACGCCCTAGGAAGACATGGCACGATCAAGTGAATCAAAAACTTGAGTCGGGCCACGTGAAGAGTCAGAATAACAGAAGAGTATGTATGAGACGATATATGAATGTGAATGAAGCAAGGAGTGTGTGCCAAGACAATGTAATGTAATGGTTAGTTAGTTGCTTTCTTTTTATAGTGAATACCTCACAACACTTTTAACTGCTCCCATCCGTACTATGGTATCCCCTGATTGGGGTATGCTGTGAGGCGGAAGGTAGTGAGAAGAGGAAGAAGATGGTGAAGAGGAAGGTCGAGAAGTACCTGGCTATTCAGATCTGGCCACCAACTACGGCTGTAGCCATTTCAAGCAACGTTTCTATTCTGAATGGTGGTCTTTCACCAGGGCGATACTTAGAGTATCTACCACTCTGAAACGTGCCGAAAATATAATACATATTATTTTATATTGATGAAATTTGAAACAACACATATTAATAACATTCAATATAACATATACATTTTGTTTTAAAACCACTTTTAATTTAAATATTTTTTCAACAGGTTACGGAAGCACCCTTCCATATTCAAGAAAATATTCAAATATTAAAAAAAATTAGAAGGGTGCTTCCGAATACGGTCGTCAAAATATTAAAATAAAAGTGGTTTTAAACAAAGTTTATCTGTTTTATTTATAAATATGGCAAGGCACAAAGTAAACACTTTTAACCTCTGGATTCTTAACGTCCTAACCACTCGGCCACGGAGGCCTATTCTGAAATCCTCACCTAAATTCAATCGAGTTATTAGACTTGTTTTAGTTTAGAAAAGTTTGGTTGTCACTGATTCATAAAGAGTCCGCCAGCACTAATCTCCCAAATATTAAACATTGTACAAAAGCTGCGAGAAGTTATTCTGTTTTCAAAACGTGAACGTGCTCACACAAGCGTTAAAAGGCTTCGATGGTGAATTTAAAGAGGATTTAACGAACATAATTTAGGGTGGAAAACTTAGATATTTGTTGAGGAAAAGTTATAATTACCTATAGTAAAAAGATATGCCAAAAAATATCAAAAAGTGATTTATAACTTAGTTTGAAAAATGAAAAAACTTCCATGAATATTTAAGCGGCCCTTCCTTCCAAATAAAAAGTCTTCGTTTTGTAGTATTCAGGTTTTTAATTTTAATTTCTAAAGCTTTATAGAATCGTCATTCGCTATTCTTAACAGATTGGTACCAGAGTGGTAGGAACTCTAAGTATCACCCTTTTTAAAATTTATATTTATAGTGAAATAGGATCGAGAAAGGGACGCTTAGATTGTTTGGGCATTTAGAGCGAATGAACGAAGGAAGGAGTGTGAAAAGAATATAAAATGCGAAAGTGAATGGAAGAAGAAGTCGAGGACGCCCGAGAAAGAAATGGTACGATCGAGTTAATTAAATACTTGAATCGGGTCATGTGAAGAGTCAGAATAACAGAAGAGTATGTATGAGACGATGTATGAATGTGAATGAAGCAAGGAGTGTGTGCCAAGACAGAGTTATATGGCGGTCCGTCCTCTCTGCCTACCCCTACATAACGGCGTGATGGTTAGTTAATTAGTGAATACCGCACTAGAGTACCAAATGCTCCCGACCGTCTAGAGCAGTCATTCCCAAAGTGGTCTATATCGACCCCCCGGGGTCGATTCCGACCTGCAAGGGGTCCACGTCAATGAACAAAAAAATTGGGGGTGCATGAGACGTAAATGGGGGTCCACGGGAGTGGATTCCATTTAGGCAGGCCGTCACCAAAATGTTGGCTTCCCGCAAATGTAATAATCCACCTCACATATAGTAGCAGGTACTTACGTAATACTCTCTTATAGTAGACATTAATTCCCTAATTATTTTAATTATATTAATTTTTTATCGATTTGCTAGTACTTTTCGATTTCAAATCTCTACCGACTAGTGCTATTTTTCGGAGAGGAATTTTTGTTGATTTGCTAGCACTTTTCGATTTCGGATCTCTGCCGACTAGTACTATTTTTTGACGAGTTCGACTACAATTGAAGTGTTCACCGCGAAGGGTTCATTTTAAAGAACTAGCAGTCCCTGAAGCGTTCACAAAACTTTGAAGTTTTTCCCAACGCAAAAAAAAATCAATACTAGGAAAGCAGGGGGTCTATACAAAACAGAAAAAATCGACAAGTGGTCTACGGGACAAAAAAGTTTGGGAACCTCTGGCTCTAGAGCCAGTGCAACTATGGCATCCCCATTTGGGGTATTTGATTATTATTTATTATTATCTGAAGGTAGTGGGGAGAAGAAGAGGAAGTTTGTGAAGTACCTGGCTAGTCAGATCTGGTCACAAACGGCTAAGGCCATTTCAATCAAGCAACGTTTCAATTCCGAATGGAGGTCTTTTACCAGGGTGATACTTAGAGCATCTACCACTCTGGTGAAATACCACCATTCCGAATCGAAACGTCGCGTCGCTTGAAATGGCTTTTAGTCATGTTTGGTGACCAGATCTGAATAGCCAGGTGCTTTCAAATCTTCCTCTTCCTCATCCCCTTTCCCTCCCCACTACCTTCAGCCTCACAACATACCCGAATTGGGGATGCCAAAGTTCTGCCTCACAACATACCCGAATTGGGGATGCCAAAGTTCTACTGGCTCTAGACGGTTGGGAGCAGTTGTGACTCTTGTACGGTATTTACTATAAAAATAATACAGATATTTAACGAAAGCTCAGCGCTTTAACGATTTACAACTTAATTCCTTTGTCCCTCTGCTGCCCAATAGAATAATTACAAACCTTTTATCCACTTTTATAATATTACTATGCTAATTCGAGAAAAGGCTCGATGACCACAGAGCCTACCCGTGGACTAAAATATGGCGACAATGGTTGAAAAGAAAAAAAAGCCTAAAATACGAACACATGTTTGGAAATAATCAAATTCCTTGTTTTTAAATATAATCTTAATAGCATGGAACGCTTACTAGTCTCGTTTCTTTGTTGTCCCACCAGCGCGAAGGTTTTCGGTTTTAAACGGTCACACCACGCAGGGCTCAAGTTATAAAGTGAAAAGAACTGGAACCGGTTCCTTGCCAAAATAAAAAGTACTAGTAGGTAGAGATTTGAAAACCAAAATAACTGGAACTGGTTCCTCGCCGAAAAGCACGGACTAGTCAGTAGCGCTTTGAAACTGGAAAGAACTGGAACCGGTTCCTCGCTAAATTGAAGTAGTTCTTTCAGTGAAATGAATGAACTACCGACTACAATTGAAGTATTTTATTCAGTGAAATGAAATGTTTGAAGGCTTAAATGAACTACCAACTTCGGTTGAAGTATTTGTTCAATGAACTAAATTTAATGAAATGAATGAAGACTAAAATGAACTACCGACTTCAATTGAAGTATTTGTTCAATGAACAATGAATGAAGTAGGAACTATTGGCAAAAGAAGTAGTCTTTTCAAAGTGGTCACATCGCTAACAATTTTAACAATCATTTATTGAAGAAGCTAAATACAGTCGAACTTGGTTATAACGATCACGGTTAGAGAGGTCACGGCTATACTTAGCAATTACTTAATGATTAATGTTATAACGAGGTCGCTTCACTGATATAACGTCGAAATAATATTGTCAACTCAATGCGCCCGGGTATGAGAAAAAAAAACCCAACTCTCGAAACAGTCGAGTAATGTCATAAACAAGACAAAGAAAGCCGCCCACGCAAATCACGTTAAGGGGGGTTTATAATCCCCGATAGTTGTCGCTCTAAGAAACATTTCTATCCAGTACTGTGCGTACAGATACTATTATTATTAGTGAAATCATAAATCATTTCGTAGTTAGTTAAGAATGATTTTCGTAAAAAAAAAAAGTGTTGCTTTATAATATGAAAGCTTTCACACCCTGTTGTAAAGATCGATATTAGTAGGTAGGTCTTTTTTACCTACCTACGTTTATAACGAGTAATGGCTATAAGGAGCAAATTGGGTTGGTCCTTTCGCGGTCGTTATAACCAAGTTTGGCTGTACATTTTAAACAAATATTTTTTCACAGAAACCTTTTAAATTCGCCCTTAAAGCAAGTGAAGTGAGTGTAAAAACACAATAAGTCAAATATAGGGAGGAAACTCCAAACAGAAAAACGTAAATTGGCGAGGAATTCTCATAATAAACCAACACATCAACTTCGTTTGAACATTATAACCCTCATTATCTAAAATGTATCATGGCAAAGCAATGTGAAGTACCAAGTCATTTAACAAAATATACCTAACTAACTAACCGTTACGCCGTTTCACCGCAGGGGTAGGCAGAGAGGATAGACTGTTATATAACTCTGTCTTGGCACACACTCCTTGCTTCATTCACATTCGTAAATCGTCTGATACGTGCTTCTCTGTTATTCTGACTTGTCATGGCCCGATTCAGTTTTTTTTCCTTAAAAATAAAGACAAACATTCCCTGGTTACGAATAACCTGACATTATTTGAAAAACTCCTACTGCCATCATAATAAGCGGAAGATGTTGCTTGTGCACTGATGGAGGACTTGGCTAGCAGGGGAAGTGAACCCACGACGCATGATATACTTTATTTAAAATTTGCTCTCATGCCCTAAAAATGAAAAAATAATAATAAAGAAATAAAATTTAAAAAATTTAAGGTATTCTAAATTTTAAGTTAATATTTATTTATTTATTTATATACGCCCTCATGGGATTTTACATAACATAGGTATAAAAAAAAATAACAGTGACATAAAAAATAACAATGACATAAAAAATAACAATGCGCCCAAAAACATTTGATGCGACGATTTGATTACGCCCAAGAAAATTAACACTAGTATTTTAGAAAGAGGTATGTTATTATAGCCTTCTTGTAACTAGATTCAGTGCAGTTGAATATATCTACTATTTCAGCGATAGAATTACTCACTGCATGCAATCTAGGTACAAGCGAGTATTTAAATGACTCAGTCCTGATATTGTTGTTACATTTAAAAAGAATTTTGGATCGAGTGGATCTGTTAGGTACATAGAAGGTAATTAAGCTAAGTAAATCAGGACTGTCTATAATACCATTAACAATTTTAAAAATAAAAGTCAAGTCGGAAACAAGCCTCCTGTCTGAAAGTTTTAGTAATTTTAATTCTTTCATTAAATAATTATAATTTATGGTTTCAATAGGTAGACCGAGTTTATAGTTGATGTATCTTAGAAATTTATGTTGCAATTTTTCAATGGAATCAGAGTGGATTTTAAAGTGAGGGGACCAGACAGAAGAATTATATTCGACTTGACTTCGAACTAGTGAAGAGTACAGGATTTTCAATGTAGAAATATTTTTAAATTCATTGGCATTTCGAAGAATAAAGCCTAGCAATTTTAAACCTTTACTTGTTATTATATTGATATGTGAGATAAAATTTAATTATGATATGGTGATTGTGTCCTGCCAGAAGTGACCTGCCAGGTAAGTATGTTGCTGTATATTTATATAAACTGGGAATTAATATTAAGTAGAAATTAAGATTTGTACAGCGCCCTTGAGGTGATTTTTCACAAAAACGACGCTATAGAAATTATCCAAATATTATTATTATTATTATGAGTAGGAATCCGACGCGTTTGTCCACTCAGCTACTAACCTGTATTTTATTTTATTCTTAAGAAAGACAAACATTCCCGGGTTACAAATAACCTGACAGTATTTGAGAAACGCATACTGCCATCATAATAAGCGGAAGATGTTGCTTGTGCAATGATGGAGGACTTAGCTAGCAGAGGAATTGAACCCACGACGCCCGAGTTGGAATCTGACGCGTTTGTCCATTCAGCTACTAACCATTACTACTGGTATGTCTTCCTCGGGTGTCCCCGTCTTCTTTTTCCATTCACTTTCGTGTCATATATTCTTTTCACACTTTTTTCTTCGTTCATTCTCTCTGCCTACCCCTGCGGTGAAACGACATGATGGTTAGTTAGTTAGTGCTACATTTTTGTTTATAACAATACTGTGAAAAAGTGGTCATACAAATAAACAAAAACAATATTTAAAAAAAAATTAAATACCCCCTTATGAGCTTTTTCATAACAGTGTAATATTTAACATAAAATAATAGTGACACAAAAAAATAACATAGAGTAAATGATTAGCACCCAAAAACATGAGTAAGTCAATAGAAATATTATAATGCAATAAATTAACACTAGTATTTTTGAAAGAGGTATCCTATTATAGCCTTCTTGTAACTAGATTCAGTGCAGTTGAATATATCTACTGTTTCAGCGAAAGAATTACCCACTGGATGCAATCTAGGTACAAGCGAGTATCTAAATGACTCAGTCCTGATATTATTGTTATATTTAAAAATAATTTTCGATTGATTGGTTCTGTTAAGTACATGGAAGGTAATTAGCTAAGTAAATCAGGGCTGTCTATAATACCATTAACAATTTTAATATGAAAAAATCCAATTCAGCCTTTATGTAACCAGCACAGAAGCCAATGTAATACTAAAATATTCCGTTTTTAGGTTGCGTATCGCCGGAATTTGAAACCTAATACTATCGTAAATCGACTGGCCGAAGATTCGATTTTGATAAGACGTTTTACATATTGAAAACAACGCATCAGTGTGCCACTGGGGAGGAAGTTCTTAGACCTCGGGAGTCGGGCCATTACTCATTTTGTGGAATATAATTTGTCATCCCATTATGCTACCTTCTGGCAGGTCCTAGGGGTTTTACCATGCATGGATTTGTTTATTTTAGTACGGTCCTCTTGTATTATTTTTAATTTATGAAGTTGGGGGACCGCTGGGTAGAAGTTGGAGCTTTTGACAACAATGGAGGTTGGCAGGTCCTAGGGAGGACTTTGTGAGGCGCTTCATTGTTATTTTTAATATCTACAAAAAAATGGTACTTTTTTTTCAAATTTATGGCGATTTCGGTTCATCCATTGATGCTTTTTTAGGGTTGAGTATATGAATATATATACTAAACTGAGACATCAAGTCATGGTCCTGAATAAAGATTTCACTGTAACCTCTCAGCAATAATAATTATAATGATATTACTTTGTATAGCGCCATTTTTTTAAAATATTACCTCGAGAGCGCTTGACCAACTAACAAAAAACCTGTGGCTAAATTTACCATAAAACTATCGAAATACCTATAGCCATAGCTAAAATCACCTGAATGATATCAATAATACAACATTTTAAACATTAGTCCACTATTTTTTATTCAAGACCTGACCGGTTTCACCTTACGACAGGCATTCTCAGACTGGTACAATTTTAAGTAAATCTATGGCATACGATATATACTATTAAGTGTCGGAATGGACGCTTATGTTCACCGAGGGGCGAGTTCCAGGATTTGCAGCCCTTACGAGAACCAGGGTAGCAGGAATGCGGGAAAGGATGAACAACTCCAGAAATGACCTCATCATGGAATCCCGTCAGATCCCGAACTCAAGCATAGAAGCGCATTGGAGTAAATTATTGGCCCTGTCAATCTTAAGGGTCAGCACCCAAAAATAAACACTTGTTGGCTTTCTAATACAAGCAATACTACAAATAATTTAACTGTTAATTATATACAGGTAGTAAGATAGATATCTAATGTTTCCAGTGAATACAATTTTAAAACAGAAATCCTTTAAATTCTTTTTTAAATGCATACTAGAATTTTAGGTAAAACGTAAAAAAATGCCTTCCCTGGTTATCAAATTGCACGTGTTACTGATATTTTGGTACGTTTTTCATAGAATTAAAAATATTTCAGTTGAAAATTTTCATTCACTGGAAACCTTAGATATTTTCATAACTATTCATGTAGGATTTACAGATGAATCATTTGTAGTATTGCTTGTATTAGAAAGCTAAAAAGTGACGTTTAGGGCCAATTTTGAGTGCCGAGGCTTTACGCTGCCAGGATGGACTCCCTCTTGATGGCGTTTTGCAGAAATGAAGCCTAATATCCTCCATTAATATTTTTTATTTGTATTATTTTTTATTTTTTTTTTTCTCATGAATTTCTGTTCTTTTTTATTTGTTAATATTATAATTACCATGTATTGATATCAGTTATGGAAGGTATTGCATTGCACTACTCCTGCACACCTTCCGGAATAAAACTTAATTAATATTATTATTGACTTTCATAGTGAACATTTGTGACTTTGGGTTTTAATTTGGTATTATTAAAATGGAGTTTCACCACGAAATAACAGTTTCAAAATAAGAAATAATAAAATCACCTTTTTGATATTTTACATATCAGTTATTTACTTTTGGCTGTGAATATTTGTCGAACTCTTTGTTCAGCAGTAGATCAAGGATCGAGGATAGAGGATAGAGAGTCACGGTTCTTTGCATGAAAATATATCTTCACCGGAAAGCCGAAAGGGCTGAAGCACCACTTAAGGAAGTTTACACCAGAGCACTTAAATTTTTTTTTGTTTTACAAGTCTTCAGTACCTGGTTGGATTTCGAAAAAAAAAATTGACTTAGGTAACTCAATGCTCTCACTGAGTTACTTGAAGAGACAAAAAGGTAAAAAAGTCCCAAACTTGTGTCGCTTGAGTCAAGACTTCTCCCAAAAAGGAAGTATATTTTAGATGGCTAAAAGGCCACAAAAGTCTTCAGAATCAAACGAGAATCAGAGCATTCATATTAAACCCATTTTCGATCGAAATGTCGCTTAAGCCCTTTTGCCTTTCCAACGACGATATTACTATAATGGTGAGTTTGGATTAGCGTTGGGAAAAACTTCAATGTTTTGTGAATGATTCACGAATTGATATTTCTTTAAAATGAACCTTCGCAGTGAACACTTCAATTGAAGTCGAACTCGCAAAAAAGAGATTTGAAATTATCCGGTTATTTGTTCAGTTCTTTTTGGAACCGATTCCTCGCCGAAAAAAACACGTCCTAGTCGGTAGACATTTGAAAGTGAAAAGAGCTGGAACTGATTCCTTGCCGAAAAACATGTACTACTCGGTAGAGATTTCAAATTGAAAAGAACTGGAACCGGTTCCTCGCCAGAATAAAAAGTGTACTAGTCGGTAGAGATTTTAAAACCAAAAGAACTCCCAAAAAAAATCACGTTCCTTTGGATCGAAGTACTTTAAAGTCGAACTTCAATTGAAGTACTTCTTTATAAGATTTGAAGTTCAACTTCACAACTGAACTGCTGCAAATTGAAGTAGTTCTTTGTAATCTAACTTCCATTGAAGTATTTGTTCAACGAAATGAATGAACGCTAAAATGAACTACCAACTTCAATTGAAGTATTTGTTCAATGAAGTAGGAACTACTGCCAAAAGAAGTAGTTCTTTCAAAGCGGTCACAACCTCGGAGTAAGAATCTAATCGAGGGATAGCTAATTTGTTTTACCTAACCCATCCGAAATTGTAATAAATCACTTTCTCCGAGTTTTTACGTCGTACACCATGAGAGAGAAAGAGACAACAAATTTCACAGACCGCTTCTATATACTGTAAGGATGATCGTGGGCTCCTGGTTCACCGCGGGACTCCGCCCAAATTTTTTTTTATGCCACTAAACTTGACACAACTAAACGGTTTTTTAGGTTATTTGCTATATTATTGTTGATAAAAATACTGTGAAAAAGTGGCTATACGAATACACAGCAACATTATTTCGATATGTGATATGAATGGATGTATAAATACCGTAGCCTTAGTCTTAGCCACGCCCAGGTGCGCCGAGTCAGGTTAAAATCATCAAAAACAAGTCCAAAACTGACTTCACTTCCTTGGATTGATACTACTCTACCAACTCTATGGTCACAACGCTAGTTTAGATGCTAACGGGTAAGCCTAGCTGTCTAAATTAGGGCAATTTTGGAGACAGAGATGATGGTGTGCGTGAAGGTATAGGGGTGGGTTTTCAAATCAAATCGTTTCCAATTTACTCCATAATTCGACGAAGCGAGCATTTACTCCTTATTTGGGATGTGTCCGGTGGAGAGAACGTGACACATTGCTGATAGAATGGCTGGAAGGGGAAATTGGAGTAATTTCGAGCAAACTATTCCCGGAACTGTGAAATACTACCAGGGGGTGGGGAGGGGGCAGAGACGAGGCTAGATTTAAGGGCAATAATATACAGGAGGGATTGATTTGCGAAACAGTGTAGTCAGGATTGTTGATTTTTTCCCGACTCGGGCGTGGCTAGGGATTTTATGGACACACCTTTTTACATCCATTCATAGCACGTGCCTACGTACGTGTATTTTTCACAGTTTTGTTTTCAACAAAAATATAGGATTTAACCTCAAAAACCGTCGCATAACAAAACGTAGTGGGCGAAGTCACTGGAGACGGAAAATATGCTTAGATACCGAAAAGTGGTGCGGTATTATGTGACAACTTGTCTTGTCCTTTTCTCTCTCGCGGTTTACGACGTAAGAACTCGGAGAAAGTGATTTATCGTAAATTTGTAAGGGTTGGGTAAAAACATTTAGCTCTCACTCCATATATATTCTTACTCCGAGGGCTAGATAATAGTATTCCATTTCAATACAGTCGTGGCTCGAAACGATAGTGTCTGGCGTGGATTAACCGGGATTCGCAATGTGCTTTTTTCAATATTACAACTTCATACTCCCGTTCTAATGTCACAATGGCCGAGAGTTTTGTGCGATATCTTGGAAAAATATTACTAAAGTAACTGACTAACTAAACCTCACGCCGTTTTACCGCAGGGGTAGGCAGAGAAGACGGACCGCCATTCAACTCTCTTGGCACACACTCTTTGCTTCGTTCTCATTCGTACATACTCTTCTGTTATTGCGACTAAATTATTATGAATAAACAACTCTCTAAGTATAATCTTATTATCTATTACTTGTTATAATTTTGATGGTTTCCGGCAACGCATTGTGAAATTTCATCTCTTTATAAAGTACACGGTTTTGTTTATTGAATTTATTCTATCTGGTAGTCTGAATTCTCCGCATTTCTTTGTTTTATGTCTGTGAATATTCATGTTATAAATAATTCGGTAACAAGTTTTTTTAAATTTATTTTGTATACAAATATAAATATGTTTAATGTCAGCATCTGTTTCACTGTAAGTCAATTTAGTCTGTTTTTTTTTTCTCATTGCTCTATTTTGGAGTATTTGAAACTTATTTTATTATCTGTCGTTACACAAGAAAGAATCTTAGAACAGTAATAAAAATGTGGAGCAATAATGAAGAGGTATCGAAGTAATATGTAGTATTTAGTTATAAGTTATACTCAGTAGTTAGTTACTAGCTATACGTCCTAATTGTAAGTCACTAGTTGAAAATATTAGCCATTAGTAATAAATCTTAACTGTAAGTTATTAGTTATAAGTTTAATTGATAGGTTATAGGTCGGATAAATTAATTAGTAAAGCGTCCTTGAGGTGATTTTCCCACGAAAACAATAAAAGTTATCCATTTATTATAATTATTTTTAATCAAAAACGAATTACTTAAGATTATGTCATGAAAGCACTTTAATAAACAAGTTCAAATTGGGCAACTACGTCACCCTCCTTTGCATCATACGTTTGATTTTTACTTTTGGGTACGGAAGGGTTCTAATTTTGAAACTGTTAAGTCGTAGTGGAACTCCATTTCAATGATTTCAATAATACCAAATTTTTAACTTCATTCTACTATTTTTTTTAATAAATAGTGGAATAAAAGAAGGTTATTTTAATTTTATTTTAGTACATATAACAGGCATGATGCCCAAAACATATATACATAAGTGTTTATTTAATTGGAATATTTAACAATAGTAAGTAATCGAGTAAAAGTTTATGAAAAATGCAAAAGTAAATGAATCACAAACAAAATCAAAAGAATAATATTATACAAGGTAGAACATAAATGAATGGATTATTGGCACCTGTACTGAAGAGATGCCTATTAGCCGTTTGGTACTTGGTACTTCATATAACCAGTCCATAACTAAAGGGCATCATTACAATATCAACTTGATATGATTGAAAGATTAAAAAAAAAGAAGATTTATCGTGTTAATAAAAATGTCTACTTAATTAATTACTGGATTAACTTGTTTGTGCTATACAGCCTTTATTTTAACAATATCAAAAATATTTTGTAGCGTGGTATCTTTTGGTAGTGCACAGGCACGTGTATATTATTTGAAGCAGTCATGTTAATGGCATACGTGACCCGTGGTCGTAAAATTCAACAAAAAAATAAAGGCGCTTTTTTTATTTTTTGCCGAGACATTCAGTTTTCCTATTGTCAAGTAGTTAGTGAGCCGTAAAGACCTATGCAGCAAACACTCCAGCCAATGAAACACTAGTAAATATCAGATAACTAATAGCCTTCCCGACGAAATAAAAAAAATAAAAATTTCACCAACTTTCAAAAAAAAACTAAAATCTTTTTTTTCTAACAATTTATTAAACTAGAAAGCAATAACTTGTTTCCATTGGAAACTAATTACCAAGTTGAATTATTAACAATGTAACCTCCAACGACTATTAAAGACACGTTATTCTAAAAATATCCTTTTTTTTTTTTAAGCTCCTACGCCAAGCTCAAGAGCTAGTTCTCTTCTTTGGCGTAGTAATACAAAAAAAAGAAGTTATAAACATATCAAATGTACTATCAACCTTTATATCGCTAAATTACAATATGTATTATGTTTAATATATATATATTAATATATATATATATATATATATATATTAATATATATATATATATATATATATATATATATTATATATATATATATATATATATATATATATATATATATATATATATATATATATATATATATATATATATATATATATATATATATATACATATAATAATAATAAAATAATAAAAATAATATAATAAATATAATATATTAATAAAAATAATATTGAAGAAAAGTAATTCGATTAAATAATAAAAGCATATATATATATATATATATATATATATATATATATATGCTTTTATTATTTAATCGAATTATTTTTCTTCAATATTATTTTTATATATTTAAGTAACTATCCATATTGTGTAACATTGATATAATTTCTATATATATGTAAACTTTTTTTCTTATTTTGTAAAATAATAAAAAAAAATAAAAAAAAAACTTCACACGTAATAATATTGTGCCTCTGAAGTCTTAACTGTCCGGAACAAGGAAGACTATGACACCCTCAATTGGGGTATGTTGTAAAGCTGAAGGGATTGGATAAAGTAAGGAGAGGAGGAAGAAGAAAGAGGAGATTGGAAACTACAAGACAATTCAGATCTGGTCACCAAACACGGCTTTAAAAAAAAAATACAGTGAATACCACACAAGAGTCCCAACTGCTCCCAACCGTCTAGAGCCAGTGAGACTATTGCATCCCCAATCGGGGTATGTTGTGAGGCTGCAGTAGGGAGGGAAGGAGATGGAGAAGAGGAAGGTTGGGAAGTACCTGGATCTGAAAAGCCAGGTGGTCTGTATCTGGTCACCAAACGCGGCTGAACCCATTTCAAGCCACGTTTCAATTCTGGATGGTTGACTTTCATCAGGGCGATATTTAGAGTATCTACCACCTTGAATGCGTCGTAAATATGCTGCCAATTATTTCATTTGAATGAAATTTAAAATAAGATATGTTTTTAAATCAAATTTAATTGCTGACGTCGGAATTTCAACCCTCGACCTCTGGATTTGTAGTCATAATCGCGATTGTTGTTTTATGATTGTATGGACCGATGCAAAGAACTGAGACACCACTGTAGGGCAATGAAATACCAAATAATGAAAAATATGCAACCGAGAGGATTTAACTAAATCAAGTACTTAGGAAGAAGTTAAATTAGAATACGTATCTTTATGAGAGGATATAGCGCCTGCCGCTGTGGATAAGAACAGATGTAATCAGCCCTAGTGGGGCTGTGGTCATTAAAAGCTTTACCAACGACGTATTATTCTAATGTGCTATCGGGCAACCCATTAAATAGATAGAGAGGACAGACTAGCGGTTGCCGGAGGCGAAATGCGGAGATTTAAATGAAATAGTCTGATTTTTTGTAATTATTTGATGTACTGTCAATTCACGGAGTGCTGGACAAGTACTTGTAAAGGTTGAATTGAATCTCGGCTTTGTTTATTACTTTACAGAGAGTTGTCAACATATCCTTTCTGGAAAATACCCACACTAAGCGCATTCAAAGTGCTAGCTTATGCATCGCCAAACCACACATTTTGAAAAAAAATCAAATAGTTTCAGTTCACTCTGTGATTTGCTATAATATTAACATGGAAGACGTCCTAAACGAGGACATCGCACTTCGTGGCTTCGAAACCCACGTGACTGGTACGAGCTCAATTGACTGGGTGAAGACGGCACTGATGATAGCCAACCTCCGCTGAGAGAGAGTATCAAAAAAGGCGACAGAAGAATTAAATCTTAATAATTTTACTACTTGTTTTTTTTTTTACAATAACTCCACACAGGAGGCCTTGAGGGGAATTATTTCCCTCAGGGCCTTGTCATCTTTGGAGATGCTGTGTGAAGGGTGTTGTCATGTTGAAGGAGGGAAGAAACACAGAGGCCGGCAAATCGTTCCATAGCCGAGCTGTTGAATATAAGAACGAGTCGTAAAAGCTACCTGTTCTCAAGTAAATAATGTCAACCGTGTATGTTTGGCGAGTTTCCCAACTATGCGCCGAAGGGATCAATGTCGCAAGTTCCTCGGAGCATCTTCCATTGAAATACCGGTAGAACAAGGACAGCATTCCCACCTGACGTCTGTGCTCCAAAGATTGCAATCCGTTTGTTAAGATAGGAGAATCTATCAAACGGACCGCCCGTTTCTGCAAAGAGTCAAAGGTTTTTGATTTTTTTTAATAATGTCTTTATGAAATGCAGTAAAGTGTTTTTGGGTACAAATTGAATGAATACTAATTATTTTAAAAACAATGCAAATTTAAATGACCGATACAGAGGGCAATAAACGGCGTTTTTATGTACATTTAATAGCAGTGGATAAGGTTTGTAGTGTAAGCCGGGCTTAACTGCTATCGCGTGTATGGAGAGTGGAACAGTGCGGCCAGTTTCACAGTAAAGCCTGATTTACACGGTCAATTATGTCGTATTGCCGCCAGGTTAATTATATGCAGGGCAGTTAACGGAGAAAAAATAATTCAAACCCATTATGCATTATTTTTTATTTATTTATAATACTTAACAATAAAAGATTAGGTTTCGTCTTCCAAACTGTATACATATTTAATAAGGTGTGTTTTTTCAGTTAGGTTTATCATCACGGGCATGGAAATTTTCTTCCACTCTCCAAATAAACTGCGTCACAGTCTTGAAGTAACAATACATGGAGAGAGTGCTGATTTTTTTACCCAACCTATACAGATTTGGGATAAATCACTTTCTCCGGACTTTTACGTCGTGTACCATGAGAAGAAAAATTTAAGACAACAACATTTTCCCGAATTATCACACCGCTTTAAAGTATTGTTAGAATGTTCTTCGTGTCCCGCGTCTCCGTTAACTCCGCCCACATGTTACGATATGCGAAATAAATTAACATAACTCAACGGTTTAAGGTTACATGTTGTGTTAATATATTTTTTTAACCTAGTGTGAAAAAGTGGTTATACAAATAAACATTATGTCGATATGTGCTATGAATGGATGTATAAATACCCTAGCCTTAGTCTTAGCCACGCCCAGGTCCACCGAGTCAGGTAAAAATCATAAAAAAATGACTACACTGCCTTGGAAAGATACCACTCTTTATACTCTAAGGAAATAACACATATAAATTAAATTTTATTTGTAAGCGCACGCCGGGATTTGAGCCCGCGACCTCTGGATTTGTAGTCGAGCATCTTCAACACTCGACCACGGGGCCGTCGAAGTATTGGTCGAGTAAGATTTACTTTTTCTATTGTAACGTGAGGGCCTCCATGGTCGCGGGTTCAAACCGGGAGTGTGCAAATAACCTTTATTTAATTAATATGTGTCGTAACACATTTAATTCATATAAAATAATATAAACGGCACGTTCCAGAGTGGTAGATAGATACTTTGAAGGAGATTTCAAAATTGAAAGGGCTTTAGTCGTGTTTGGTGACCAGATCTGAATAGCCAGGTACTTTGCGACTTCCCTCTTCCTCATCTCTTTTCCTTCCACACTACCTTTAGTCTCACAACATACCCCTATTGTGGATGCCACATTCTCGCTGGCTCTAGACGGTTGGGAGCAGTTGCGACTCTTTTGCCGTATTCACTCAATGACGTTACATATATATAGACATGTTGTAGCGCTCCCAAAGCGGCAAGCAATAATCACGCTAGTTGGTGTGATCGGTGTTTAAGGCGATTTAGTACTAAACGTGACCGTTTAGTACTAAATGACTGACCTTTAGTGCTTGAGGTCGTTTCAAGCAAGTATGGAACGCGGTCCGAACTTCGGATCTGTTTCGTTCATACACATACGAGGCCTGTTCAAAAGAAAAGGTGAAAAGAAATGTTGACTGTGGCATTCGGCGAGTCTACTTTGTCTCAAAAACGTGTTTATAAGTGGCACAAGCGCTTTACAGAAGGCCGAGAAGATGTTAATGACGATAAGCGTCCTGGAGTTGTGGAAAAACAAATCATGGTTTTTATTCTTTGATCCATTTTTTTCAAAAGTAAAAAATCGAAGAACACACAAAAACGTGACTAACCTTTCCAGTTGTCAAAAACAAACCACTAATCCAAAATGGCTGATAATGCTAACATATAATAAACAAATGTGTACCAACATAACAACAACAAAAAAAATGGATAATCGAATGTACACAGCCCGCGAAAATTCAAAATTCACCTTTTCTTTTGAACAGGCCATGTTAATTCTATGAATGTCTACCTTTGTCATACATGACCGATATTTGAATGATGAATTTACTGGTAACGTCTCTGTATTGCTTGCCACATTTTGTGTTAATATTCTAAGGCTATAACGTGTCTATATATGTAACGTCATTGTATTCACTATAAAAAGTCCAATTTCATGGATGTAAATTTCTTAAAGCCAAAATGAAAAGCAATCTTACATTTATTCAAATTGATGTAAAATAAACAAAAACTAAAACCACCCCCCCCCCCCCAACAGGACGCTCGGAATCTAATTACAGCCGACTGTCTCAATTCTCAAACAGAATAATCTCGGTTCCCGCAATAGAACCTTCCTCAACAGAAGCAATTGTAGAATTTCACGCTATTCCGCCGCTGTCTACGAATTCCAGTTAGCGCTGCAAGGCTTGGTTAGGCGGGGGAGTAAAACTGTACGACAGAACGATGTCGCGGAGTGTGGAGAAACGTGGAACTATTTTCCGAGGGTTGATTCTAGACGACACAGCCGGCGAAGAGCGGATTTAATTACAAACAATATAATTTCGGGTGCGATGTGATGTGATGTGGGCACGTTACATTCTTAAATTCAAAAATGCATCATTCTTATTTTCGACACCATTATGTGTGCTCGACGGCTTCCGCGGTCGAGTGGTAAACGCTCAACTACGAATATGAAGCACTCACTTTGTGGCAAGACATAATTAAATTTTAAATAAAATTAACTTTGTTTTGACAACACTTTATTAGATCCATATACAAACCGGTTTCGGCTCTACCTGAACCTTCTTCAGGATTGAACAAATACGTAAATCAATATATCAATACATATTTGTTCAACCCTGAAGAAGGTTCAGGTAGAGCCGAAACCGGTTGGTATATGAATCTAATAAAGTGGTGTCAAAACATAGTTACTTTTATTTAAAACATTAAATTCATATAAAATATTTAAAAAGTATATTTGCGGCACGTTCCAGAGCGGTAGATAATCTAAGTATCGCCCTGGTGAAAGACCACCATTCAGAATCGAAACGTTGCTTGAAATGGCTTTAGCCGTGTTTGGTGACCAGATTTGAATAGCCAGGTACTTCCCAACCCTCCTATTCCCCATCTCCCTTCCCTCCCCACTGCTTTCAGCCTCACAACATACCCCATCTGGGATGCCATAGTCTCACTGGCTCTAGACGGCTGAGAGCAGCAGTTGAGACTCTTTTTTTTTTTTTTTTTTTACGTGAATACCAAACAAGAGTCTCAACTGCTCCCAACCGTCTAGAGCCAGTGAGACTATGGCATCCCCAAATAGGGTATGTTGTGAGGCTAAAGGTAGTGGGGGGGGGCGGGAGATTGGGAAGAGGAAGGTTGGGAAGTATCTGGCTATTCAGATCTGGTCACTAAACACGGCTAAAGCCATTTCAAGCAACGTTTCGATTCTGAATGGTGGTCTTTCACTAGGGCGATACTTAGAGTATCTACCACTCTGGAACGTGCCGCAAATATACTTTTTATTATTTTTACATGAATTAAATGTGTTATGACACATCTTAATTAAATAAAAGTTATTGGCGCACGCCGGGTTTGAACCCTTCGGAATCGTAGTCGAGCGTCTTACCACTCGACCATGGAGGCCGTCAAACACTCCTGTGCGGTATTTAGTATAAAAAAATATTTATGCCTCCACTCTCACAATTGTTGGTGACAATTGTGGAGTGGTCAGCATAATTGCCTTCCAAGCAGTTGATTGGAGTGCAATTCTCGACCGTTGAAAAAAAAAGAAAAAAATAAACAAACATTAATTTTTATAATTACTTTAGTAAAATGAAGGAAACATTTTTTTAATCGTAAAATCCCGTGGTTTTTCCCGGGTTACTGTATACGTCTTTTTCTAAGTAGGCACTACTTACTTACGTTTGAACGAGTGCGAACTTTTAAAATCCGAAACTGATGTTAATTAAAATGATCTAATATAAGAAAAATACTTTTTAAATCTCTGCCTACCTAATAAAGCACCTACCTATAATGAATTACAATTAGTTTTAATTACATGTACCATTGCTTTAATACTAGAACAATTGTTGAAAAATTCACGGAACACACATTTAAAATAGATGTAAAACTAACTAACTAACCATCCCGCCGTTTCACCGCAGGGGTAGGCAGAGAGGACGGACCGCCATATAACTCTGTCTTGGCACACACTCCTTGCTTCATTTACATTCATACATCGTATCATACATACTCTTCTGTTATCCGGACTCTTCACATGACCCGAATCAAGTATTTGATTTACTTGATCGTTCCATATCTTTCTCGGGCGTCCTCGACTTTTTCTTCCATTCACTTTTGCATCATATATTCTTTTCACATTCCTTTCTTCGTTCATTCGCTCTACATGCCCAAACCACCTAAGCGTCCCTTTCTTGATCCTATTCATTACGCTCACATCAGCCTTGCATTCTTTCCGGATATCCACATTAATACGGTCATACATGGTTTTACCGCACATACGTCTCAAAGATCTCATTTCCACAGCATTCAGTCTACTTTCATCTGCCAGTTCCATGCCTCAATGCCATACATTAGGGTTGGTGTAAGCACTCTATTGTGGACTGCTAGCTTCGCTTCTTTGGACAAATTCTTATTTGCGCCACTTGCTCCAAGTATTCATCATTCACAACTATATTAAAATAGAATAATAGATGTAACTTTTTTTAAATTCTCTTTTCCTTGCATTTTCTAAAGAAAATTTATTGTTTCGACAAGCGCATACACTTCTGTGGAGTTATTTTCCGAGCTCCGGTTTTATTCAACGCGCTAGCCATCGGGCTTCACAACCGTATTTGCTGTGGAATAAATTTAACTACTTTGCAAAGTTAAAACAACTTCAAAATGGTGAATCCAACCCAACGCCTCATTTTATTCGAGTCTCAAAGCCACAATAGGTTTTCCAGTCAAATAATACAAAACATATTCTTTGTTCAGAGACGCAGAGCGGGTTGCAAGTTCACTGCATACTCCTTTAGATACCTCCTCCGCCTGTACAGAGAGTTGATCAATGTAGTATTAGTGAACAAAGTCAGCACATTGCTCCGCTACGCCAAAGAACGTTTCTCAAATACAGGGTAGGATCAAGAAGTAGTAGGACTGAATGTTTTTATTGATTTAATAAAACAAATTTGTAACTTTATTCCACTTTTATTATTTTGACTGGACCGGTTTCAGCCTATGACGGCCATCTTCAGACTAGTACAAGTGTTTGTTAACCTACTGCTTATATACTATTTTTGGGGATGTTAGGGGTAGTAAACAATGATTTTACTTTAATTATATTCATCAGTATTGTTGCATGATTTTAATAGTTACAGGGTAAAAGTTACTTTTAATTTATTGGTATTACTATTTTATATATCTATCTGGAATATTTATTTATTTTATTTAATATTTAAGATGGGTTACAGTTGCATTTCTATAAATATGAATTGACAATGTATTTATATAATGAAAGGTTGGTGAATACTGATTGCTAATGAGTTTACTTTAGGTTTTCCCATCTCAATTGTGATGTCCAGATGTACAACATAATTTTCTAATTATTGGGTTACTCCCAGCATTATGGTATATTAGTTTTATGATTCTATTCATTATGCACTGTTAGAGTAGATTACTTCTATTATTATAATTTCTCGGTATCAAGGAATTTTTGAGTGCTATGCACTTTGGTAATAACTTACATTTACTGTTATTACCTATTGATTGTTTGGGATTTTTTAAGTGCATTTACATTATGATATGTTTTTAGTTAGGAATATACATTATTACATTGGATCGGATGATAAAATTATAATGGGTATAATAGGGTATAATATAATGGGTATAATAATTTTATCATCCGATCCAATGTAATAATGTACATACATAACAGAGGTTCACGGAAATCAACGTGCTTACTCTCCGCTTGCCCGCAGATGACTGAAAAAAAATTGGTCTCTTTGGAAGGCTTCTCACTACCACACCCAGGTGGTCCTACCTCCATCCTCCGCTTGGTTCGCGCTACAGAAATTCAGTTCTACTACTTTTTGATCCTACCCTGTAACAATGTCTAGGAAGCTCACTTTAAAAAGCAAAACGTAGAAGGTTTTAGTCCTGAGATATTTTAAATCTTAAAAATTGGCAGTAGGTTGGTTGGATATATTTAACGATTTTTGCTAAAACATCGTCAAATATTTTAAACCTTCTGCTAATCTGTTAAATCAACCTCGATTCCCCGTCATTCCCCAAATAGGTTCTAGCAGCCGGGTCTTCCTTGGGAATACATTAAGTAAATATGAAATCTTTATTCTAAACGGGCGGTTAGGTAACGAAGAGTTAAAATTGAGTTAGGCAACGAAGGTTTAAATAGGAACGCGCCTTTCAAAATAAACTCCTTGATAATAAAATAAAACAAAACGTACAAAACTAGGTTATCGTTGCCGGAAAGGCAAAAGGGCTCAAGCGCCATTTTGGGAAGCTTACACTAGAGCACTTTACAGATTGTTTTGTTTTACAATATCATTCATAAGTCTTCAATACCTGGTTGAATTTTAATAAAAAAAGTTAACTCAGTTAACTCAATGCTCTCTCTGCCCAAACTTGTATAGCTTGAGTCAAGTCCTCTGCTAAACGGTAAATATATTTTAATTGGCTGAAGGGCCACAAAAGTCTTCAGAATCAAACGAGAGTCAGAGCATTCGATGCAGAAAAAAGAACTGATCAAAACTGCATGTTTAACTCATTTTTTACCCAAATGTCGTTTATACCCTTTCGCCTTTCCAGCGATGATATCTATTTTGTATAAACATGCGTTTATATATATCTTAGGCTTTTTGAAATGCGCTAGATATTGAAAAAGTAGCATTCTGTTTATCTTTATAAAAAATGAGAAATTTAAGTGAACGAATAAAACATAAACATTTTAAGTAACTATCTTCAATATTATTTCCTTTTGAACCGGTTCCATTTTTTTTTGTTTTGGATGTTGCTAGCACCCCCCCCCCCAATGAAAAATCATTTTAGCGAAAAGAACCGGTTCCAGTTCCAGTTCTTCTCGCTATCGAATTTCGCTAGTTATTTCACCCTGTCCAGTTCTTTTCGTTTTTAAATCTCTACCAACTAGTACTTTTCGTTTTTAAATCTCTACCGACTAGTACTTTTCGAAAAAATCTCCTTCAACTTTTTTGGCACCAGCAAACGGTTCCAAAGAGAACTGGATAAATAACTGGTTCCTCGCCGGTCACCGGTAACTGCTACCGCAGGTACACCCAATTCTGATATCGACCATCTCTAATATTTATAAACGCTTTTCATTTGGATTAATTACGCTCTAAGCATCTAGCAAATTGTTTTTTAGTCCGTTGATGTGCGAGTACATATTGTCGTCAACTCGAAATATATCCCATGTGTCAAAAACGGTATTGTTCAGGAAATTATAAACTGATTTTTGAGATTTACAGATTGCTTTTTGAGATATCGAAAATACGCTTTGTCGTTTTAGATGCAATAATGTATTTTCGCCAATAAAAACATTGAAACTTGAAGTACAAATTAAAACTTTACGCAATGTCATATTTGACGTTGTCTACTTTTCATTATTTATGATAGCGTTAGTTTTTATATATTTTTAAGTGGATATCCGGAAAGAATGCAAGGCTGATGTGAGCGTAATGAATAGGACCAACAAAGGGACGCTTAGGTGGTTTGGGCATGTAGAGCGAATGAACAAAGAAAGGAGTGTGAAAAGAATATATGATGCGAAAGAAAATGGAAGAAGAAGTCAAGGACGCCCGAGAAAGACATGGCACGATCAAGTTAATCAAATACTTGAATAGGGTCATGTGAAGAGTGAGAATAACAGAAGAGTATGTATGTACCAACGCTGATGTATGGCAGAGAGGCATGGGACTGGCAGAGGAAGGATGAAAGTAGACTGAATGCTGTTGAAATGAGATCCCTGATGTTAAAAATGTGAATATCCCGAAAGAATGCAAGTTCGATGTAAGCGTAAAGAACAGGATCAAGAAAAGGACGCTTAAATGGTTTGGGCATGTAGAGCGAATGAACCAAGAAAGGAGTGTGAAAATAAAATGTAAAGTCGGGGACGCCCGAGAAATACATGGCACGATCAAGTGAATCAAATACTTGAATCGGGCCACGTGAAGAGTCAGAACAATAACAGAAGAGTATGTATGAGACGATGTATGAATATGAATGAAGCAAAGAGTGTGTGCCAAGACAGAGTTATATGGCGGTCCGTCCTCTCTGCCTACCCTTGTGGGTAAACAGCGTGATGGTTAGTTAGTTAGTTAGATAGTTTTAATTTGCGTACATATATATTTTCTCGTTGTTATTTTAGGTTAGGCGTATTAGTGTAAAACGCACTTGAGATTAACTATCGGAAAACTGCTCTATATATGAATTCACTGTTTCAATAATCACTATTCCAACACTATGGTAAAACCATAGAGTTGGAAGAGTAGTATCTATCCAAGGCAGTGAAGTCAGTTCTTGACTTGTTTTTGATGATTTTAACCTGACTCGGCGCAGCTGGGCGTGGCTAAGACTAAGGCTAGGGTATTTGTACATCCATTTATATCACATATCGACATAATGTTTTTGTTTATTCGTATAGCCACTTTTTCACAGTATTGTTATGGACAAAAATATAGCATATAACCTAAAAAACCGTTTAGTTATGTCAAGTTTAGTGGCATCATAAAAAATGTGGGTCCCGCCGTGAACCAGGACCTTAAGATCATCCTTACAGTATACAGAAGCGGTGTATTATATTTGTTGTCTCTTTCTCTCTCATGGTGTAGGACATAAAAACACTCGGAAAAAGTGATTTATCGCAAGTTTGTGTAGGTTGGGTAAAAATAATTAGCTCTCCCTCCATACATTGTTACTTCAAGGGTAAAACAAACCCGTTATTTAGAAAAACCTGCCTCTAGTAGAAGTGTACCATAGTTGGTAAGTAAAGTTGCCAGCCACAGGCGGGGGGAGTGCAGGGTGGGAGGGGGTAGGGGTGGGGGCAGGAAGGAACCCGAACAGGGAAACAATTAGGGTAACTTGAGCGGCATTTCTGAGGCTACATTTACCATATACTACATAGT
Organism: Drusus annulatus; assembly: GCA_022651775.1. NCBI lineage: Eukaryota > Metazoa > Arthropoda > Insecta > Trichoptera > Limnephilidae > Drusus > Drusus annulatus. The sequence goes on from JAGWCC010000058.1 coordinate 445,871, forward strand.
GTACTCGATCGCCGTGTGAAAAAACGAAAAAAACAGAGATAAATGAAATCCTCAAACCTCAGAGCAATATTATACAAGAGAGAGCGCTGCTCTGGTCAGCTTTGATGAGCTTTACCGGACTCGGCTATACCTGGCGTGACTAGGACTAGGGCTCGGGTATTTATACATCCATTCATAGCACGTATCGGCATAATGTTTTTGTTTATTCGTATAACCACCTTTTCACAGTATTCTTAAAAACGTAAATATAGCATGTAACCTAAAAAACCGTCGAGGTATGTCAATTTATGCCGAATATCAAAACGTGTGGGCGGAGTCAACGGAGACGAGGGACGAGAAGAACACACTCACAATACTCTAAAGATGTGTGATAATTTGTGAAATTTTGTTGTTTCTTTCTTTCTCATGGTGTACGACGTAAAAACCCGGAGAAAGTGATTTATCCCAAGTTTGTATAGGTTGGGTAAAAATAATTAGCTCTCTCCATATATTGTTACTCCAAGCTTCAAACCTTATGTATGGAGGGAGAGTTAATTATTTTTACCCAACCGATACAAACTTGCGATAAATCACTTTCTCCGGGTTTTTACCTCGTATACCGTGAGAGAGAAAAAGACAACAAATATGATACCCCGCTTTTATGTACTGTCACAATGATCTTGGGCTCCTGGGTCACCGCGGGACTCCGCCAACATTTTTTATTATGCCACTAAACTTGACACAACTAAACGGTTTTTTAGGTTATATCCTATATTTTTGTTGATTAAAATACTCTGAAAAAGTGGTTATACGAAAAAACAAAAACATTTTATCGATATGTGATATGAATTGATGTCTAAATACCCTACGCTCGGTCTTAGCCACGCCCAGGTCTGCCGAGTCCGGTAAAAATTATCGAAAACTGACTACGCTGCCTTGGATTGATACCACTCTATATACTCTAAGCTTCAAACAATGATATTTTGGAAACGTGAATTTTAACAAGTGCTTTATACACTATTGCATGGTTGCAGGTTTTTTAAATTCATATTACAAATATTTTCGTAGAAAGCAATCACTTTGTGGTTCTACATATTCAAATAAATGAAAAAAGGACTTTGTATAAGATTACGAACATTATTATCATTTTTATAACCTTCCGGTTTCGCTTAGCCTAGGCATCATCAAGGCCCACAATTCAATTAAACAAAAAAAAAACAAAGTGTGCGGTTATATATATTACACATGCAGAGGGATAATTAATAATAAAATAAAATAACAAAGCAATGAGAAAAAAAGAGATTAAGATTTAAATTATAACAAAGAAACAGAGATGAAGAGACAGATAGGTCTATGAATTGAAAGAGACAAAACGTCAACTGAGAAGGTGATTAAAAAATAATGATAAATTTTATTAATTGACAGGAAATATACCTAATATTAGACTACTGGACAAATTTACTTGATTATTAAAAATATTACTATTAAATTATTAAATCTGATGCCACGATAGTTTTAGCGAAGAATATGAGCACCGGTGCATTTATTGAAGGTATGATCTTTATCAATAAGATGATAAGCGAATTCTGAAAAACCGTGATTATTTAAACATCTAAGATGTTCTTTGATTCAAATATTGTCATTGCGATATATTAGAAAGTTTGCCAATAAACTTAAAAAATTTACAGTGTATTATTATTTTTAAATCTAAATGCTTACAAAATAGAGTTCTCTTTTTAAAAGGATATCAATATTGGTTGGCATAATACAATTTTCTTATCATTTCCCAGAGATAATGGATTTCTAATGTCATTTCCATACGGTTGGTGAAGATTGCGTTTTGCAAAATCTTTCCCTTAAAAAATTCCTAATGAAAATCAAACCATGAGATTATCCAAACACTCTTCTCCTTGTCTAGATCATGGATTATTTTTTCAGGTCGGATTTAGACTCAGAACTTATCTTAAGCTGTCGGAAGTTTGGACTTATGAAATTTAGTAAAAACCCTGTCTTAAAATCACTTAGGGGGTTTTTAGATGACAAAGTGTCTGTTTGGTGACCAAAATGTAAAGACTTAAAATTTCAAAAAAGTTATCACAGTGTACCGCCATGAAATTCCTATTAAAATCTACATGCAAAATAAAACAGAAAACAAATTGAAAACATTTATTCGAATCGCATCCTTTCCACTGGACAATCTGTTTTCATTTGGTACATCAAATGATTATCTTCTCAATCTTGATATCAACTTGCATAAACATAAAATTCCAATCTGGTTTATTTATGTGTTTTCCTACTTCACAGAAATATTTGTATACATTGAAACTATAAAGAAAGCCTGGCATTAAATTTACTGTTGATCAGTTTTTTAAATATAATTCTGACTAAATCATTGGTCGATACACAGAAGAGCTTCTTAGTACAGGTGGGAGTTATCTGAATCGTAGTATTCAATGTAATATATGGTAGTGTAAACGCGTGAGTTGAAATAGGCTCTCTGGGAGATGTTGATCAGAAAGAGGCAGCCGAATGTACTTGAGAATACAGATGGGGAAAGCATTTCTAAGCCTCTACTCAAACAGTCATCGCACCACCGTAAACATTACGATATTATTTTTCAGGTATTAAGACGATTGATATACCTATTAGTTCAACAAGTGTAAACCAAAACATTAAAAAAATCTTCATTAGAAAAGCGTAGAAAAGACTTTGATATAATTTGCATTTCCAAAATTATTAATTGTATTATTGACTCACCTTCTTTGTTGCAACTCATCCAGTTCAACATTCCTTGCCGTAGACTCAGAAACAATGAATTGCTGTTCATAGATATCTCTCTACTAATTATGGGTATCATTCTCCACTGTCCAGAATGTCGAGACTTATTAACTCAAGCCATGGTCTTGGAATTTTTGGTACCAGTCTAAATGATTTTTGTCATTCTTTACGACTCTACCAAGACCTTGTTCAGACTTTGACTTGAATGTACTTACTAACGTATATTTTGTGCTATTTTTGTCATTTGCTTCATTATAATACTACATGTGTGCTGTTCTTTTTCTGTTGCTATTTTAACCCATTTCGTGTTATGTATTTTTTTGTAATTGTAAAATAGTCCGTTAGTTTATAAATAAATGAATAAATAATGAATGAGCTAAGTGCGTGATTAAGGCCTCAAATCTCCACACAAGTTCTATTTCCTTGTTAACAGTATATGACACATGATCTTATAACTAGGCTAGCGTCTGTCATATATGGTTCGCGTAACTGTCGAGTGGGGTTATAAAGTCTGTAAACATCAGTTACAGCGGCCGGCAGTTGCCACATTGGCGACAATACTAGCCAGAAGTTGGCTTGGTGCACTCGTCCGTTTATTTCTCACGTGTCAATGCGCCCGATACCCGGAAATTGAGACATTACGAATTAATGAACAGCGTAGATTGAAACAAAAACTGATTGCAGGGCCTAGCCGAAATAACCCGCGGCAGTGGGTTTTTACCTGATAGTTATTTATTCTGTTAAATAAAAGAATACTTTGTTTTAAAACCACAGAATTTATTATGATGAAGGCCAACCGGTTTCGCTTGGATCAAGCTTCGTCAGGGCACATATAATAACTAAAGAAAAAATACAGAGTTAACAGGTATATATAGGTACAACAGTTAATGATAGAGTGAGACAGTATATAATACAAAGAAGGAAGAGAGAGAGCATATATTAGAGGGAGGGAACAATTGAAAGTGCTTAATATATTTATTTATTCTGTGTTGTTCTTAGTAACTCAATCTCTTGGGGATCATGTGTTTCCCTTTCTCCGGCCCTTTTAGGCTCTTGCGGGGAAACACAGCCTTAATACTACACGGTCAGAATTATGCTAGAACGTTTGGTTGAGGGATTCGGCAACTCGATAGTGAGAAGTAATAAAAATATTGAATTGATCGTTTTTGGGTTATATCTCGCTGCTTCACTCATAGCTTCATGATCCAAAGATTATCTCACACATCGAGATTACGCATTCACTCACCGTTTCATACAATCCACTTATTTTTATCTTTCCTCTGATCCTGCATGAAACAGACTGGTATTTATATTTATTCGGTGAATTTGAATGATAAGCGAGGAAAGTACGTGGTTGGCATATTTCATTCTGTGTGTAGGTCCGATTAGAGAGGATTGAGTTGGGTTACATAATTGAATATACGGTAGCGAATTCGGCGATCTTTTTGATAAAATCAACCCAAATATAGCCCAATAGAAGTTCATTAGGATCCAGTTTATCTACTATACGGTTTCATATTGATGATTTTTTAAAAGGGATTTTTACCTGGCCAGGCAATAGAATCGGATAACGTAGCAAACAGTTAACTGAAGCAGAAGTCAATGGAAAAACATGTCTGGATTATTTCCTATACCTCCAGATATCTGTATTCATGTAAGCATCAATTTCCACCTCGGGTACCGTGTTCACATCCTGTTATTGTGTTGCATTTGAGACTAAGGTAATCTGATATTATAAGCAGTGGGGGCTCGTGAGGTTTTAGTGCGCTAGAGTGCTAAAATTGAAAAATACGGCATTGCTGATATTGTAGCCGAAAATAATTTATACAATTTTTATGAAGATTTTCAGGATTTTTCAGTTTTGGTAGTAAAGTAGTGGTAGCTGAAAAATTTTCATAAATAGAACATATATACTTTGTTTTTAACCACTTTTTTATTTAATATTTTGTCTACCGGTTTCGGAAGTACCCTTCCATCATCAGGACAATATTAAATTAATCTTTAGATAATAACTTCATCTCTTCTGGAAGAAACATATGTGGAGATAAATTCTGTACACGATCAAAAAATGTATGTTTTGAAGTATCTGGAGAATGTATATTATATATATATATATATATGAAAAATTTTCATACAAAAAGTGAAATTTTGAAAAAAAAAATTTTTTTTCGGCTACAAAAACATCAATACTGATGTTTTTTCAAGCTTAACACTCTAGCACACTAAACATTCGCCATCCGCCACTGATTATAAGGTTAACCTTACTAAAATTACATCATGAAATAGCAAAATAGATCAAAGGTGTATACAAATACATTACTTTAAAAACTAATAAAATTAGTGAAAATGAAATAATACGTTTGTGTACGACCACAGATTTAAAAAAATCTGTGATTTTTCATTAAATATGTCAAACCACAAAGTGATTGCTTTCCACGAAAATACTATTAAAATTATTAAAATAAATTTCAGAACTAAAAACATGGCTTTTACTGTTGGTGGTAAACTTCTATAAAAATATGAATTTTTATTTATTTATAAAATTTGGAATCACGCAGGAGTTTTTTTGTTTAAGTCATCATTTTAAAGCACTCTGAATGGTAATCTTATCTACAAATTCAATCAATTTCTAGAACCTTTACTTAGAAGAAGAAATGGATGTTAATTTACTTTAATTTAGAGTGGTCGTAACTAAATTAAGTTGCCATGAAATTGGAATTGAAATTGATCTGGCCTTATCAAGTGAAATCCCTAAAAAATACTAAAAGCTGACACAAAGTGGGCTTAAAAGCTCTACCGAGTGGAGGTTTTCGGAAGAGAGTTGGGAAAAAGCGTGAAGACTGAATACATAATTAGCACATAGTAATATGGAACCAATTCAGATGAATTCAGAAAATTCATTTTTAAATTTGCTCTCAAGCCCAATTGGGCCCATCAAAATCGGAAAAAATATACTTACAAAAAGTTATATATAAATAAGAAATGAAAATCATAGTTACAATTTTAAGTTAATGAAGTGATTATGTCTATCTGATGGAAGTAATATGTTCCTGTATACTCCGTACTTACTTTAAATCATTATTGATATAAACTAGGAATTGATATTAACTAGAAATTAAGATTAACTACGAATCAAAAGGTCGAAAATAACTTTTATTTAAATAAAATGTTTCATAACACATTTAATTCATATAAAATAATATAAAGTATATTTGCGGCACGTTCCAGAGTGGTAGATACTCTAAGTATCGCCCTGGTGAAAGACCACAATTCAGGATCGAAACGTTGCTTGATTGAAATGGATTTAGCCGTTTGTGACCAGATCTGAATAGCCAGGTGCTTCCCAACCTTCCCCTTATCCATCTCATTTCCCTCCCTACTACTTTCAGCCTCACAATATACCCCGATTGGGGATTTCATAGTACCACTGGCTCTAGACAGTTGAGAGCAGTTGGGACTCTTGTGCGGTATTTACTATTAAAAAAAAATCTTTACATCGCCCTTGAGGTGATTTTTCACAAAAACGGTGCTATAAAAATGATCCAAATATCATTATTATTATTAAGGAAGTTTGACACGAAGAACTGTTAGCTTCCAGGTTTCCTCAAGGCTGTTGGAATAGTACTTCTCTGATTGCAAAGAGTATTTTGCGAAATGTTGAAGGTTTAGTTGGATCTTAGGGAAGGATTTATTTTGACTGTGGCTAAGAAGAAAGATTTTACATGGTTATTTATAATTTTGAAAATAAATTTGATATCATTTTGGTCACAACGTTATTTTGATGTTTCTATTGTGAAATATTCTAAACGTTTCTTATGGTAGGCAAGCAGAGCAGTGTGGATAATCCAGTTCTATGGGATAATGCTCGGATTAGTCTCTTTTGAACTGATTCGATCCTTATTTTGTGAATCTCGTAAATTGGACTTCAAACTACACAACCAAACTCAAAAATGCTGCGAATTATTTATACGTATAAATATTTGAGAGGAATTTGGTTTTTTAACGCTTTAGTGACTCGATACAGAAATCCAAGAAGATGGGATACTATGTGGAATTAAAATTAGAATTAAGTTTAAGACATTAATGCTTGTTTATAATTAAATAATATTATTGATGGTAAACACAAATATGAAACAGAAAAAAGACAGAAATTATAAAAAACAATGGTCATGACCGAGACTCAAACTCGGAACCTCTACTCTATCCGGAAGTAATACTCTGTCAAATCAGAAGAAATTGAAATATTAATAATTTTCAACGGAAGAATAATATAGATCATTTTAATAATACTAAAATTTTAACTTTATTCCATTATTTTTTTGTTTAAGATCTGACCGGTTTCATCTTATGATGGGCATCATCAGACTGGTACAATTTTAAGTAAGTCTATGGCTATATACTGTTAGGTCCGGAATTGACGCTCATTGAGTTTCATAGTGAACATCTGTGACTTTAGGTTTTGTTTTATTGCTGACAGAGGCGGCTTTACAATAGCACTCAAAAATACATTCGGGTAGTTGTATTACCTTCTGGGAGACGGGTTGCACGGGATGCGTTTGTGTTTTTTTTAAATTATATAATATCTATAGTTGTCAGCTTTATTTTTAACAGTTGGCTATTTTTAACTGTCTCAAATAAAAAAATAGTGAAATAAAGTTAAAAAATTGGTATTTTTAAAATCGTAAAAATGAAAAATAAAACGAATTAATAGTTTAAAAATTAGAAATAATGATATAGATCGTTTAGAAATGCCACTTTCTAATAAGGTATTGATGGCTTAATTGCCAGAGTGTCACTCCTGGATAGAGTAGAGGTTCCGATTTCGAGTCTTGGTCATGACCATTGTTCTTTTTAGTTTCTGTTTTTTTTCTATTTCATATTTGGGTTTGAGATTATTAATATTATTTAAATATTTGAATACTGGAATTAATTAAGGCTCTAAGTACCAAAAAAATATAAACTGTTTTTTTTTAAAGAATCGTATTTTATTTACATCATAAAATACGATTCTGTAAAAAAAAAAGTTGTTAATTTTTTGGCACTTAGAGCCTTAATTAATTCCAATATTCATTTATTTAAAATTAGGTTACTGTCGAATTCGACTTCGAGGTCTCGAACATTAATACATAACAGAATCAACTACTATATCATCAATTTTATATTCGAAGGCTATTTGAGAACGATTTATTAGAGTAATACCAAAAGGCGCTTGGACCCTATTTAGGGGTCGGTTAGCTCAAACTCTAGATCAAGGGGTGTTAGAATTGAAAGTGTTAAATTTATCAAAAAGGGTTCTTACGAGGGTTAATAAACTAAATGCAACACATTAAACATTAATGTGCTGAATTCAGTTTACTAAAATAATCACAGAAATGAACACAGATTAATTTGTGAGTCAGTCCAGCGAACTATATTTCAACCGTATTATTGGTAAGTAAGTCCTTATTTCACTGCATGCCCATTTAGGAACAGCGGTAATTAATTGCCTGCCTGTTTCTGAACCGCCGGGCATTGTTCGGTCAGAAAATAAATCTTGACAAATTGTGTTATTGTTATTGCAACTGAAAGAGTTCAACAACAGATGGCGTATCGTCACGTGAACCGGAAAATGAGTCAGATATGATATGATATAAATTGATACTCTCCATGAATTTAATTTGACCCTTTTCAGATCGGTATCTCGCTAGTAAGACTTCATTTCTCGATGGAGTGGATTCTACATAAGGCATTCTTATATTGAAATACCTGCTCATCTTCCTACGAGACAGCCACAAGGAATTTTATGCTGTTTTATTAAACGATATAATTTCGGTTGTGATGCGAAAACATTTTTTGTATTTAATTTAAAAGGGAATACCGCACAAGAGTCCCAACTACTCCCGACCGTCTATAGCCAGTGAGACTATGACATCCCAATTGGGGTATATTGTGAGGCTTAGGGTAGTAGGGAGGGGAAGGAGATTGGGAAGAGGAAGGTTGGAAAGTACCTGGCTATTCAGATCTGGTCACTAAACACGGCTAAAGCCATTTCAAGCAACGTTTCGATTCTGAATGGTGGTTTTTCACCAGGGCGATACTTAGAGTATCTAGCGCTCTGGAACGTGCCGTAAATATACTTTTTATTATTTTTATATGAATCAAATGTGTTATGACACATATTAATTAAATAAAAGTTATTGGCGCACGCCGGGTTTGAACCCGCGACCTTTAGATTCGTAGTCGAGCGTCTTACCACTCGACCACGGAGGCCGTCCTGAGATATATATTTATACATATTTAGGAGTTGAAATGGGAAGAAGAAGGGGTAATTGAGGGCATTATGGGAATAATAGAGCGGCTTACTGGAAATATATCTAGGATAGGACTATAAGACAAATCGATTTAATTATTCAAAATATTACAATTACTATTTGACGATTTTCTAATTTCTAATGCTTCTAAGTTATTTTTTTCCCTTTATTACGCCGGTGAAGAATTTGAACCCTTGCATCCCTATTAAAAGTATGATCAGTAGCAATGAGGTGATTGGCGAACTCTGAAACCTTATTGTTTCTAAAGGCGAGTACAGAACTCAACGGTCTAACAAAGTTCTACAACTTTTCCCGCATTCGTGTTCAAATTTCCTCGTTTTTCCCTTTGTACCGCCCTTAAAGACAAGAGAAAGGAAAATGTTCAAAATCCAAAGAAAACAATGTCTTCAACACTCCCTCAAAGGCCAACAACCTCTAAAGGGCCCCGGTGGAGAAGGGAGGGATTTGTGGAGAACACTATACGAAGAAATAACTTCACAATGTAAAATTAAATTATTAAACCCGATTCAATGGTTATCCATAAAAAAATTATACAGTTACAATTTTTATTTCTTGAATTTCCACTAGTAGACAATTTCGGAAGCCAATATGTCAAGTTCTTGCAATATTTTCGGAATAAGATACATGTGTATTGTTGGATTTCAAAGTGATAATTTTTTAGGTTCTTACCTCAATGTTTTTCATCTAGTACCTACCTTATCCAACCATTCCGCAATATCAAATTTCGTATGGAACAACACGGTGGTCGAAAGAAATGACAATCGAAACAGAAGAGTTTATTGTGAAAAAACGTGTTTCGCGTTGTTCGTTGGTCTCTCGCTTGTTCGTCGGTTTTTTGTTGTTTTCCAAGTAATATAAAATTGAGTGTGGTGTTTTATTGTGATTCTTTTCGTTAACAATATAACTCTGTAAAGAGAATAAAAACCTTCCACTTCAACATCGGTGAGTGAATGGTTTGCCACGTTCCCTTCATCCCAATAATCTATCCACATCCATAATTAGACACTTCCATCAAGTAGTATAGTTTTACAGTCCACTATTTTCTAAATTCATCTGAAGCTGAAAACACATTCAGTGTTTTATCGCAGCTTGGGATCGAACAATTGTAATTATAATTTATTTTTTCTTGCTGTAACCGTATATAATATTACATTTATACTTCGGCCTCTACAGCAATCCACTCAGTTGAGACAGCATTAAACATATTAAAAATATAGAGTACTGGGGAGTAAGCTTAATATTAAAGTATTAATCATCCCTTAATAACAAAGCAGCCCCAACTAAATAAACATAAGAACGGAAAATTAATTTCTTGCGCCCTCGAATTTCAGGCCGCCATTGAGATTATTTTTATCTATTTAAAATGAAAAAAAATAAGTCTACAAACCGTGCTTGGCCATAAAATTAATGTCACTATGACAACGGAAAGCTTAATCACTTTTCCCTTTTTAAAATTAATTTTGGAAATCTCTCTACCCGTCGACTAAAAAAAAAAAAAAATATGAGCAATACAATTTTTATATTTTTGTAGAAGATATTTTTCTTCTTCTAGCGTAAGAAAACCTGAGGAAATACGACCGGCTTTTTATACAAACAATTATTTAGGTAAGCTTCTAATCAATTCTAAGGATTAAGGTGACAAGCTAACTCAGGAATTTATAAATTGCATTGTAGTGATTGTCCTGCTTTTCATATTGGTAAAACAACTATTAATGTCAATGTTAGAATCGAAGAACAATTTTAATGTGCAAACGACCACGGTTTTACAGAATTCGCCAATCATCGTATTGATAAAGATCATACCTTCAATAAAAGCACCGGTCCTTATATTCTTCATAAAAATGGTCATGGCAACAGATTAAATAGTTTAGAAGCACTAGAAATAAAGAAAGCCATTAAATAAATTGTCATAATATTCCTAATAATTAGAATTTGTCCAGTAGTTCAATATAAGGTATATTTCCTGTAAACACATAAAATTTGTCATTATTCTTTAATCGCCTTCTCAGTTGACGTTTTGCCTCTTTCAATTCGTATTATCTGTCCCTTTCTCTCTTTTCCTTTTTTATAATTTTATTCTTATTCTATTGTTTTCTTATTTTTTTTTAATATTGTGTTCTCCCTCAGCATGTATATATAACCGCACACATTGTATTTTTGGTTTATTTTAACTTTGTACCCTGATATGCTTAGGCTAAGCGAAACCGGTCGGTCATAAAAAATAAAATAAAATCTGTGGTCTTATTCAAATATATTTCATTTTCATTAAAGATATTTTTTCCAAGAGAAAAGTTTTCAATACGGATTATGCAAACCTGTTTCCATCACACTTCAAAACAAGTCTCCCAAAATATACGACAACTTTACCACTCTCCCCACTCCCATCGCCACATGAAAAGAGGGGGGAAATCTACAATGTGCTTCCCCTTCCCTGCCTCCTTTAAATATCTGGCAACCCTTACTACTCTCACCCATCTTAGTCTAGACCAGCTCTGGCCAACCAGAGGCCCGCGGGCCACATGTACGCCGAATAATGTTTTTTTTAAGTATCGGGTACTTGTCAAAACTATTTTGTGTTTATTACTATACAAACATATTCAATGGAAGATCCCCCGAGGAACTATCGTCATTGATCCCTTGGGCACCGGTGCATAGTCGGGGAACTCGCCAAACGCGCGCCCAACATTTGTACACGGTTGACATTCAATACATGAGAACGGGTCGCTTTTACGACTCGTTCTTATGTTCTACAGCTCGGCTGTGGAACGATTTGCCGGCCTCTGTGTTTCCTCCCTCCTTCAACATGGGCCTCTTCAAGACCCAGGTTAACTCCTTCCTTTCCTCAAAAAGATCCTCCACACAGCATCACTAAAGATGACACTCCTGGTGGAGTTATTGTAAAAAAAAAAAAACAATCATTTTTTTGTTGGTTCAATTCGTGTTTTCTTTTTACGTCTGGTTTTAGTATTTTTAATTTTCACAATTATCCAGTTTTTACGTTGAGATAACCTCTGCATTCAAATTATTTATACAAAAAAATCAATGAGTAATTACATAATGTGATATTTATTACATGTAATTATTTTTGTATAATGTTTTTAATGCGGCCCGGTGTGCAATTTGGGTGGGTCAGGCCCGGTCTAGACGATGTGATTAGACACACGGGTGAGAGGATCGTAAGAGAGATAGCAAAGGTATAAAGTGAAATTGCAGCAGTGCCTTGTTTGCACCACCCGGTACGGAGATTGTTTTTTTCTGAACACGATGTCTCAAGAAGCTTTGATGGGTGGAGTTTTTCTGTTTGTATTTCACGAAGAAAGCTTTTCATTTTCATTAAGAGGAAAACAGGATGGAAATATTGAAAACTAAATACAGGAGATGATTAAAGGAGAAATCAGTCCACTGTGGGATGTTTGTTTAATTGTTTATTTACATACTAATGGACCATTATCTAATAGGGATAAAAGAGCAGGACAAACATAATATTTTAAAGAAACAATGACAAAAATATACATTAGAAAGTTGAACAAGGTTTGGTAGAGTCGTAAAAAACAACAAAAATCATTTAGACTGGTACCAAAAATGTCAAGACCATGGCTTGAGTTAACAAGTCTCGACATTCTGGACAGTGGAAAGTGATTCCCATAATTAGAAGAGCTATGATTGAGGAATAGCAATTCATTTTTTCTGAGTCCACGATAAGAAATGTTGCATGTGTTCGATCCAGAAACCGCGAATCGGTTTTGGAAAGACTTGGCTGAATTAAAATGGACTGTAAAACGATTAACGATGAAATAGCTTGGTAAATTAACCTGATTGTATGTTGGGAGAATAGTAGGAGTTTTCTCAATTTGCTCACCTGTTTCCGTGTCTGCGAATTGCGCCGACCAGTCTGCCCGACCGATGAATGCTGAATGGGGTGAGTCATCCTAGATGGATGCGAAACGAGGGCGCCATCCCTGGGTGGTCCCAGCGATGTGAAGGCGAGTTGAGTTCAATAAAGTGACTGAATAGCGGGATTCGAAATAATGCCGCTCTTGACGTCCTGGCTTGTGTTTCGCTGTCGGGGGGTGGGGGTCACCGGCTACAGGCTGCTCAATGCACTTTTATCCGGCCATACAAATAGTGCATGACATTAGAACAAATTGACAAGGAATTAGGTAGGAAAGCTGGATAGAAGGCAACAGGTTAGAATCTAGCAAAGTGTTGGTTTTAAGATCCAACAGCATGAGTTGCAACAAAGAAGGTGAGTCAATAATCAATTAATAATTTAAAGAATCAAATCAAAGTTTTTCCTACGCTTTTCTAATCATTGTTTTTTTAATGTTTGATCAATTTCATAATATGAATAATTGCCTCTTTCTCATTGCAATCTTCACAAATTGCACCGCAGATGAAGCGATGTTGTACGGATTCAATATGATGAATATACCCAGTATAGAAAAGAGACCAAATGACACTGGCATATTCTAGATGCGGGCGAACTAATGAACAGTTAAGAGATTTTAGGGTCTTTATATTCTCAAAGTCACAGGCAATTCTATTGATGAAGCCGAGAAGTTTTAGTGATTTATTAGCTACATTATTATGATGTTATCATCATTTTGAGAAAGCGTCCGTACCAGCATTTTGCGGCTGTCTAAATTCTGTTGGTGATAACCACCTAATATATTAAACCTTAGTCACAAACCCTCAACCTAACCTAACATCTCACATAACACGGGAAATTTGTCGTAATGCTCGCTTAGTCCTATCTTACAGCCTCTTCCGAATTTTTCTTTCGTTAAGTGTTCACAATTTCTCACATCTTCTTTAGTAGAGTACTTTCCTAAGAAATAATACCACAATGTGTGACTTTCAATAATTGCCACTGTATAATGTCAAAGAAAAGTCGAACGTAAATATATTATAACACAAGTGAAATTCTGCTTCGGCTATGTGAGGCACCTGCCTTAATGGCATCATTGCGAGACACCTGCGACTTCAGGGGAAGTCAGTTTTCCAATTCGAGTTAAAAGGAAAGAAACCTTTGGAAAATTTTGTTAAAAAATATTTCAAAAATTATTAGTGTGAGGATATTGTGACGAACTTCGGATTCGACATTTCGTAATAAGCATGCATGTATTTAAAAAAAATATTTTTTTTGTGTATTACAGACTGTATATGTCCATTTACAAAACTCAAGAAAGTAACAAAAAGTAAATTAAGAGATATTTTTAACATGTCTCTTGAAATCTTTAAGGTTTACGTTGAAGATATCAAGAGACATGTAATTTAGTAGTACCATACCCCGTGTCATGCTGTGCTGAGCCAACACGTCTGTTCTGCCATGTGGAATGCACAGCAGATCGTGATGTCGCCCCTGGCAGTAGTTGTTTGGCACAAACAACTTATAACATTCCAGGAGGTATGGATTGTCAATCAAATTATTTAATATTTTGTACGCTGTTACTGCAAGGGCCCCACTCCTTCTCGACTGGAGACTTTGATAAAGCGTATCGGAGAGCAAATCTTTATGATGCATAAATGTTGGGTACTCGCCGTGGATTCTCAAATACAAATATCTGAGAAACTTTGTTTGGATCTGTTCCAATAATTGTATATATTTATTTTGGTATAGGGCCCATACAGCAGAGGCGTACTCTAGTTTGGACCTTACAATGCAGTTGAACATAGAAGTCATCGCTGCAGGTTTGGTAAATTGTTTGCTAGACCTTATAACAAACCCTAACAGTCTGTAGCACGATGTGGATAACTGCAATATATGGTCTGAAAACGTAAGTTTGGGATCAAAGACTACTCCTAGGTCTTTGATCGACTTTATAGATGACAATAAATCATTCCCTATCTTATAGTTAAATTTGATAGGGTTTTTTGAGCGCGTATATGTCATAGATGTAATAGATGTATGAAAACATGTTTAAAAAAATTCAACGCATTCAAATAATTATGACACTCTAAAATAAGTACTCATTTCCAAACTTCGAAAGAGACTTGAAGAAAACTTTAAAAGATTGGTTTGAGCACATGAAACGCAGTCTTCAAAATTTCGCTAAAAACCTTTGAAGATAAAAATAAACACAAAAAGGCCTATAGCCCGATCACCGGGTAAAAAAGATTATTTCTTCATAAATGCACCTCTTACCACAGTTGACACAGGAAGGGGGACAAATATTCCTTGGCACTGTGTCGAATTCCTGCAGTAAGATACATAATACATGTTTAAATATCGTATGTATATAGTGTCCGAAGGTAATGTGGAATAACTTCGGGAAGTGATTTTACATGATATTAAAAACAAGTAAAAAAAAAAAAGTTGTTTCGAAATTCAGTTGTTTTTCTCCCAACAAAGAGTCATGCCTACTAAAAATGTGCAGTGTAAGGTCAGATTTACCCTATAAATACGACGGACAACGGGGGTGGGACGTCGCACAACTGTGTCAGATCTGTATACATACAAACAAGCACAAAGTATTTTAAAACATTGGAAAGTCGAACAAGTCATTTATCCCAACCTATAACGGCTCTCCTCTCAGTTGTGATATTAGTTGTTAAAACAATTGTTGGATCCCAAAATCAACAATTTGATAGATCATAACCTGATGTCTTCTGTCCAGTCCCTACCTCATTCCTTGCCAATTTGTTCTATTGTCACGCACTATTTGTATGGCTGGATAAAAATGTATTGAACAGCCTGTAACAAATGACCCCCACCCCCGGCAACGAAACACAAGATCGGGTCTTCCGGATCGCCAACGTTGGACTCGCCCACTCAACTTTCGTCGCTCGGGCAGATTGGTCGGCCCTTATCGTAGACACGGAAACAGGTGAGCAAATTGGCACAAAATCTAATCTTCCCATTATTTCCCAAATAGATCAATCATCCATCAAGTATTTCATCGTTTTACAGTCCATTTAAATTCACTCACGTCTTTCCAAAACTGATTCGCAGTTTCTGGATCAAACAACAATATAAATTATAATCAAAGAATATGAAATGGAGGAACACACCGAAATTCATAAGAACAATGTTACGACCGAGATTTGAAAATATATCCTCTATTTCTAACCAGGTTTTCTATGGGAGCCTTTTTGAATTCCACGATTTTTCTCAATCACATATTTCTTGAAAATTATTAGTAATATTTTTTTTCCATTTTGGTAGCAATGGTAATATCGTGGCTGGAAAGGCAAATGGCTGAAGCGACACTTTGGTCAAAAGGGAGTTAAATATGTAGAACCACTTCTCTAGTTTAAGTTAAGCGGCCTCTAGTTTAAGTTTGACGGCTTCCATTGTCGAGAGGTAAGACGCTCGACTACGAATCCAAAGGTCGCGGGTTCAAACCCGGCGTGCGCCAATAACCTTTATTTAATTAATATGTGTCATAACACATTTAATTCATATAAAAATAGTATATTTGCGGCACGTTCCAGAGTTGTAGATACTATAAGTATCGCCCTGGTGAAAGACCACCATTCAAAATCGAAACGTTGCTTGAAACACGTTCCATACGTGAGACGACAAAGGAATTTATAAGTGATTTAGCCGCATCAGAAGGAAGGCATCTTCTGATTGATTTAATCTGCCTTAGATGGGAAAATCCAGAACTTACAGCCTTTGAGATTTGCGACTCAAGAGATAGACAATTGTCAATAATGAAACCGAGAAATTTGATATATTTGGAAGGAATGATATCGGTGCCCTGTATTTGTATCGGACTGGAGTCAAGAAGGGCCTGCCTTCCGGGAGAAACTATCCAGATAAATTCTGTTTTGGTCGGGTAAAGTTTGAGTTTATTTACAGACATCCAACTTAAAACTGTACCAATAAAGTCAACTACCTCATTTTTTAGAATGTCTTTTTCATTCGGAGAGCAAAACTTGAAAATTAGCCAGGTACTTCCCAACCTTCCTCTTCCCAGTCTCCTTCCTCTCCCTACTACCTTCAGCCTCACAACATACCCTATTTGGGGATGTCACAGTCTCGCTGGCTCTAGACGGTTGGGAGCAGTTGAGACTCTTGTGCGGTATTCATATAAAAATATAAAAAATAAAACCAATTTACTCCCGGACTTGAAAGATGGTATTAGATTTTTAAATAACTAAATCGGAATGAGTTTTTTTTCAACTCGTTGGGAATAATACATCAAAAAATGTTTTTGTTTTTTACTGCATACATAAAATAATTTTAATAAATACAATAAATAAAAAAGAAAGGGACGCTTAGATGGTTTGGGCATGTAGAGCGAATGAACGAAGTAAGGAGTGTAAAAATAATATATGATGCGAAAGTGAATGGAAGAAGAAGTCGAGGACGCCCGAGAAAGACATGGCACGATCAAATACTTTAATCGGGTCGTGTGAAGAGTATGAATGGGAAAGAAGCAAGGAGTGTGTGCCAAGACAGAGTTATATGGCGGTCCGTCCTTTCTGCCTACCCCTGCGGGGAAACGGCGTGATGGTTAGTTAGTTAGTTATTTAAATGTTTGATTGTGACATGTTACTGGGGAGAAGAAGCTGAGAATGACATGTCACAGAAGGAAAAATTCTATAAAATCAGCATAGTGTGTATTTTGAATAGAGGGTTAAGTTGTATTTGAATTACTCGGCCCTCGCATCTTCCAGCACTTAGCAATGTACAAACGTCTTTGTTACCTCACATTTTACCGCTCCTTCCCTCATTTTCAACTCTATCCACTCACAAACACGTGGCTTTACATTATCAGTGTGAGCCGAATAGTGTAAATTAATCTTCCTTTAAAAATGTACGTGTTTATTAAATATTTGAATTATATCAATAATATGAAACAGAAAAAAGCCAGAAACTAAGAAGAACAATGGTTATAACCGAGACGTGAACTCAGAACTTCCTCTCTATTCGGGAGTAACGCTCAGCCGATTGAGACATCAAGACCTCATTAGAAAGCGGTATTTTTAAACGATCTCATACTCCTATTGAAAATTATTCATTATTTAAATTTCTTTCAGTTTTAGGCTGCCATCTTTTGATGATATTCAAAGTTCTACCGGAACACATATTGAATATTTAGATGGTGTCTTGGATAAATATCCTTTTTTTCATCTAGATATTCAACATGTGTTCGGGTAGAACATGTGTTTGAATATCAAAAAAAGATGGCAGCCTAAAATCAGAAGAAATTAAAATATTAATAATAATAGCTTTCTAGTGAGGTCTTGATGGCTTAATCGGCAGAGTGTTACTCCCGGATAGAGTAGAGGTTCCGAGTTCGAATCTCGGTCATGACCATTATTCTTTTTAGTTTCTGGCTTTTTTCTGTTTCATATTTGTCTTTTAGATTATTAATATTATTTAAATATTAATAATAGATACACAATAATGCTTTAAGGTTAATTCAATTTTAATACGTATTTATTATTAATTATCAAAATCGTTAGCTAATATTTAAAAGTGCTTAAAACTGTTATCCTGAATCAAGGCAAAATACGAGCCTTTCTTCAGCAGGTTTGTTTCCTATTCGTTCACCCTAATTATCTCGTGGCAAAGTGCGAAAGCTCTCGGCAAATAAGCCCTTGCTAGTTGGCCAAGCCGTGCCATGCGCAGGTCCAAACCCAGATTTAGGGCCCTTCAGTCAAACCATGGAGCCGGGAAATAAATGCCTTCATATAAAGGCCCTAGAATGGCGGGCCCTTCACCTTGCTTGTCTCTCCAAGCCTTCTCGGAGTATTGTGATCAGACGGACTGACGTAGTTCGAAAGTTTCAATCTATTTCGCGTAAATAAATATTTAATTTTTTTCCGATATTGGCAGATATCTGTGTATTTATGGGCAAAGCTCTACTCGTCATGGATAAAATTATTCATTTTTGTTTACAAAGGACCTTAGGCTTTTGACAAAGTGTTTTTAGCTTAAACAATATATCGTCGCCGGAAAGGCAAAAAGGCTGAAGCGCCATTTCAAGAAGTTTACACCAGAGCACCTTAAAGTTTTTTTTTGTTTTATTATAAATTATAAGTCGTCAGTACCTGGTTGGATTTTGAAAAAAAAACAGGTAACCCAATGCTCTCACTGAGTTACCTGAAGCGACAAAAAGCTAAAACAGTCCCAAACTTGTGTGGCTTGAGTCAAGGCTTCTCCCAAATGACAAATATATTTTATTAAATAAAAGAATACTTTGTTTTAAAACCACAGAATTTATTATGATGAACGCCAACCGGTTTCGCTTGGATCAAGCTTCGTCAGGGCACATATAATAACTAAAGAAAAAATACAGAGTTAACAGGTATAGGTACAACAAGGAAGGAAGAGAAAGCATATATGCTCTCTCTCTTCCTTCTTTGTATTATATACTGTCTCACTATATCATTAACTGTTGTACCTATATATACCTGTTAACTCTGTATTTTTTCTTTAGTTATTATATGTGCCCTGACGAAGCTTGATCCAAGCGAAACCGGTTGGCCTTCATCATAATAAATTCTGTGGTTTTAAAACAAAGCATTATTTTATTTAATATAATGTCCAACCACCATGTGATTGCTTCTTACAAAAAAAAAAAATAAATATATTTTAGATAGCTGAGGGGCCACAAAAGTCTTCAGAATCAAACGAGAGTCAGAGCATTCGATGCAGAAAAAAGAACTGATCAAAACTGCATATTGAACTCATTTTTTAAGTGTCGCCTAACCCTTTTTGCATTTCGAACGACGGTATATATTTCAGCTCGAACTTATTATGGTATTCAGCTTGATTTTAGTTGTGACCTTAATTATTAACACATTATAAATCATATTTAAAGAATATGAAATGGAAGAAGACACTGAAAATAATTTAAAAAAAGGTTGCGGCCGAGATTCGAACGAATAACCTCTGTTTTATTTGGGATTAACGCACTAACCAACTTTTATATGGAAACCCTTTCGAATTCCACGATTGTTATCAATCTCGTATTTCTTGAAAATTTTAATAACATTTTTTCCCCATATTGGCAGCAACGTAATGATAAAAATAAAAATCATTACTCTCATTCATGATACTATCACATGTGTGCAATTGTTTTCGGGTGGAGCTCTGCACACAAATACACAAATTAGACGATGATACGTTTTATCAAAGTGCACAAATATACCCTGACCTCGTTAATCCAAATCCAAAATGTTTTCGTCTAAAACCGAAAGAAACAAGTTAAAATTATGATTAGGCCAATTTTAATTCCCATCGTGTTTTATGACACCTAACCACTGTATAAAAACACAACATTGTATTTAAAAAACAATAAAACGACGTAGTCTTGGCCGCGATGGCAGACGGCTGATAGCAGAGCGGATAGTGGTGATGATTGAAAGAAATATAAATGAAATAGAAAGTGAAGTGGAGGATTATACCAACACGCCATAAGTTAATTAAATCTCGAGCTATACCTCAAAGCAATAACATACAAGAGAGAGCGCTGCTGTAGTCCGTTTTGTTGAGCTTTGCCGGACTCGGCTAGACCTGGGTGTGCTAAGGACTAGGGATATGGTATTTATACATCTATTCATAGCACATGTCGACATAATGTTTTTTTGTTATTCGTAAAATAAAGCATATAATGCTCACTACGAAAAATTTAAAAAAAAAATACCTCCGATAAACTTTATTTTAAATTTGCTCTCATGTCCTAAAAATGAAAAAAAAAAAAATGACATATATACATGCGCTGTTCAAAAGAAAAGGTGAATTTTGAATTTTCGCGGGCTGTGTACATTCGATTATCGATTTTTTTTTGTTTTGTTATGTTGGTACACATATGTTTATCATATGTTAGCATTATTAGCCATTTTAGATGAGTGGTTTGTTTTTGACAACTGGAAAGGTTAGTCACGTTTTTGTGTGTTCATCGATTTTTTACTTTTGAAAAAAGTGGATCAGAATATGTATTAAATTTTGCGTTAAAAATGGAATAAAGTGCTCCAACGCACTTAAAATGTTGACTGTGGCATTCGACGAGTCTACTTTGTCTCAAAAAAGTGTTTATAAGTGGTACAAGCGCTTTACAGAAGGCCGAGAAGATGTTAATGACGATGAGCGTCCTGGAGTTGTGGAAAAACAAATCATGGATTTTATGAAATATATGATATATTATATATATTGTGAAATGTGTGAAAAAAAATCGATAATCGAATGTACACAGCCCGCGAAAATTCAAAATTCACCTTTTCTTTTGAACAAGCCATGTATATTTTTGCTCGGGGAGAGAAACAGAAGCAAGCATTGCAGAAAACATTTCTCGATTATCACATTACACTTAACGATAAGTAAATCTGAATAAAATAACGTTCCGCTTTGTGAGGTTGAACACCATTCCTTAGTTTCATTATTCAACAGAATACAACTGTACAGCATTACCAACGCCACAAATAAACCAAAGCAATTGTATTCAGATGAAAATAAAACAATAATATTTTGCATTTTTCCGATTGCACTCCGCATTTTAACTGTGCAGCGTAACTCGTACGAGAAGGAAAACATTTCCACAGACTGCGTGGAGAGGGTTGGGCCAGTACCTAAAATTATTGAAATTTTATCACTAAAATGGTAAAGCGTCTGAATATTATAAAATTCATTAAAAAGAAAACATTTTCATATTTGAATTCAGGACCGCAAGAAATACTTAAATGGCAAATAAATTTCCGGTGGTGCCATCTTACAAGCGCTTGTGGGAAATTGAAAATATCAAACTACCTAATATTAAAAATAATATCCGTATATTTATAAGGATATTACTACGGGTAAAATATCAGAGTGAGAAATATTCTCATGGTTATTGTGTTTCCATAGTGGTAACATTATTAAGTTAAAGTATGCTCGACCATCTGAAATCTAGCTTCCTTGGATTATGTGAACAGTAAAAGGAATAAGGGTATTTTTTTAGCCCCGGGGCATGCAGATGGCTGGTTGAACCACCTCTGCCCTCCCTTAATCTACCACTCTGTCTCAACTGTGATAGCATCAGCTGCCACAAGTAATGCATACTAAAGCTAGCAGATTGTATGCTATTTCGTGCAAATCAAATTACTATACAAAACTGAAAGGAAAAGGGTGTGTTGAAATTTATTTTCGAAAAATTGTAAAGCTCTTTATAAAGAAAACAGATAAAAAATATTTAAAACCACTTTATTATTAATAGGATCAAGAAAGGAACACTTAGATGGTTTAGGCATGTAGAGCGAATGAACGAAGAGAGGAATGTGAACAAGTATGGTATATGACGCGAAAGCGAATGGAAGTAGAAGTCGGACACGCCCAAGTAAGACGATATGGCACGATCAAGTGAATCAAATACTTGAGTCAGGTCATGTGAAGAGTCAGAATAACAGAGTAGGTATGAGACGATGTACGGATGTGAACGAAGAAATAAGTGAGTGCCAAGACAGAGTTGTACGGCGGTCCGTCCTCTCTTCCTACCCCTGCAGAAACGGCGTGATGGTTAGTTAGTTTGTTATTAATATTTTTATTAAAATTATTTTAGTATAATGGTGGAAGTGTGCTGACGAAAGCGGTGGACAAAATATTAACAATAAAGTTTTGAACAAATTAAATCTGTTTTCTGTATAAATATGGTATGCCAAAAAGTTGATGCTTTTTACGAATATGTGAAAGGCTCTTGTTTAGTAAATTTATCGAAAAGCCTACAGGGCAGAGGGGAGTGCATTAGTGGTTGTTCGGATATGGCTTGCCTGTCATTCTGTCATGTGGATTAAATCCCCATAACTCTATCCTGTTCATCTGCAATCTACATCATCCATTTCCCATCACAGCCGCTCTAGTGCGTGAATTCGCCACCGGATCAGCGGCGGCGTGAAGTTGAACTAACTCTGAATGTTGAATTAGATTCATTTATTTACGTAGTGTATACTTTGCTTATGTCAAAGCCATATATGATATAGAATAGCTGGTTGGGGGGGGAGTTGCTTTTACCTTACTAGGTCCTCTTATAAAAACACAAAAAGTAATTTTACGAATTATATTTAGAAAGCCCTTCAGGCACCCAACAATGCCACTCTTTCAACTTTTAGGAATCCTCAATATCAGACAGTTATGTCTTAAAATAGTGTTAAAAATAACTCATTCTTTAAAATCTTTAATGTATATCACACATAATAAAAATACAAGGGCCAAACAACAAGAAAGGCTTTTAGTACCTAAATACAATACAGCTTTTGTACAAAGACACCATATGTACATCGCGCCTCACACTTACAACAAACTCCACTACAGACTGTAGCCATCACCAATATGTATTCCTTTAATCAAAACATTACTAAATGGCTAATGAGTAAGGACCGCAAGGAAATCGAAGACCTCCTAAAATAGCACTTGAAACTCTTCACCATGACAAACTAGAACATTGTGTAACAAATATCATTTTATTCTACTTGTACTCACTGTCACTTACCTCAGAACAGGTTCTTATAACCTAGTGAGGTAGGTAATGTAAAAAACATAATGTAAGAAACAAAAAGTCATTGATTAAAAATAAAATAAAAATATTGCAAAATGTTTGAAAATCATGTTATTTCACGTCTCGGTGATTTATTCAAAGGCCTAATATTTTTTTAAAAGTTGATAATCCGATTTGCAACTTTCGTGCGTAATCATTTATTCTCGCGGCCGGAGAGCGGACGTGAGATCCAATATTTAGAATGTTTCGGTCTAATTTTGTTTGTTCGCCTCGGGCGTATTTATTTACGGGGTAGGGTTTCCAAAGTTGGCGGGGTACTTTATGCTTTGAGGAAATACGGGTAAAACGGAAAAATAATTTAGGTAAAAAAAAATATTTGTAATGAAAATGACACATTAATACTTGACTAATTTATAAAGCACCATTTTTTGTGAAATAATAATTTTAGTAAGAAAAATAATCATTCTGGTTTTACATTCTACCTAACCTAACGCAGGGGTAGGCAGAGAGGACGGACCGCCATACAACTCTGTCTTGGTACACACTCCTTGCTTCATTCCCATTCATATATACTCTTCTGTTTTTCTGACTCTTCACATGACTTCATATTTTCTTTTCACACTCCTTTCTTCGTTCATTCACTCTAGATGCCAAAACCATCTAAGCGTCTCATTCTTGATCCTATTCATTACGCTTAAATCAGCCTTGCATTCTTTCCGGATTTTTACATTTTTTAATAATAATAATAATAATAATATTTGGACGATTTGTATAGCGCCGTTTTTGTGAAAAATCACCTCAAGGGCGCTGTACAGATCTTACTTTCTATCGTTACATATTAATTCCTAATTTAAATAAGAAAATATACAGGAACATACTTACCTGGCAGGTCCCATCAGATAGACACAATTATCAACTTTAAATTATTATTATTATTTTAATTTTTTTTTTTATACGGTCATACATGGTTTTACTACACATACGTCTCAGGGATCTCATTTCCACAGCATTCAGTCTACTTTCATCCTCCCTCTGCTAGTTCCATGCCTCACTGCCATAGTTCAGGATTGGTATAAGCACTCCATTGTGGACTGCTAGCTTCGCTTTTTATTTAAATTCCGCCCGTTCACAGAAAGGAGGAGAGTCTAATAATGTGCTGCAATCTACATTGGCTCATTTTGGATTGTTTAAATAATAGTTATCCCAAAAGCGTTGGTTAGGTTAGGTTAGAATAGTTGCGAGGATTTCCTTCGCTAACCATTCCTCATAATGACTGAATTTGCTGCTGGTTGTTGGCCCTAACTCATTACTCGCACAACTCAATAACCTCACACTCCAAATTAAGTTTACAATAAAAACAATGTTGATATTGACACATACCGTCACAAAATACGTAGAATTACATATATTCATTCCCTTACAATGGAAAGAGTTCAAAATATATTCTTAAGATTTATTAACTTCAGAATGGGCATAATAATGGAATCTATCAATTACGATTAATAATAATAATAATGATAATAATAATAATAATAAATCTTTATTTAAATACAGTTTACAGTAATAACAGCAAATTAATAAAAATAAAAGCAGAATAATCATATAAAATACATAGGGTGTATAAAGGTGTAGGTACTATAGGTATAGGTATATTTTATCAAGAGATCTACACATTGTAAACAGTATATATAAATATTACAGAAACATTAATTAAATAGAAATATAGACCATTATTCGTATTTGCTTAAATACATACAAACTTAGTTTTCGTATATTTGTATACAGTTATTACTTTTGTTTTCTCGTAATCTGCCTCACTAGGCAAGCCTGTGTTGAGGCAGTAATTTTTGTTGATGTTTTTGGTTACTTCAAATTAAATTAATCTATGGTTAATGTTCTTTGTCACCTTAATTTGTTGAGATTGTCTGAACGGAGAATAATTACCGACTTGATTTGCTTATACAAAATTATAAATTCAATGATTGACAGCCCTGAACTATTAAATTTGATTTCATTTCACGTTCCTAGCAAGACGGTCACAAGGCAGTACCTACCGTACTATTGTAGCAATTCTGCTTCAACCTCGCAATTCAACAGGCCTATGCGACGAATGCAACAGCTGGAAAACACATTCTCCGATGTCGGTGATATATTTAACACGTCAATATCAAACTATAAGTGTAATTTAATACAGTTGTTGTCATCTGGCAGAGCTTAACTAATACTTGGAGCTGTTATTTAATATTATTTTTTTCTTTTCTTCTACAATATTTTTGAACCTTTTATTTATTAAATATTGTTAGTTATTTTCATCTACAATATTTTGTATCTGCTATTCAATATTCTTTTTTATTTTTATTTTACACAATTTTTTGCACTAATGAGGTTATGGTTTTTTAAAATTATTTTTATACATTAACACGTATTTAAAAGTCTAAAACAGGCGTAAATAAATAAATATATTTTTTCATTTTTACCAAAGAAGATACAGAAGGCTTTATTTTTATCCCGCTCCCCGACACTTCGCACCGGAATATGGCCACTGTAATCAATGAGGGATGTTTTCTGGCACATGAGACTTATTGGAAAATACGGCAGAAATATGAAACAAAGCAAATAATTCCGCGAAGGCTGTCGACAAAACAAACAAACTGTCAGACAAATGGGATAAGAAAATATACGTTTTCAATTTCAAAGATGTAGAGGTGCTGTTGTTAAATTTCAATTAAATATAAAATAGCAGCTCTCTAAACAGGTTTGGAAATACATTTATTTATTAACTTTTTGTTTCTTACATTATTTTTTTACATTACCTACCTCACTTGGTCATAAGTACCTGTTCTGAGGTAAGTGACAGTGAGTACAAGTAGAATAATATGATATTTGTTACACAATGTTCTATTTTATCATGGTGAAAAATTTCAAGTGCTATTTTAGGAGGTCTTCAATTTCCTTGCGGTCCTTACTCATTAGCCATTTAGTAATGTTTTGATTAAAGGAATACATATTGGAGATGGCTACAGTCTGCGGTGGGAGTTTGTTGTAAGTGTGTGGCGCGATGTACATATGGTGTCTTTGTGCAAAAGCTATATATATTTATTTCATAAAATTTACTGTGCTTTTCCGTGAGGAGCTTCTACATTCTATCTCGTTTACATCATCTCTCCGTAGTTAGACAGACGTAATTAATTGAATACGTGACTTTTCGTGCTCTTTTAATACATTAGTTTATTTTCACAAATCTCGAACATATTAATAATGAAAATGAAATAATAAAATTGTATAAGACCACAGATTTTATTTAATTTTTTATGACCGACCGGTTTTGCTTAGCATGAGCATTATCAGGGTACAACGTTAAACTTAACAAAAAAACAATAGTGTGTGGTTATATTTAGTCGTACATACAGAGGGAGAACACAATAAAACATAAAATAAAATAACAGGGGAGAAAACAATGGAATAAAATTTGAATTATAACAAAGGAACAGAGAGAAAGATACAGATGATATGAAATGAAATAAGCAAAACGTCAATTGAGAAAATGACAAAATCTGTGCTCTTATACAAAATTATTATTTCATTTTCATTTATAATGTCAAACCACAAAGTGATTGCTTTCTACGAAAATAAATATAAATTAATGCATTAATTAGGCTCCGGAGAATATAATTATAAATTTCATATTGTGAAAAACAGACGGAGGGTCAGCGTAAAGTTAACAAAACGATATTCAAAAAATAAACGGTGAAGTAACTGCCAAAAGTTACTAACTCCATATTTCAGGAATTTTGAGATGGCGATAATTTTAATGTTAAATAACTAACTAACCATCACGCCGTTTCCGCGCAGGAGTAGGCAGAGAGGATGGACTACCACACAGCTCTGTCTTGGCACACATTGCTTCACTTGCGTCATTCACATTCATACATCGTCTCATGCATACCCTTCTGTTATTTTGATTCTTCACGTGGCCCGACTCTAGTATTTTTATAGTGAAAACCGCACAAGAGTCCCAGCTGCTCCCAACCGTCTAGAGCCAGTAAGACTATGGCATCCCCAATTGGGGTATGCTGTGAGAGAAGAAGAGGAGGGTTGGGAATTAACTGGATATTCAGATCTGGTCACCAAACACGGCTAAAGCCATTTCAAGCAACGTTTCGATTCTGAATAGTGGTCTTTCACCAGGGCGATACTTAGAGTATCTACCACTTTGGAACGTGCCGCAAATATGCTTTTTATTATTTTATATTAATTAAAGGTGTTATGACACATATTCAGTAAATAAAAGAGTTTGAACCCGCAACCTTGGGATTCGTAGTCGAGCGTCTTACCACTCGACCATGGAGGCCGTCATTTGATTCATTCGATCGTGCCATGTCTTTCTCGGACGTCCCCGACTTCTAATACCATTCTCTTACGCATCATATATTCTTTTCACACTCCGTTCTTCGTTAATTCGCTCCACATGCCATTAATGGAGACATCAGCCATGCATTCTTTCTGTATTTTTCGCTGATGCTTTTTGTTGAAAAACTGGATTCAAAAACAAAACAAAAACTAATATTGTTTTTCACAACCTTGACTTCTTAGTGAAGATCAAACATTAAAATTGAGTTTACTCCGAAACAAGTTTTTGTAAGTTTCAAAATTTTAGAAATAATCCCACTAAATACCAATTATCCAAAATGATGTACACAAAAGAGAAAATAAAGTTAAAGTCAAGTGGAATAAAACAATGATTAAGGCTTTCCGGAAGAGAGTGGTTTAAATATAGAGTGGTAGCAGAACTAGATAACAACAGGTTCTGGAAATTTATGAAAGTTCTGGAGGTTATCCTTGGCACTCCAGTGGATATTATAGACTATACATTCGCACAAGTGGTCGGGAAAAGGTTAAATTGTTTTTTTGGAAAGGAATATGAAATGCTTCGGGGTTTCTTTATAGATGGAAATGGAAATTGATTTTAAATTTGGCCAAGAGGAAGGATTCCACCTGCATATTTATAATTATAAATAAATAAATTACGAACTGCTCGTTCGAGTGGTAAGACGCTCCACTACGAATCTGAAGGTCGTGGGTTCAAACCCGGCGTGCGTAAATACATTTTTTTGAATTGATATGTGTCATAACACATTTTATTACAGTAAAATAATACATAGTATGTTTGCGTAATGTTCCAGAGTGCTCGATACTCTATACCAGAGGTTCCCAAACTTGTTTGTCCCGTAGACCACTTGTCGATTTTTTCTGTTTTGTATGGACCCCCTGCTTTCCTAGTTTTGATTTTTTTAGCGTTGGGAAAAACTTCAAAGTTTTGTGAACGCTTCAGGAACTGCTAGTTTTTTTAAATGAACCTTTCGCGGTGAACACTTCAATTGTAGTCGAACTCGTCAAAAAATAGTACTAGTCGGCAGAGATCCCAAATCGAAAAATGCTAGCAAATCAACGAAAATTCCTCTCCGAAAAAAAGCACTAGTCGGTAGAGATTTGAAATCGAAAAGTACTAGCAAATCGGCAAAATATCTTCCACAAAAATTATTAAAATAATTAGGGAATTAAAGTCCACTATAAGATAGTATTACGTAAGTACCTACATAGGTACAATCTGTGAGGTGGATTATTACATTTGCGGGAAGCCAACATTTTGGTGACGGCCTGCCTAAATGGAATCCACTCCCGTGGACCCCCATTTACGTCTCATGCACCTCTAATTTTTTTTTTCATTGACGTGGACCCCTTGCAGGTCGGAATCGACCCCTGGGGGTCGATATAGACCACTTTGGGAATGACTGCTCTATACGATATGATACGATACGCACAAGAGTCCCAACTGATCGCAACCCTCTAGAGCCAGTGAGTCTATGGCATCCCCATTAGGAATATGTTGCAAGGCTGAAGGCAATGAGGAGGGGAAAGAGAAGGCGAAGAGGAAGGTTAAGAAGAACCTGGCTATTGACCAGATCTGGTCACCAAAGCTGGCTAATGCAATTCCAAGCAACTTTTCGATTCTGAATGGTGGTCTTTCAAAAGGGCGACACTTAGAATATCTACCACTCTGGAACGTGCCGCAAATATACTAAACATTATCTCATATGAATGAAATGCTTCATAACAAAAATTAATAACATATTTTTTTATTTGCGCACGCCAGGTTTGAACCAGCGACCTCTGGATTCTTAGTCGAGCGTCTCACCTACTCAATCGCGGAGACCGTCGATTCGATTTTGAGGTCTCGATGTATTCTCTTTCGACTGACTGACACAAATGTAGGCAACGATACATGGAACATGAAAAATTAAATAAAACCAAGGATGTTTGACTGTCACGAATAAAATAATCAAAAAAACATAAAAAAATGAAGGAATCATTACTCAAAGACAACATAAGAATTAGTAAACTCAACAAAACTGTGCCTACAAAATGAACTCTAATGCAGTTTGATTGAAATGAACAATAACATTAAATTAAATAAAAATACAAGTTGTTTTAATCCTGGGTATATGTCAACTAGTTTCGATTCAGAAGAATCTTCATCGGGACTTAAAAATATACAAATGAAATAAGAGGAATGTGCATATATATATAATGGTAAAAATGGGGAAAAAATAGATAAAATGTTAGGATGGAGATAACAATGTAACAATAGGATAAAAGGAACGTAACATATAATGTATTTAGTTAAGTGGTCTTGTCAGAGAGAGCAGCAGAACGTCAAGTTTGAGGGGAAGGAGTGGTAGAGGAGAAGGGAAACATATTTAAGATAGGAATATACGTTAAAAAAAAAAAAAAAAAAAAAAAAAAAAAAAAAAAAAAAAAAAAAAAAAAAAAAAAAAAAAAAAAAAAAAAAAAAAAAAAAAAAAAAAAAAAAAAAAAAAAAAAAAAAAAAAAAAAAAAAAAAAAAAAAAAAAAAAAAAAAAAAAAAAAAAAAAAAAAAAAAAAAAAAAAAAAAAATTGTATTTAATAACATGGAAGCCTTCAGAGCCGCGAGAACCAGAGTTCCTCAAGAGCTGACTTGCCCGATGCGGAAAACCAGTGAATAACGGTTAAAACAGTGCACAAAGACTTGTATGAACGAAATTAATAACCATGTCTGATTACGACTAAAAGGGGTCCAAATGACAGTTAAATCTCCTTCAACGGAAGTAATTTTCCCAACATCCCAACAAGTCTTCCATTGAAATGCTTGTTGTGACCTTAAGTGACCGGCAAAGGCGCCGAAGCTCCATCGAAGCCAGAGTAAAGTTAGCCTTTTTTGCTAAGGGTTTTTTACCCAGTTAAGACCTTTTCCCTAAGAACTCACTAATGTAAACTTAAATTCAGTCAATTGAATACAACCATCAGATGGTGATAGTAATAAGGCCTAATGAGCCGCAGTACTAGTTACATAGACAAACATAGAAATTAAAAAAAAAAAACAAGTTAACCTCTCAGAAGGTGGGCGTACTGTACAGAGCCCGCAGATACTTCAATAGTACACAACTGCTGACCTTGTACAGATCGCAAGTGCGTCCCACTGTTGAATTTGGCAGCCATCTCTGGTCTGGAGCCCCCAAATACCTTGGCTCTCTGCAAAAACGGGCGGTCCGTATGATAGATTCTCCTATCTTAACAAACGGATTGCAATTTCTGAAACACAGACGTCAGATGGGAATGCTGTCTTTGCTCTACAGGTATTTCAATGGAAGATGCTCCGAGCAACTTGCGTCATTGATCCCTTCGGCAGCGGTGCATACTAGAAAAACTCGTCCAACATTTGTAAACGGTTGACATTCAATGCATGAGAACGGGTCGCTTTTACTTTTACTTACTTTACTTTTTTTTTTTTTAACCCGGAGAAAGTGATTTATCCCAAAATTGTATAGGTTGGGTAAATATAATTATCTCTCTTTCCATATATTGTTACATCAAGGTACGACCTTTTTAATATTAAAGTTAATATTAACTCAACAGGAAATTGAAATCTTTTTAGGTTTTCTGAAAGCAAAATGCAATGGACACTAAATACGTGTCCAAACGCGATATAAACTTACTTAAAAAGAGTTCTATAGTCAGATAACCCACATAAATATATACATAAGCAGTTATGGGGTTAACCCAATAAGCGTCTGGCTGTTTTGATTATCGTTAAACCTTCACCCGGATTCCCTCCCCTCATTCCCCCCATCCAGCAGTGGGTGGTCACCCTAGGGGGTGGTAGTTATTATTTCGCTGTATAATTTTATCGCGCTTATTTAGATTATCTTCACGATTACTGCGCTTTATTTTTGAGAATTTTCTGTGATATTTTACACACGTTTGCGTGAGTGGATTATTTAAAAAAAAAACATAAGGTAGCTATTGTTTAAGCGATTTGTTTTTAGTAATATAAACGAGATTAAGAAAGGTTAACATTTACCTCAACCTGGCTACCCTTTCGTTCTATTCTCTTAAGATTTTTTCCTTTATTATTTAACGAGGAAGAGTTGGTTGAGAGAGCAGGAAAACCAAACAGCGGAACAAGTTCCCTCAGGAAGTGACTTTTGGTTCTGCTAGTGACACTAGCTTCTAGTTCCACAGCGAGTTCCAAGAACAAAAAGCAGGGGAATGTGGGGCGTCGAAATTGGATGATTTTTTGTTGGTATTTTAAAATTAATTGAAAAGGATTCGTCGAAAATAATTTGTTTCGAAAGTTAATAGTATACTAGAATCTGTTTTAGTAACGACACTCAACAAAAGAAACATAGTGAGCATATCGTATCGCAGACGTAATCGAAAGAAAATTTCAAACTTTTGTATGCGTCGGCAATATTTTATCGGACGTGTGCAGAAGATTTTTTAGGGTATTAATATAATCATATATTTATTTCAGGGAATGTCTATCTTCTAGGAAGGACGATGTACGTGGCCTGTTCAAAAGAAAAGGTGAATTTTGAATTTTAGGTTGTGTATTCGTACATTCAATTACCGATTTTTTTGTTTTGTTATGTTGGTACACATATGTTTATCATATGTTAGCATTATCAGCCATTTTGGATTAGTGGTTTGTTTTTGACAACTGGAAAGGTTAGTCACGTTTTTGTGTCATCTTCGATTTCTTACTTTTGAAAAAAATGGATCAAAGAATAAAATCCATGATTTGTTTTTCCACAACTCCAGGACGCTCATCGTCATTAACACCTTCTCGGCCTTCTGTAAAGCGCTTGTACCACTTATAAACACTTTTTTGAGACAAAGTAGACTCGCCAAATGCCACAATCAACATTTTAAGTGCGTTGGAGCACTTTATTCCATTTTTAACGCAAAATTTAATACATATTCTTTGATCCACTTTTTTCAAAAGTAAAAAATCGAAGAACAGACGAAAATGTGACTAACCTTTCCAGTAGTAAAAAACAAACCACTAATCCAAAATGGGTGATAATACTAACATATGATAAACATATGTGTACCAACATAACAACAACAAAAAAACGATAATCGGATGTACACACCCCGCGAAAATTCAAAATTCACCTTTTCTTTTGAACAGGCCTCGTATATCGATGTGCTCTAATAAATAGTTTAAAGTGTATAAAAGAAATAGTTCATAACATATCAACAACAAAAAATAACAAATTCGTAAAAATTATATCTTCAAAATGAGAGTACAGTTTTTATTTTTTATTTATAGTGAATACCGCACAAGAGTTTCTACTGTTCCAAGCCGTCTAGAGCCAGTGAGACTATGGCATCCCTATTTAGAGTATGTTGTGCGGCTGAAGGTAGTGCGGAGGGGAAAGATATGGGAAAGATGAAGGTTGGAAAGTACTTGGCTATTCAAATCTGGTCACCAAACACGGCTAAAGCCATTTCAAGCTACGTTTCGATACTGAATGGTGGTCTTTCTCCAGGACGATACTTAAAGTATCTACCACTCTGGAACGTGCCGTAAATATATTTTATATAAATTAAATGTGTTATGACACTTATTGATTGAATAAAAGTTATTGGCGCACGCCGGGTTCGAACCCGCGATCTGTGGATTCGTAGTCGAGCGTCTTACCACTCGACTATGGAGGCCGTCAACTCGTACTAGTGAAAAATAATTTGTTTCCGAATCGGATGAAATATTTGATGATGTAAATCAATGTGCTCGAATAAACTGTTTAAAGTGCATAGAAGAAATCGTTCATAATATATAAACATAAGAGAATAACGCATTCATTAAAATTCAATTTTTAAATACGTGTATTTACAGGATATAAAAGTTCTTTCGAAAGATTTTAAGAAATCTGTAAACATTCGGCCGGAGTAATTACTTAACTTTATACATTACCAATACCGATATGAATTCATATGTATCATCTGAATTTTTATACCCTTAGCATCTAGTAAATTGCTTTTTTAA
Organism: Drusus annulatus; assembly: GCA_022651775.1. Lineage (NCBI taxonomy): Eukaryota > Metazoa > Arthropoda > Insecta > Trichoptera > Limnephilidae > Drusus > Drusus annulatus. The sequence goes on from JAGWCC010000058.1 coordinate 479,731, forward strand.
TCTATTGATATACACATACACTGTTATACCCATATCTGAACCTTTCTCTCTCATGATTTATGATAACGATCATGATTTTAGATAGTTTTAATTTGTAAACATATCATATACTATTTTCTCCGTGTTAGTTAGTCTTCTTAGCATAATTATATTAGTATAAAGCGCACTTGAGGTGAAATATCACAAAACTGCGCTATATAAGTTTACTGTTATTATATGTGGGACAGGGTGTTCAGAACTTAGTGTAAGGTTTAAAATGTTAAATTAAGAGTTGAAGGGTGTATGTGGGGAGGGGCGGTGAGGTGGTGGGGTGATGGGAGGAGGGGAGGACAATAAGATGGACAACTGCCACAGAACTATGTTGATTTGCTTTTCTATGGGATATTTTAACAGGGGCAGAAGAGTATGGGAAGATTGAAGAATAAATAGTGAAGTAGCAATTTATAATGTATAAATAAATTATCTAGTTAAATGAACAACAAAATTAAAACTGACAAAAACATTTGAAAAAAACTACTCTACTTCCGAACCTTCCTCTTCTCCATCTCCTTACCCTCCCCACTACATTCAGCGTCACCACATACCCCAATTGGAAATGCCATAGTCTCACTGGCTCTAGACTATTGGGAGCAGTTGGGACTCTTGTGCGGGATTCACCATATTAAAAAAAAATAGTTAAACTATTCTGGAGCTCGTTTAAATTCATGTTTTTTAAAGCATTTGCTTTAGCATACTTTATCAAACTGAAATTTAAGCAGCTGGTATACTTTGAAGATAGCTGTATCGCTTTTAAGGTAAAAATATGAAGTGCACCACTGTCTACCATATTCCATATTCATGTTTATCAAAATAAATATAAGCATTAATTTATAGCGGCTACTAAAACTAAACCAAACATTAACAAAACCTTACTTTCCTATGGAAGCTAGTTTCCATTGTGTTAAAACTAACTGCGGTTAAATTTAGTCAGTATAATCCCCCGAGCGCAGACAGTGCCCAGTGCTCCTGTTTTTAACATTTCGGGAAAACAACCCTTGTAATTACTGTAATCGGCTACGAAGTACAGATGTGACTATAATATAATATAGAAAAGAAGTCAACTCGTACTATTACTGTGAAGTGGGTACCTTTTCAGACGCATTTAGTTATAACCTCCATAACAACAAATTATAAGTTTCTGAGCGAGCAGGAAGCACGAAGAAGGACATAGATCAAATAATCGTCAGTAAATTGAGGATGTGCCGTAAACAAGGAGGAAATGACGTCATAAGTTCATGAGACTGACAGCACTCTGGCGGTATTTTCCCGAACTAGTGCACACTGTGAACTAGAGCTTTCTGCTGGGGGAGGGATAAGCAACACACATGGAGGGAGGTTGCAGCTAAGTTTTGATTATGTAGATACAATATTTGCAGTCTCGTCAACTGGCGGAATCTTGGAGGACATGGAGGGGTACTTCTGCGAAACAGTGTAGTCAGGACGGTTGACTTTATACTGACTCGAAAGAAAGAGACAAAGATATAATAAAGGATGTTGGATGGCCTATTAGTTACCGCCCACATGGAATTCAGACATTTTTAATAAACATATTTGAACACACTAAACAAAACAATATCAATACATCATTAAAATGATATGTAAAGTCAAAATATCACACAAACACCACTAACAGAAGGTTTACCTGCAATTTTTTTAATCTACACAAATATGGGAAATAACCTCAAAATTCGTTGACGTAAGTTATACGACTCGAAGATGTGAAGTTAGCACGGACGGAGAACAAACATCCTTACATACTAAGAAGTGCTGCAATATTATGTGACTACTTTATTAGAAGAAGACCATGTGACACACTTGAAGTAAAAATATATGGAGAGAGAGCTAATTCTTTTTACCTAACCTAAAAAAATTTGGGAAAATCACTTTCTCCGGGTTTTTACATCGCACATCATGAAACAACAACATTTCCCAAATTATCACACCGCTTTAAAGTATTGTTAGAATGTTTGTCGTGTTCCGTGTCTCCGTTGACTCCGCCCACACGTTTTGATTCGCGAAATAAATGGACATAACTCAACGGTTTATTAGGTTAAATATTTTATATATATTTAACAATACTGTGAAAAAGTGGTTATATGAATAAACAAAAACATTATGTAGACATGTGCTATGAACGGATGAATAAATACCCTAGCCCTAGTCTTAGCTACGCCCAGGTCTAGCCGAGTCCGGCAAACCTCATAAAAACTGACTACAGCAGCGCTCTCTCTTGTATATCATTGCTCTGAGGTGACACATGTTGGTGGGATCAGCCTCAAGACATAACCTGTGTCCAGTAACAATAAATTAATGACTCGAATTTTAAAATGAATTATAAGAAAGATGGATGAGAAGTAAAATATATGTTGTGCTGCTTACATTTCCTCTGCCTGCCTTCGTATGGAGATGAAGCCACTGTAAGAAGTTTGTGTTTTAAATTTATTCAAATTACAAAATGCAAAACCTGTGATACAATTCCAAAACTAATTATTCCGATTTCCACGGCGGCGTTTCCAATAAAAGAGATTGATTAGTTTTTGCAGCGGACATTCGTTTCGTGATTACCTCCCGTTACTAACAACGTGCAATTAGTGGGGGTCGTTTCAAACCTCGTCATGTTGATATTGCCTTAATTCAGCTATAAGCTTCGTCATAATTATTTTTACGTGAAAACGTCTTAATAGTTGATGCCGGGTGTGGGAAGGCAATCGCACCCAAGTGAGCGACAGTTTTTATTGAAGTCATTTCAAACTTCAATAATTCAAATAAAATTAACATGGCGCCTCCAACTTAGTCTTGTTTAAAAAAAAATTAAAAAATAAGCCAATACCAATTCGACATTCGTGATAGTCGGACGATAGTATGACGGCCTCCGTAGTCGAGTGGTAAGACGCTAGACTACGAATCTAGAGGGTCGCGGGTTCAAGCCCGGCGTGAGTAAATAAATTTTATTTGATAAATATGTGTCATTACACATTTGAAAAAAAAAACAAAGTATATTTGCGGCACATTCCAGAGTAGTAGATACTCTAAGTATCGCCCTGGTGTAATACCACCATTCAGAATCGAAACGTTGCTTTAAATGGCTTTAGCTGTGTTTGGTGACCAGATCTGAATACCAGGTACATTTTTCAACCTCACAACATATCCCGATCGGGGATGCTATAGTCTCACTGGCTCTCGATGGTTGAGCAGTTGGGAATTATATATAAAAATATTTTAAAAACGTCGCGAACTGCTCACGCTTAAAGTAAACTCACGAGTTTCGACTTTCGAATTTGACGATAGTTTTAAGCAACTCAACCTTAGATTCGGAAAAAGTAAAACATGTATTTTGCTCAGAGCAAGAATATATATGGAGAGAAAGCTTAAAATTATTACCCAACCAATACAACCTAACCTAACCTAACCCTAGCCCTAGCCACGCCCCAGTCAGGCAAAAATCTTCAATACTGACTACACTAGCGCTCCCTCCTGGAATATTACTGGCCTGAGTATTTTTATTAAATACGAGAGTCAAGTTGTTGGTATTATGTAGTCACAATATTAATGAATGACATTTAATTTGCTATCAGACATGAAAAGGGAAAAGTTTATCATAATCAACTTGATTGTTGAATTTAAAAAAACAATTAGGAAAAATAATCTTACCGAGAAATCAAAGGGGTTATGTAGGGCGAACGGAAATTTATTTCCAACTACTGAGAATTTCAATAGAGAAAATAAATTATTCAACGAAAATTTTCAACTCTTACTGATTTTTATTAAATATTATCAAACGATCAGTTCGAGGGTAGTGAACTCATGGGTAAAATTCAAGAGAATATTTTGTCTACACCCAATATTATTCAATTAAGAAAAACTGTTAAAAAATACCACTTTTTAATAAATTATTTTTCCCTCGAATCGAATTAATATTAAAATATACATATATACCAATGAACCAAGTGTGCATGCAAAATAAGTTAATGATTAATGTAAGTAAGTCCAAAGTCATAGTGTTTGAAAGAGAGAGTACGAGAACAGCGTATAGTTGTGAATGATGAACACTTGTAGCAAGTATGGTAAATGAGTTTGTGTATTTGGAAAGTATGTTCTAGAGAGATGGAAAGACCGATAAGGATATTGAAAGAAGGGTGAGTGCAAGAAATTCCATCAATGGAGGACTGAACGCTATTGGCGCTAGTAAGAAATTGTCCAAAGAAGCGAAGCTAGCAGTCCAAAATGAAATGTTTAAGCCAACCCTGATGTATGGCAGTGAGGCATGGAACTGGCAGAGGAAGGATGGAAGTAGACTGAATGCTGTGGAAATGAGATCCCTGATGTTAAAAATGTGAATATCCGGAAATAATGCATGGTCGATGTAAGCGTAAAGAACAGGATCAAGAAAGGGACGCTTATATGGTTTGGGCATGTAGAGCGAATGAACCAAGAAAGGAGTGTGAAAAGAAAATGTAGGAGGTCGGGGACGCCCGAGAAAGACATGGCACGATCAAGTAAATCAAATACTTGAATCGGGCCACGTGAAGAGTCAGAACAATAACAGAAGAGTATGTATGAGACGATGAATGTGAACGAAGCAAGGATTGTGTGTCAAGACAGAGTTGTATGGCGGTCCGTCTTCTCTGCCTACCCCTGCGGAGAAACGGCGTGGTGGTTAGATAGTTATACATACGAAGTTACATAATGTCTTGGAGTGACAATGTATGGAGAGAGAGCTAATTCTTTTTACCCAACCTATACAAACTTGCGATAAATCACTTTCTCCGGGTTTATACGTCGTACACCACGAGAGAGAAAAAGAACAAAAATATCACACTGCTTTTATGTACTGTAAGGATGATCTTGGTCTCTCGCGTCTCCGGGGACTACACGCACATGTTTTGATATGCGACTAAACTGGATACAACTAAACGGTGTTTTAGGTAATATGCTATATTTTTGTGGATAACAATACTGTGAAAAAGTGGTTTTGCGAATAAACAAAAACATTATGTCGACATGTGCTGTGAATGGATGTATAAATACCCTAACACTAGTCCTAGCCACGCCCAAGTCTGCTGAGTCCAGCAAAAACTGACTACATTGCCTTAGATAGGTACCGCTCCATGTACTTTCAGCATAATGTCCTTCCTATTTCTCTACAGAAGACATTTTTTTCAGCTTTTTCATTTGAAAGCACTGCCATTGCATTGAAGCCGCATTTAATATTATTTTCTACTAGTCCCTTTGAACCAGGTTTTCAACTTTACCTACCATTTCCAGATTACTTTTAGTTTGCTGTGTTTTGTCGCGGTACGAGAAAGTTGATAGTCGACTCGCTGCGTTCACAAACCAATGGAAATATTTTTGTATTGAAACAAATTACATGCCTTAATTGCTATTTCACGATAGACATTTGTTTTAAATCACTACTTGTCACACAGTTAGTATTAAAGACGAACAAATAATCATCTTAAAAATGACATCGTCGTTGGAAAGGCAAAAGGGCTGAAGCGCCTAGTTGGTAAGTTTCATTAATATATTCACTTTCTCCGGGTTTTCACGTCGTACACCATGAGAAAGAAAGAGACAAAAAATTTTCCCGAATTATCACACCGCTCAAAGTATTGTTAGAATGTTCTTCGTGTCCCGCGTCTCCGTTGACTCCGCCCACACGTTACGATACGCCAAACAAATTGACATAGCTCAATAGTTTATTAGGTTACACTTTATATATATTTTTAACAATACTGTGAAAAAGTGGTTTTGTGATAAACAAAAACATTATGTCGACATGTGCTATGAATGGATGTATAAATACTCTAGTTACGCCCAGGTCAAGCCGAGCCCGGCGAACCTCGTATAAACTGACTACACCTCTCTCTACAGCGCTCTCTCTTATATAACTTAGTGTCTGATGAGCGCTTTGGTTCCTTCAACCTTCCGATAGCCTATTACATTGTCGATCTCAGAGTTGACTGTCGCGAATTGGAATCTTCAGGAATACACAATTCCGATAAATAGGCCGTAGCCATTCCGTTAATTGATTTGAATACCATCCAGCAAAGCTTAAACTGGATTCTTTCGGGACATTTAAGCCGGTGAAAATTTTTGAGGTGCTCTGAGATATGGGAATATTTTGATACGCCGGTGATAAGTCTTGCCGCGGCGTTGAAGACAAGTTGTAGTTTGTTAATTTGATATTTAGGAAGACTAGCGTGTATTCCGTTGCAGTAATCTAAACGCGAATATTATATACAGCGTACCTACTATTCTGTTATTCTGACTTTTGACATGGCTTGATGCTTGGTGTAACCTTAAGTGACCAGTTAAGGCACCGGGGCTCTATCGAAGCCAGAGTAAAGTTAGCCTCTCAGAAGTTGGGCGTGTTGTACAGGGCCCGCAGATACTTCAATAGTACACAACTGCTGACCTTGTACAAATCGCAAGTACGCCCCACTGTTGAATTTAGCAGCCACCTCTGGTCTAACCCCCTAAATACCTAAAAAGAACCCTTGACTCTGTGCAGAAACGGGCGGCTCGTTTGATAGATTCTCCTATCTTAACAAACGGATTGCAAACTTTGGAGCACAGACGTCAGGCGGGAATGCTGTCCTTGTTCTACAGGTATTTCAATGGAAGATGCTCCGAGGAACTTGCGTCATTGATCCCTTCGGCACCGGTGCACAGTCGGGAAACTCGCCAAACGCGCGCCCAACATTTGTACACGGTTGACATTCAATACATGAGAACGGGTCGCTTTTACGACTCGTTCTTATGTTCAACAGCTCGGCTATGGAACGATTTGCCGGCCTCTGTGTTTCCTCCCTTCTTCAACATGGGCCTCTTCAAGACCCAAGTTCACTCCTTCCTTTCCTCAAAAAACCCTCCACACAGCATCCCCAAAGATGACATAGGCCCTGAGGGAAATTATTTTCCTCAAGGCCTCCTGTGTAAAGTTATTGTAAAAAAAAAAAAAAAATTGGCGTGACTCACTTCGCTTGGTTGTGCCATCTCTTCCTTGGGCGTCCCAGAGTTTTTCTTCCATTAAATTTCGCGTCCTATTTTCTCATGACACTAATCTTCTCGTTAATTGAATACCGCACACGATTTTCAACTGCTCCCCAACGTCTGGAGCTAGTAGGACTATATCACCCCCAATCGGTGTATTTTATGAGGTTTAAAGTAGAAGGAAGGGGACGGAGACGTGTAAGAGAAAGTTAGAGAGGTACCTGGCGATTCAGATCTGGTCACCAAAGCCGACTTAAGCCATTCAAAGTAACGGTTTGTTTTTGAATGGTGGTCTTTCACCAGGGCGATACTTATCTATCACTATGGAATATGCCACAAATAGACTATGTACTATTTTAACTAAGTAACTAACCATCACGCCGTTTCAGAGAGTAGGCAGAGAGGACGAACCGCCAAATAACTCTGTCGCGGCACACACTCCTTGCTTCATTCACATTCAAACATCGTCTCATACATACATACTCTTCCGTTATTCTGACTCTTCACATGACCCGAATCAAGTATTTGATTTACTTGATCGTGCCATGTCTTTCTCGGGCGTCCTCGCCTTCTTCTTCTGTTCACTTTCGGATCATATATTCTTTTCACACCCCTTTCTTCGTTCATTCGCTCTACATGCCAAAACCATCTAAGCGTCCCTTTCTTGATCCTATTCATTACGCTCACATCAACCTTGCATTCCGGATATCCGCATTTTTAATACGGTCATACATGGTTTTATCGCACATACGTGTCAGAGATCTCATTTCCACAGCATTCAGTCTACTTTAATACTTCCTCTGCCAGTTCCATGCCTCACTGCCACACATATCAGGGTTGGTATAAGCACTCTATTATGGACTGCTAGCTTCGCTTCTTATGACAATATTTACGCTTACAGCGTTCATTCCTCCATTAATGGAGTTTCTTGCATTCACCCTTCTTTCAATATCCTTATCAGCCTTTCCGTCTCTCTAGAACACCCTTCATACACAAACTCATCCACTTGCTCCAAGTATTCATCATTCACAACTATATTGCACGCTGTTCTCGTACTCTCTCTTTCAAACACCATGACTTTGGACTTACTTACATTCATCGTCTACTCATTCTGCATACATACTTGGTATATTATTTTATATGAATTAAATTTGAAATAACATATTTTAATTGAATCGAATTTATTTACGCACGCTGAGATTTGAGCGCGCGATCTCTGGCTTCGTAGTCAAGCGCCTTGACTAGTCAACCACGGAGACCATCAGATTAATTCGTATTACTCGGTCGGTAGCTGAGTGGAGATCGCGTCGGATTCCCACCCGGGCGTCGTGCGTTCAATTCCTCTGCTGGCTAAGTCCTCCATCATTGCACAAGCAACATCTTCCGCTTTTTATGATGGCAGTAGGAGTTTTTCAAATAATGTCAAGTTATTCGTAACCCGGAAATGTTTGTCTTATTAAAAAAAAAAAAAAACTAATTTATTACACGCTGTTACCGAGGTTGCCAAAAATTCGACGGATACCCTGCTGAAAACGTTCTCATCGAACGATATAATATTTCTATTTCGATTCTTCGATTCTAAAAGCTGTTCCTTAAAAGTTACTTTTCACCGTAAAAAGTAGATTCTGCCCGCTATAGGAGACACAGCAAACCGCTCTGGAATAAATTTGAAACGTCTCATAATTGTCGCCTTACTTTACATATTGATTTAATGTTCCTTTGTGTTCCACTGCCACCAGTGCCTCACATGCCTTTATATCTTATAGGGACGAAGGAGCGTGCTTAACCCTTATGCGACTGAAGAAAACTACACCTTTTTAAAATTGATATTAAGGTTTCTTTTACAGTATATCATTTGCTGAAGTTTACTGGATCACTTTTATGACGTGATACATTTCGACTCGGTTCAAGACTTGGGGAAGTGAATAGGAATTTCACCCAGTACCATCTTTTTTTGTTTTTTTGTTTTTTAAATTCAGTAGGTGATTAAAAATAGTGTTAAGAATACAGGTGATGTACTTTGAACAAAACATTTCATCATATTTATCATTTAAAATAAGATAAATAATAAGATTAATAAATATGGAAAAGCTTCAGATTCCATATAAAACACATGAGGGTACCCGGGAACCCTTTCAGTCATCAGAAGGTGTAAGTTTTACTTAAGCGTTTTCCACTCACATACCACCCTCCACATACCCAACGGTTATGTTTAGTTGTTCATTTTCACTATTGTGGAGAAGTCGGGAAATTTCAGCCGGTCAGACTTACTGGAACATAAAAAAAATCTATGTTGAAAACCGAAAAAGGTACCCGGGTACCCATTCAGTCACATTAAGGTTAAGGAAGGCACTGAAGTTGGGATAGGACTGGAATAGTTCTAATTCAGAACACGTGACTGAGCAGGTGTCACGTGGTATTCTCGCTACGTACAGCCTCCCCTTCACTTCCCCTTCCAGGCCTTCCTGACACTAAACACGTACATTCTGCGCTACGAAATAAAGTGTGAGAATTTCTGAGAAAATAGTGTGGACCCAGGAGAGATTATTTATTCATGTCTTTCTTAACATTTTGATTTCCCGGGCTTTAACGTATGGAGGTCAAGTATTTTTCTTCAAGTAATTTCACGTGAATTTCAGATTCTACGGGGCAGAAAACAAATGTAGTAAAACAACGTCTTTCAATATTCTTTTATTTAAAATAAAGCTGTTAACAACTATTTTTTTTGTGTATTATAGACTGTTCATGTACAATACACATGAACAGTAACATAAAAAAGCAAATCAAGAGATATTGTTAACATGTCTCTTGAAATCTTTAAGGTTAATGTTGAAGATATCAATAGACATGTTATTTAGTAGTACCATACCCCGTGTCACGCTGTGCTGAGCCAACACGTCTGTTCTGCTATGTGGAATACACTGCAGATCGTGGTGTGGCCCCTGGCAGTCGTTGTTTGGCACAAACAACTTACACCGTTTCAGGAGGTATGGATTGTCAATAAAATTATGTGACGGCCTGTGTGGTCGAGTGGTAAGACGCTTGACTACGAATCCATGGGTTACATGGTGCACAAATTAATTTTATTAATATGTGTCATAACACATTTAATTCATATTAAATAATATATGGTATATTTAATCAAAATCCCAATTGCGAATGCCATAGTCTCACTGGATCAAGACGGTTAGGAGCAGTTAAAACTCTTGTGGGATATTTACTATTTTTTAATTTTTTTTTTGTAAATATTGCCGCCGGAAAGTCAAAAAGGCTGAAGCGCCATTTCGGAAAGTTTACACTAGAGCACTTAAAAAAGTTAACTCAAGTAACTCAGCAAGAGCATTGAACAAAAAGCTAAAAAAAGTCCCAAGCTTGTGTCGCTTGAGTCGAGCCTTCTCCCGAATGATAAACATATTTTAGATGGCTGAAGAGCCACAAAAGTCTTCAGAATCAAACGAGAGTCAGAGCATTCGATGCAGAACAAAGAACTGATCAAAATTGCATATTTAACTCATTTTTAACAAAGTGTCGCTTAAGCCCTTTTGCTTTTCAGCGACAATGTGTTTTAGAGTAAGTTTACACGGAGCGGTTTTTTTTTGCGCGGGAAATTTCCCGCGGGAATTTTGCCGCGCCCGCGCCATCTTCAATACAAATCTTCGTGCGCTGAGAATTCTTCATCGTACGTGCAAACTAGGTAGGAAATATTCAATTGATTTAATTGAAGATAGAGCTGGGTGGTGGGAGAAGACCAACGATTTATTTATTGATAAGATATACAGTACAACTCTGCTGCTATAAAATCTGTGGCAAAATCCATCTCGGCGGTTAATCGAAGACTGCAGTTAATGTCAAACAAACCGCCAAAATCGACTCGCGTGAACGCTCACATATAGACGCACGTATAACCAAAGCCCGCGGCAGTTTTTTTAACGCTACTGACGAGCCCGCAAAAAAACCGCACCCAGAAAAAACGCCCCGTGTGAAGAATCAAATAAGACTACGGACACATCAGAATCCCGGCGCCATTTAAAAATACCGCTCCGTGTGAACTCTCTCGAGTAATTTCTGAGAAGCCCCCTTTGTAAAAAAACACGAACTACATTTTACCAAACACGAGATTTTTTGTTTGTTAACCTTTCCTTAACTATGATGTGTAACGACTACACATTGCTTCTAATAACTGTAATATCTCTATAACCATCATAAATACTGGCTTCAGATTGTAGGTACTATAATACATTAACGCATTGAATTAAAAAAATAGTGTTTATATTAATTAGCACTTATCGGACACATAGAGATATTTGGTTACAATTAGGAATAAATTCACCAATACAATCAAAGGTGTGCTAGTGTGTAACGTAGCTATGTTTATTCTAAAAAACCGCTATGGGATGCGAAGATATGCGGGCGAGAGAGTGTGCAAGAGTGTGCGGAGAGATACGATCTTACTCTTACTTGCCTTCTAGATACACAACGCCTACCAGCTTGAACTACTGGCAGTAGCTTTCGAGCATCCCTTGGAGGTGGGTTCTTTTGCCCGTTTTGTGAGCGTCTGCCGATGGTTTTTTCATGTAGTCAGTTTTTTAAATCCAATTATTATCACTGTTGACTTCAAATATGATTAATTTAAGCGATTGGCTTTGAATATTCTTATTTTTCAGATTTAAAGTAGCATTTTTTTACCTGTGTAATGATTACACAGCACCGGAACGCAAAGAATAATTTAGCACAGTAAGAGAAAGGTTAAAAGCACGTTACCCAGACCCAGCTATTTCAATGTTGTTGAATTGATATTGGAAATCCTGGGTACCTTCGATTACAGGAAAACGGTGAATGTGGGATTGTTGTAGCTAAACACCTGCGACGAGGAATGAACACGAATCGCTTACGACCATACAAACACCTTCAGGTACACGGCCAATCAATAAACAATACATCGCTCAGTGTTTTGGTTTGTTTAGGATCTGAGCCGATTTGTTGGGACAAATTGTATTCTCGCTAGACGGTATATTATTTTGTACTCAGCTATAAAACTGGTGTTGAAGTTTTTAGTTATTCAGTCATTCAGTTATTTATTATTTTAAAAACATTACAAAATTTTTATTTTAAGGCGTTTTTAAATAGAGCGAGTAAGTGTATTAATACACAATATTCATAAATATAAAACAATAAAAAAATATAAATTGCAATGAATGCAAAGTAAAGACAGTAAAAAATAAACAATAAAAAATTAGACAATTTAAACATAATTTTTCATCCAGATGATGAAAAAAAATAAATAAATAAATAAATTTAAAAAAAAACTAAGGAATAATTATACATACATAGAACACATACACTTTGTTTTTAACCACTTTTTTATTTAATATTTTATCTACTCTAAACCGGTAGACAAAATATTAAATAAAAAAGTGGTTAAAAACAAAGTGTATGTGTTCTATTTATAAATATGGCAAGCCACAAAGTTAATGCTTTTTACGAATAAATAATTATACAATTAGCAGGAATGCTTGTCGTTTGAACGAAGCTTCATTTATGCAAAATATATCGACATCCGAAGCGATTCGATTCAACAATATGATTGCCCTCCCCACCGGCATGACCATTGGCAAGTTGGTCCTGCAGGCCGGGAGATAAAACAACCTATGCTGCCGATGGCAAAGATAACCATCAGGAACATAGAAATGAATGCTCTCCATGATAGCTGAGTTTTCAGACCATCCACGAATCAATCTGAAGAAATGTGTTGCAATGTACACATCCCTTCTGACCTCTAGATGGTATGTTCCGAGCATACCCGAGAGAAAGTCGGTAGGATAGAGCCACGGGTAGTAACCGTACTCCCTCAAGTAAAGAAATCTCAGAAATTTCTTCTGAACCTTCTCCAACATGAGGGAGTACTTGACCTCGTGTGGACTCCAAACGATCGACCCACTCTCAAGTCTACTCCTTATTAATGATTTATATAAAATTTTGAGAACCCGGGTGTCTCTGAACTTCCTTGCGGTGCGTAAAACAAAAAGTTCCGTTTTATTAGTCAATATCTTCAATATTATGATTGATTTCCACTTAAATTATTTTAATAATACCAAAATTTTAAACTTTATTCCACTTTTTATTTATTTAAGATCTGACCAGTTTCACCTTATGAAGGGCATCTTCAGACTGGTACAATTTTAAGTAAATCTATGGCATATTTACTTTTGGGTTCGGAATGAACGCTTATTGAGTCTCATAGTGAACATCTGTGACTTGAGGTTTTCTTTTATTGCTGACAGAGGCGGCTTTACAATAACATTCAAAAATACATTCGGGTAGTTGGGAGACGGGTTACAGGGAAGCGTTAGAAACGTTTGTGGGCTTAAAAAAAACCCACAAATTGTATTATTTTTTTGATTTAATAAAACAAATTTGTAACTTTATTCCACTTTTATTATTTTGACTCGACCGTTTTCAGCTTATGACGGCCATCTTCAGACTAGTACAAGTGTTTGTTAACCTACGGCTTATATACTAAGCTAATACTAATAGTATATAAGCCGTAGGTTAACAAACACTTGTACTAGTCTGAAGATGGCCGTCATAGGCTGAAACCGGTCCAGTCAAAATAATAAAAGTGGAATAAAGTTACAAATTTGTTTTATTAAATCAAAAAAATGGAATTCCACCACGAATTAACAGTTTCAAAATTAGAGGTATTATTTTTTATTTCCATTTATTTATTTTTGACCGGACCGGTTTCTGTTTATGGATTTTTGTCCGAAATAAACGCTCTATAAATATCATATTGAATATTTGTGACTTGTGTCCTCTGCACACGAAGATACTCAAAAGAAACTGATCATGGACGACAGTTACTAACCAGTCCGCGGTGATTTCAAACCTTTGTGAGTAAATGAGACACCGCACACCACCACACAGAAAACTAACGATTTCGATCACTTGTGAGTAGCCCGAGTGTGCGGAGCTGCGTCACTAAAGAGTTAGTAACCGGTTAGTAATTTCAATAATAAATCAGTTCAGTTTCTTTTGAGTAACCTCGTGTGCATACAGACTTAGTGTTCTATTTTGTTGTTAAAAGGTCAGAGCAATAATTTACGGAGGGATAGCTTTAGAAAATAGTGTAGTCAGAACTTTTGATTTTTTCCTTATTCGGCCATGGCTAGGATTTTCATAGATACACCTTTTTACATCCATTCATAGTACATGTTTATTTGTAAAACCATTCTTTCACAACATTGTTATCAACAGAAATATAGGATATAACCTCAAAAACCGTTGGGTTATGTCGCACAACAAAACGTGCTTACATTCATAAAAGTGGTGCGATATTATGTGGCAACTTGTCTTGTCTTTTTCTCTCTCACGGTTTAAAAAGTAATTTATCGTAAATTTGTATAGGTTGTGTTAAAATATTTAGCTCTCTCTCTCCATATATATTCTAACATTAAGAGTGACTTTCTAATTACAGTTTAAAAATAACTACCATTCGAATTATGTCATGTAATATGACGAGCATTAAAAAAAAACAAACTTTAAAGTAAAACGAATTCACACTCGTGTAAAGTTTGTTCAGATTGTATACAACAAACTGTACATTGATATTCACTCGATCAGATTTTTTAAATTAATCTTGACAATTTTAAACTTTCTAGATATGGTGTTATTTATTCAAAAGTCTCATTTCAGAGTATTTTTATCATGGTCCTTGACAGGTCCTTTACAACATCAAAGATTCGATTAAGAGGAACATTTTCGTAACCCCGTAATACGTGGGATTTCCATTAGAAAGCAAGCCTCTTGAAGGGCTTCCCCTAACTCGAGTAGCAAATAATAATGTATATTTCTAATGGACATAAGTCACCCCGTTCCAGCCTCATAATCAAGAGTACTATAATAATAAACCCAATCTGTCCCTCTGAAGGCTCAGCTGCTGAGATGTCTGTCGGTTGAAAGCTCACATCAAAGAAATATTGAAATCTCAAAAATCGGGAATTCATGTTATTTCTGTTACCCCTTGAATAAGATTGGAATCTGAGAGCAATCATATACCAGAAAGCGCTGCTGTAGTCAGTTTTGATGAGTTTTGTTGGACTCGGCTAGACCTGGGCTTGGCTAGGACTAGGGCTGGTGTATTAATTCATCCATTCATAGCACATGTCGACATAATGTTTTTGTTTATTCGTATAGCCACTTTTTCGCAGTATTGTTATAAACAAAAATATAGCATATAACCTAAAAAACCGTTGACATATGTCCATTTATGTCACATATCAAAACGTGTGGGCGGAGTCAACGAAGACGTGGCACAAAAAGAACATCCTTATTATACTTTAAAGCGGTGTGATGATTAAAGAAATTTTGCTGTCTCTTTCTTTCTCATTGTGTACGACGTAACAACCCGGAGAAAGTGATTTATCCCAAGTTTGTATAGGTTGGGTAAAAATAATTAGCTCTCTCTCCATACATTGTCACTCCAAGACATTATGTAACTTCGTATATATAACTATCTAACCACCACGCCGTTTCCCCGCAGCGGTAGGCAGAAAAGACGGACCGCCATACAACTCTGTCTTGGAACACTGCTTCGTTCACATTCACCGTCTCATACATACTCTTCTGTTATTGTTCTGACTCTTCACGTGGCCCGATTCAAGTATTTGATTTACTTGATCGTGCCATGTTTTTCCTCGGGCGTCCCCGACTTCACATTTTCTTTTCACACTCCTTTCTTGGTTCATTCGCTCTACATGCCCAAACCATATAAGCGCACCTTTCTCGATTCTATTCATGATGCTTACATCAACCTTGCATTATTTCTGGATATTCACATTTTTAACACGGTCATAAATATATTTATATATAATTTTTTTTTTTTTATATAATTCAATTGAATTGAATTTAATATTATTATTGGCCTTAAACGCCGAAACAGCTGTAACTAAAAACAAAAATAAAAAAACTTAAAATAGCAGAACTCAATAATAATAATATTAAATTTAATTCAATTGAATTATATAAAAATTAAAATGGAGTTCTACAAATTGAACACAAAAAATATTTAAAAAAAAAAAATATATATATATATATATATATATAAAAAAAAACGGTAATATATACTTAAGTCGCACAAATGCCTAAGGGATCTCATTTTTACAGCATTCAGTCTACTTTCATCATTTCTCTGCCATTTTTTTATTTGCGCCAACAGCGTTTAGTCCTCCATTACTTGCTGCGTTCAACCTCATTTCAAAATCATTTCCAGCCTTTCCTCAAATCCAGTGGGACTGTGGCGTCCCCAATCGGGGTATGTTTTGAGGCTGGAGGCAGTTGGAGGGAAAAGATTGGGCAAGACAATTTTTACTACTTTTTAAAATCTATTTTGCCATGTATAATTCTCATTCCTCTTTATTTTTTATTTTTGTTGAGAATTTGAAACTTGTTCTATTATATGTCCTTACACAAGAAAAGAATAGTTGAACAGTATTGCAAATGTGGAGCAATAATGAAGAGGTGATGAAGTAATAATAATGAAATCTTAGATGTAAGTTACTAGTTATAAGTTATACTCAGTAGTTAGTTACACGCCATAAGTCCTTATTGTAAGTCACTAGTTGAAAATATTAGTTGTAAGCCATTAGTAATAAATCTTAACTGTAAGTTATTAGTTATAAGCTTAAGTGATAAATTATAGGTTAGATGAATTAATTTGTAAAGCGCCCTTGAGGTGATCTTCCCACAAAAACGGCGCTATAAAAGTAATCCATTTATTATTATTATTAAAACCAAAAGCATATTTCTGGGTAACTCGTTTTTGTCACATAAAAAAAAAAACAATTTATGTCAAAATCCCACGTATTTTACAAACAGCTGAGGCCACTGTGAAAAGCGAAGGTTTACGAAACAACTCTCATAATAACAAAACTGAAGTGGGTTTTGGGTAATTGGCAAAAATTGAAAAGTCGAATAAAGGGCCAAAAGACCCAACGTCAGAAGTAATAACCTGTAATAATCGCTTCGCGACCGACCGAATGCTTCTTGGGTGAGGCGAGCTTTTGTTCGGGGATGATGAATAAACTATAATCACTTTCCCTTAAATACTTTTTATGGGAAGAATTTATGTAATATTATAATTAAACCTTTAACTAAACATGGTTTACTACTGCACAGGAGTGCGATGAGAATGAATAGGGGTAAATGGTGTTTTTACAGAATCGCTCTGCTTTTATACCTGCATGGTCAAACTTAAAGTATCAGAGTCCAAACATGTGGTCCTAGGAATAATAATACATGTCAAAAGACATTTTAGAAAGCGATGTTAAGATATAAGTCATGAGACAGAAAGACACTAAGAAAGCAATAATAATAATAATAATAATAATATTTGGACGATTTGTATAGCGCCGTTTTTGTGAAAAATCACCTCAAGGGCGCTGTACAGATCTTATTTTCTATTATTACATATCAATTCCTAGTTTAAAGAAGAAAATAAACAGGAACATACTTACCTGGCAGGTCCCATCAGATAGACACACTTCTTAACTTAAAATCGTAATTATGATTTTTTTTTAAATTATTCTTTTTATTATTATTATTTTTTTAATTATTCTTTTTTTATTATTTTTTTTTCCGATTTAGGGCATGGGAGCGAAATTAAGTAATAGACTTTCTGAATTTGTCGTAGAGTACAGGATTTGGTTAAAACTTGTATATCTAAAGGTGATTCGTCGAGAGGCAGATTATGTTGAGATTCTTTTAATAAATTTAAGGATATGAGAGTCTGAAACGTTTTGAGGTTGGACCTAAATTCTGTTGGGCTCGTATTGATAACGCAATTAGGATACAATAGGAGTTTGGTAAGGATGCTTAGTGACATGGGTAAGCTGGAGATGTGCTAAACTGGTTGGCACATTACAAACCATTCAACCAAAAATATTTTATATTTTCGTGGAAAGTAGTTACTTTGTGGTTTGACATATTTACAGAAATTAAAAAATAACTTAGCTTAAGCATCATCAGGGTACAAAATTAAACTTAACAAAATATACAAAGTGTGCGGTTATATACACATACAGAGGGAAAACAAAATATAAAATAAAATAATAGAACAATGAGAAAACAATAGAATAACCAATCAATTTCAATAAATTATCTTTCTCTCGCGAAACCGGTCGGCCATAAAAACTAAAATAATATCCACGGTCTTAAACAAAGCTGTTTTTTAATTTCTTAAAAAAAATATATTTTAACCATTTAAACTATGACACCGAATCTGAAAAAAACATGCATAAATATTCGGGATAGGTAAAAAATAGTAGACTTGATAAAATTTGACTGGAAAAGCTTCAAAACAAAAACCCCCAAAGTAAGATAAGACAATTATTGATTAATTAATTAGGTCGCATCAAACGTAACAAAGTTAGAAAACTCTAAGCTGTTTCAAAACCACCTGTAGTTCTAGCAAGCTTTTTGGGTCTCAAAATGACAGTTGAGTCACCTTGAAGGCTTTTCTGGTTTAACTATTTAAGTTTGAAAAATGGCCCCATTTCCTGTTCCTGATACGCGCCGGCAACGGATTGAGTTGCCCCCTTGGAGTAAGAATATATGGAGAGGTACCTTTGCAAAACAGTGTAGTCAGGTCGATTGACTTTGTACTGGCTCAATAGAAAGAGACAAAGATATATTAAAGGATGTTGGATAGCCTATTAGTTACCGCCCACACGGGATTCGGACATTTTTAATAAACGCATTTGAACACATTAAACAAAACAATATCAATACACCATTAAAACGATTTATAAAGTTTAAATATCACACAAACACTAATTGTAGAAGGTTTACCTAAATGATGATGAAAGTTTTTTATTGATTTAAAAAAAAAACTAACTATCACGCCGTTTCCCCGCAGGTGTAGGCAGAGAGGACGGACCGCCATATACCAACAACCAACTCTGTCTTGGCACACACTCCTTGCTTCATTTACATTCATACATCGTCTATATATTAATCATGCATTGTTGATGTATGCACCTGTAAAAAATACTTTAAATGCATGTAAATCAAAATAATAAGTAGTGTTTAAGTTAAAATATTATTAGTCAAAAAGAAAATGAAATAATTAGATACTTGTAAACTTAAATGTACAAAATAATTAATGTAAAAAAAAAAAAATTATGTTTTTATATCATTGAAAATGTGAAAATTCTAAAGTTTGGTCAAAAATATTTAAAACTGTTGAAATACCTCTGAAAAGTGCCGTATCTTTGTTTGCTCTTATTTGAATATTCACGCACAGGACATATCACCATCATGTTTGATTTATTTGTATGACCACTGCAAGTTTTTAAAGCAACACAAATATGGTAAATAAACTCAAAATCCATTGACGTAAGTTATAAGACTCGGTGATGTGAAGTTAGCACAGACGGAGGACATTCTTACATACTTGGAAGTGCTGCAATATTATGTGAATACTTTTCTTGTATCTTTCTCTCTCATAGTATACGACGTAAAAACCCAAAGAACGTGATTTATCGCAAATTTGTATTGGTTGGGTAAAAATATTTAGCTCTCTCTCAATGAATATTCTTACTCCAAGGTTGCCCCCACTCTACCTCCGCCAGAGCCTTCCGCCAAGGAGGATGTACCGCACTTAGGATTAGGAGGCCATCTTTAGAGGTGACTTTATTGGGCATCCAACCTCATTTTATGATCCAGAATAAGGTGTCTACTTAGCACTAAGTTGAATACTGGCGATTAGATCCTCGATTGTTGTAGGATGTTGGTTGGATAAAGCATTATCACGTCGTTAGGTTCGTTATAAAGCATCAGCAGTAGCGATGGAGTGTGACTTAAGTTATGTTGAACTGGAATGGTATCCAGGGTGTTTGGTAGACGACTTGTAAAACTGAGGAAAGAAATGGAGCTTTAAATTTAATAAACGAAAATCAAAGTAGACAAAGAAGGTGTCATGCGAATTCATCGTCTATTCAACAATTCGATCGCTGCTCTCCAAGTAATATAAAATTAAGTGTGGTGTTTCGTTGTGACTTGTTTCGTTAACAATATAACTGTGAAAAAAGATTGAAGAACTTTTACGTCAATTACATTGGTGAGTGAATAGTTTCCCATTTTCCCTTCATGCCAATTATCTTTCCACATCCATAATCGGACAATTCCATCAAGTAGTATATGGTTAGTTTATCATTTAGAGTCAAATATTTTTCGAAGTCATCTGAAACTGAAAACACATTAGGTGTTTTATCGCAACTTCGGATCCAAGATTCGTATAATATTAAATTTCAGCAAAGTGAATCTTAAATTATACCGATTCAACACGTACGAGTATCTTGGATAAATAATAGCGCGTGTGAAGTGTCAGAGGAAAAAAATTAACCGTTTCGTCCACATTCAAAGATGAGCTCTTCGTCTATTTTGTATAGTGTTGATACGGCACAAGAGTCTCAACTGCTCTCAACCGCCAAGAGCTGGGTGGGACAATGCCATCCCCATTTGGGGTACGTCGTGAAGCTGGACCCTTACAGCCAACGTGTTTGAGAGAAAACAGCTACCACGGATTTTATTTTGTGATTGCAGCAAACAGTTATTTTGAAATATATGCACATAACTATATTTAGATTTCTTAGATTATTTTCTCTTAACCTCTGCCTTCAATCAACCCCCCTCTTCCCCCCTGGTTATTTTCCCGTTTTGGGGAAAAACATATGTGGTAACGTTAGTTGTGATGCGGCCTAGACAAAATTTGACCTCGGTCAAAAAGTGAAATTTAATGATATTTTCTAAGAAAGCAATTACTTTGTGGTTTGAAATATTTAACGATTAAAAAAAATGTACCCTGATGATGCTTATTAGGCTGTAAGAAACCAGTCGGTCTTAAAAATTAAATTAAAATCTCTTGTCTTATACAAAGTTATTTTTTGCATTTCATGAAATTGAGTTCAATTTTTTTCTGTATATGACGGATTCTCAACAGTACTCTTATTAAATCGCTTCTAAATTCGCTTCTCACAGCTTAATTAGAAATAAATTCATTTCTTTAACATTAACAACAATGAAAGGTTGTAATAACAGAGGGGGTTTAAATCGTCCATCTGTCTCTTCCTAACTCCATATTATATTTAATTCAGTAAAATTTTCCATACTATTGTAAATTTCCCCTCACCCCTACCACACGCCATCTATGAGAGGAAATTACGACCACAACTTTGGTAATTAATTAAACAATTGTATTCTAACTCCACAAGGGATGCTAGTCTCTTCTGTGATAAGAAGTTAGTCTTGCGTAGGTCTGCGGGGAACAATCATAGGAAGATATTACAACACGACAATAATTATATTAATAAATAAACAATGGAGCTATTTATATTTATTAAAAGTTTTTCAGAGAAGGGTTTTCTTGTAGTTTTCTTCAGAATAAATAAACTTTAACGTAAATCTAAAGTGTATTTGTTGTCGAAACAAAGAAACGGAACAGCTCGAAAGTCGTATTACAACTTGAAATAATTACGTTTCTAAAAAAAAACTCCCCAGATGAAGTCAAAGTAACTAACCATCACGCCGTTTTACCGCAGTGGGAGGCAGAGAAGACGGACCGCCATGCAACTCTGTCTTGGCATACACTCCTCCTCATTTACATTCATACATCGTCTCATACATACTCTTCTGTTTTTCTGATTTTTCGCATGGCCCAGCTTTATGAAGAAGGGTTGGTGTTGTATATTCTAGTAAATAATGTTCATTACGCCCGCCTGTCAGTGACAGTCAGTTTTTGATTAAGGTAGGAAGCAGAAAAAACAGCGGATTAATTGATAATAAAGATGGGTACCAACAGATGTCACTGATTGTAATTGCATTTGTTCTGTAAAAGCACTGCCTAAATATCAACACAAACGAGCCACTTGAACGTGCGCACACCTCATAGCATACATATTTAGTGTAGTCTAGTGGGCATAGATAATCTACTCTGAAATTGGCGGTGTTTGGGCATATGTAGTTACTGCTTTCGACACGTTATAGTATGACGGTCGGTGGGGCGCTCGCGGCGGTGCGATTATTTGAACTTCGTGCGCATTTTAGAAAGTATTGATTTATTTTTTGCAATTCCATATTATTTAATCCAATATAATTCATATTTACATACGAGTACGGCGGGGAAGGCAGTGCTTATGTGCCTATATGGAGTGTACGACTCTGCCTCCCGTGCATTCTTTCATTTAGTGTATGTCTCTAAATGTTTATCTGAACTTGCCTTATATTCTGCAGTTCTAGTCACGAGACTTCAAACAACCACAAGCGGAGAATTTACGAACGTTTCCCGAACCCTTCCGAAGTTTGCCGAAGCATTTCTCAGTGTAACTCAGCGAGACGGCCAAAATCGAATACGGTGGAACTTCTAATCGATCATAAAAATAAATAAAAATTGGTGAAGCGATTCAAAGGCATTTCGAATCGTCAATAATAATCATAAGATACGGCTATGAAGAGACACGCGATGTGAGTATTTAGTTTTATAGATTTTATTTGAACGTTGAACAGAAAATATAAAGCACGCGCAGAAGAAACGTTTGGGACCGTCAAATAGAAGACAAAGTTCCATTCGCGAGGATATTTTATGGAATCGTACAAAAAATTTACGTTTTATTTAGGATATTTTGACTGCTCAAAAGTGGTTATGTTTAAATTTAAAACAGTAAGAAACCATTATGATGTTAAAGAAGTATTGCTTTAGAAAAGGGAGGATTATGTTGGAGGTTGATTACAACTTGTAATACATTCATATCATCGCCGGAAAGGTAAAAGTAAAAGAGCTGAAGCGCCATTTTGGGAAGTTTACACCAGAGCACTTTAAAGTTTTTTTTCATAATTCTTCAGTACTCTAAATTAAAAATGCTCTCCCTAAGTTACCTGAAGCGCCAAAAAGCTAAAAAAAGTCCCAAGCTTATGTCGCTTGAGTCAAGCCTTCTCCAAAGTGGTAACTATATTTTAGATGGCTGAAGGGCCACCAAAGTATTAAGAATCAAACGAGAAAAAAAAACTGGTCAAAGCTGCATAATTTACTCATTTTTGACCAGAGTGTCGTTTAAGCCCTTTTACCTTTCCAGCGAAGATATGCAGATATTTTTATTAAAAAAACGATAAAAGTAGACAGTATTTTTCATTGTTTACAAAATCTTTAAAAGTTTCGTAAAGATAAACAACTTTTGTGATTTTATTCCAAAACATTTCAGCTTCAAAAAATAACTCAATATCTTAAGAAGTTTTTTTATCAAACATTCCATAAATCATTAATTACGCCTCCATTGTTTAGTCTCGGAGGTGAAGGCAACGTGGTATTCTTACAAATTTAATAAAGTGACTAATTTTTAATTGCGCGATAAAACGAAAATTGTGGGAATTTTTTCACTGCGTAAACAAAGAATCGCTTATTATGGCTCTCTTGCTGAAGATGGGAACGTCTGTCGAATAATTAAGTGTTGTTTTTTTAACAAGGCAGTTAGAGGTAAGTGATGTTCGAAGGAATCTACGATCAGTGAGAAATCTCTGCTTGAAATATTTGTTGGAAATTCTGCCAATAATAGTGTTGTAATATACATGATATTATTTCACTTTATTGTCTTTTATTTACATCTACTTCATGCCGAAAACAGAGTAGAATAGAAGAAATTGAAAAGGACTTGATTTGTTATATTATCTTGATCTTTTCGTGACTGGAAACGTTTACCATTTTTTCAAGTCCGTGGGTAGAAAATCCCTCTTTATCTTCCATCTTACTCAATTGAATTATATTGGAGTAATTATTAAAATCATTGATTTATAACAGTTAGTGGGAAGATGATTGAGTTATTATATCTCCGGTGGGTTAGTTTCAGTGGCTGCAGGCAGCTCCACTTCACTTATCCAATTTACATTGATTCATTTCTGACCTTTCGGGAGCTGTTCCAAAATATAATTAACCGTAAAAAATATAACTAACATAAAGTAAAAGTATGTGTAATGATAATCCATCATAATAAATCAATGGAACTGAATAATCAATATGGTAAGAGTAGGCAGAGAGGATTTGGCGTCGCAATCAATCTCAGAGCAATAATATACAAGAGAGAGCGCTGCTGCAGTCAGCTTTTATGAGGTTTGCCGGACTCGGCTAGAGCAGGGCGTGGCCACGACTAGAGCTAGGGCATTTATACATCCATTCGTAGCACATGTCGATATAATGTTTTTGTTTATTCGTATAACCACTTTTTCACAGTATTGTTATAAACAAAAATATACCATGTAACCTAATAATCCGTTGAGTTATGTTCATTTTTTTCGCGTATCAAAAGGTGTGGGCGGAGTCAACGGAGACGCGGGACACGAAGAACATTCTAACAATACTTTAAAGCGGGGTGATAATATGAGAGATTTTGTTGTATCTTTCTTTTTCACGGTGTACGACGTCGATGAAGTACATAAGATTTCACTTAATATTCGATAAAGAATTCAGGCTAACAATAGGCGGAGATTTGACGTCTCTATCCGCCGACTCTCGAGCGGCAACTGAGCTAAAAACGGCCTAAGGCGGGTGGGCTAAGGAACAAATGTACGCCGCAAAAGGGGGACATATATGGTCGAGTTTGCTGTAGCAAGCTTAGAGGAGTAGGAGTAGTGCCCGAAGTATTCATTTGAATTAATTCTGATGAACATAATACTAAAATATCAAACATTTTCCAAGGAATATCTCGGGAAACAAATAATTCATCGCATCGAAAAATAAAATCTGGTCCTTGCCGATTATTTTACTGTGGAAAAATGGTTTGCGAATTTTCTAAATCATTTAGCGGTAAAAAAATGGTAAGGGTCAGTTTTTATTAATCTCAAATACTAATTACTTACATCCCGAGTGTGTCCTTGAAAAACATTTGATATTTTTTGTCACGGATTCATCAGAAACAATTTAAATGTGAATCTCGGGCAAACCCCTCGATTTTGGTCGATGACCGGTTAGTTGGTCGAGCGGTCCAAAGCGTCGGTTTCCCACCCAGGTGTCGCGGGTTGAATTCTGTGCTAGCATAATTCTCCACCATTGCACCACCAACATTTAACGTTTTAATAGACCAAATTCTAATGTAACTTTACAAATATATAAAGAAGACATTTTAAATAAAACCGAACCATTCAATAATACAAAAAATCTTAGACAAAAATGCACATTACCAATCCCGATATGTAAAAAAACAATAGGCCAGCAAAGTTATAAATATCTAGGAATAAAATTCTTTAATAGTTTACCAGAAAAAATAAGATTAATTAATGATGATCTTAAAGAATTCAAAACACAATTAAAAAACTACACTGCAAACTTAAAATAAATATCTTTGAAAAATCATTACAGCATATTATTAGTAACTAAATAAACAACACCCCCTCATACACACAAGCATTGCTTTTTTATGAGGGTAATTTATAATTTATAATGAAATGTTTACATTTAAAAATATATATATTGATATAACACTTGTATAACACTACTATGTATTATGTTTGATAATAAAAAATAATAAAAAAAAAATAATAAAAAAAAAAACTAACTTGCTTGAAATGGCCTTAGCCGTGTTTGGTAACCAGATCTGAATAACCAGATACTTCCTAACGTTCCTCTTCCCCATCTTCTTCCTCTCCCCACTACTTTCAACCTCACAATTTACCCCAATTTGGGATGC
Organism: Drusus annulatus; assembly: GCA_022651775.1. Lineage (NCBI taxonomy): Eukaryota > Metazoa > Arthropoda > Insecta > Trichoptera > Limnephilidae > Drusus > Drusus annulatus. The sequence goes on from JAGWCC010000058.1 coordinate 505,488, forward strand.
CATAGTCTCACTGGCTCTAGGCGGTTGGGAGCAGTTGGAACTCTTGTGCGGTATTCATATAAAAAAGACTTTAGTCGTGTTTAGTGAGCAGATTTAAATAGCCAGGTACTTCTCAACCTTCCTTTTCTCCATATCCTTCCCCTCTCCACTTTTTTCAATCTCACAACATACCCCAAATGGAGATGCCATAGTCCCACTGGCTCCAAGCAGTCGGGACCAGTTGAGGCTTGGTGCGGTATTCACATTTAAACATAATTAATTAATTTACTTTTATTTTTTAAATTGTTAATGGTATTATAGACAGCCCTGATTTACTTAGCTTAATTACCTTCCATGTACCTAACGGAACCACTCGATTAAAAATTCTTTTTAAATGTAACGATAATATCAGGACTGAGTCATTTAAATACTCGCTTGTACCTAGATTGCATACAGTGGGCAATTCTTTCGCTGAAACAGTAGATATATTCAACTGCACTGAATCTAGTTACAAGAAGGCTATTGTAGCATACCTCTTTCAAAAATATTACTGTTAATTTATTGCATTATAATATTTCCATTACCTTACTTATGTTTTTGGGTGCTAATCATTTACTCTATGTTATTTTTACGTCACTATTATTTAATGTTATATATTACACTGTTATGTAAAAGCCCAAAAGGGCGAATATAATTAAATAAATAATTATTAAAAATGAAACATCGACCATCTGTATATTTACCCGAAGCTCTCAGACTGTGGAGTTGCTATTGTGATTGGTTTGTGGAGGAAATCCATTATTTATAAATTGTCGTCAATCTACAGGCTAATAAAACCACCAACATCAAATCAATCAACTTTGTACCTTTTAATCATCGCTGTAGGGGACTACCCACGTGTTATCGGAAATAGGAACACACCGTCGGGCTGTAGCCGAAGGGTTAGGCAGAGCAAGGCACCGAATGCCACTGGTATTAACTAACAACGCAATAATGTATTTAAATTATTTATTTATTTATTAACGCCCTAGTGGGCCTTTACAACAAATTTGTACAATATATTGATGTTGACAGGTAAAGCATTATGTGATAGCACATGATACATTAAAAAATAAACCAAAATAGTACATGCTTCTTGAAAAAATCAAAATAAATATATAACCAGTGAAAAATACAAAATCCAATATAAAAATTACAATAATACATATAAAAGCCTAGAAGAGAAAAATATATTTTCACTATTGTCTGGTAGACTCGTATATTTCAGTGAAGTATTTGTGAAGAGTTCGTTTATAGCAAGTGGAACAACAAAGTAACACAGCAATAATTGTATATGACATACAACATGTTTAACTTGTTTAATTTACCTAATAATGCTATACAACTCCAATCTGAATCTCATAATGGGATACAGAAAAATATCAACATAACTAAATTCGTTTCCAAGCCTATGTAACCTTTGGACTGGGGAGTTCATTGCATAGTTAGTTCTTAATGAATCAACATGAAACAACTCAGAAAGTCTTGTGTCACGATTAGGTACTTGGAGCGATATCAGCTTATTTAAATCAGGTGCATCCAGTGCACCGTTAACCAATTTGAATAAGAGTACTAGGTCACTCATGGTTCTTCTACAAGATAAGTTAGTTATGTTTAATATTTTCATTAAGCTAGTATAGTTAATTTGTTAAATAGGTAATGAGATTTTAAAATTGATGAACCTAAGAAATTTGTGTTGGACTCTTTCAATTTTCAATTGATGATTTTTAAATAAATAATGAAGTGAAGTGATAGCTTTGTATAAGACAACAGATTTTATATTATTTTTTTATAACCGACTGGTTTCGCTTAGTCTAAGCATCACCTGGGTACAAAATTAAATAATTTTAATAATTGTGCGGTTATATATACATACAGAAAGAGAACACAATATAAAATAAAATAAGAGAACCGTGAGAAAACAATTGAAAAACATTCAAAATTATGAATTTTAAAAAGATCGTACCTTCAATAAAAGCACCGGCGCTCATATTTTTTACAAAAATAATCAAGGCAACAGATTGAATTTATATTTATATTTTAGAAGTGCTTGTTGTGCATTTTATATTGGTAAAACAACCCATAATGTCAATGTTTGAATCAAAGAACATCAAAGATGTTTAAATAACCACGATTTTTTATAAATCATCTTATTGGTAAAGATCAAACCTTCATATTTTTCACAAAAATGATCATGGCGTCAGATTAAATTATTTAGAAGCACTAGAAATGAAGAAAGCCATTAAAATGAATAGTCATGTTCTTTATAATAAGTGAAATTTGTCTAGTTGTACAATATTAGGTATATTTTTGCTGGGTGTAAGAAGAGTGGATAAAACGCCATAAACATTTATTTAACGAAATCTTCCTCGCTTCTAATTAATGCATACATCTTTGTACACCGATTAAATAATCAAAACTGTAAACAGAGAGCTAAGTCTTATAAAAATAACCCGTTTCCCGTTGCATACTCGTACGTTTAATTTGATTCTTATTTGCACAGATCTCAAAAGTCACCGCTGAATTTACGACTGAATTTGCGAAGCGGAACACTCTGCCAAGGGAAACTGACGGAATAATAGAGACAATCATTTCTCCATTAATCAATTTATCTTAAGAATTTAATCCCAGGGTCCTTTTGTAATCTTCTCCATTAACGAGCCTTAATTTCCCGCTGGAGTTGGTCGGTGAGATTTTGATAAACGGGAAAAGATACAGATAGATGGAGGAGGCAGGGGACCAGGTAGATCACAGACATTCTCCGAGGGAAGGTTCTTTCTATTCATACCGTGGAGAGAAAGATTAAATATTTTAACCCAACCTATACAAATTTACGATAAACACTTTCTCCGGGTTTTTTACGTCGTAAACCGTGAAAGAAAAAGAGACAAGGCAAGTTGACACATAATATCGCACCACTTTTGGGCATGTAAGCATGTTTTCCGTCTCCGGCGACTTCACCATTAACGACAAAGAACAAAACAGGTTTCAAATTCTCCAAAATAGAGCAATGAGAATTACACTTAGGCGAAATAGATACTCAAAAGTAACTAAAATGTCAAAGGAACTAAATTGGCTAACAGTAAAACAGATGCTAACATTAAACACATTGATGTTTATACATAAAATGAAGAACAACTTGTTACCAAAATATTTTTCTTACCAAATTATCTACAATGTTGATATTCACAAATATAATACAAGGGTATGCAAAGAAATTAGACTACCAGAACAGAATAAAGCCAACACATAAATAGCTTACTATATAAAGGGGTGAAATCTTATAATCCGCGGCCGGAAATAATCAAAATTATGCCTTTCAATAAATTCAAATAGCCTGTAAAAATTATTTAAAATGCATATAAATCAAAATAATAAGTAGTATGTAAGTTAAAATATTATAAAGTTAAAAAGAAAATGAAATAATTAGCTACTTGTAAACTTGAATGTACAAAATAACTAATATAAAACAAAACAAAAAACTAAACTTAACCCACTACGTTTTGATATGCGACATAACTCAACGGATTTTGAGGTTATATCCTATATTTTTGTTGGTAACAATACTGTGAAAAGATGTTAAAAGGTGTGTCCACGAAAACCCTAGCCACTCCCGAGTCAGGAAAAAAACAACAATCCTGACTACACAAGCTATCCCTCCTGGTATATTATTGCTCTGAGAAAATAACTTTGTATAACAGGAATAAATTACGTGACATTAAGTGTCAAAAAGTTCGTACAGCGAATCGGGGACCTTCATTTATCAAATAAGGTAATTATGGTGCGTTAATGTTAACAGAGGCATGAATAAACCTTTCTTTGGTCTCCACTTTTTTTTAGCAACCTTATCAACTTTATTCCCTCAAGGATAGGCTGTACGTGTTTAGTGTTCAGAACCAGGAAGAGAAGGCTTTACACGAAATGCGTGCCACGTGACACCTGTGACGCCAAGTGTTCCAAATAGGAAATATTCCAATCCTAGGCCAACTTCGGTGCCACCTTCAAACATGTCCCTACCTACAACCCTATGAGGTATATGGCGTTTGGGGCGCGGGTGGGAGTGGGGTGGTAATGAATATTGAAACAATACGCAAGATTCATACCATGCAAATGACAAGTATAGCTTACCAAGCGAAAGCTTCACTCTGATAGCTTCTAGCAATCTAAAATAGTTCTTATAAATCTCTTAAGGTATCATTTACTCACACTCGCTAACTAAATCTACATATATATTTATTTGATAAACGCCCATTGGGCTTTTACGGGAAAAGTAAATTGTATTGCAAGTGTAGCAATAAAGTTTCACAGCAAGAATTGTGTACCCGAGGTAACAGGACACACAAGTAAACAATATATACGGTAGCGGTCCTAATCTACGAAGTGCTCCAAGCGGTCGGTCTCGTTGTATGCGAGACGACGGGGTTGACTGCGGGTCTTGGCTTCCAAGTGAAGATGCTGCCGGTCTGGTACAGAGAGAGGGGTAGTCGAAGTTAGGCCGTCACGATGATGTAATTTATTGAGTCGTGAGATCAGCTTAACTCCCGCGACAGAGTTCGAAAGATTAAAGTAAATTATCTCTAAGGTTGATCCGGTCGAGCGGTGATTGGTTGGCCGCAAGCGTTCGCGATCGCGTCTCCAGCTGACGTATACCCTAATTCCGGCCTGAAGTCCCCGGGTCGAGCGGTGATTGGTCGGCCGCAAGCTTTCGCGATCACGTATACAGCTGGAGTATACTGACATTTTTCTCGCTCCACCGGCTCATTCATGACGTCATTATGACGCAATAAGCCGGTGAGGGAGAAAAATGTCTGGCTTGAAGAGAATTAATTTATCCTAGATTATTTCACTAACCGTGGCTCAGTACGTCCGACACAAATTATATATGAAGATAATAATTACAAAGTCGATAAGAAGGAAACAACAAATCAAACAAGAAGTAAACAACATATTCATTTATGTATGACATACAACGTGTTCAATTTACCTAATTATGTTATATAACTCTATAGATCTATATTTCATGATAGAATATATAAATATATCAACAGAATTAAATTTGTTTCCAAGCCATTGTAACCTTTGGACGGGGGAGTTCATTGCATAGTTAGTTCTTGATGAATCAACATGAAACAACTCAGAAAGTCTTGTGTCACAATTAGGTACTTGTAGCGTTACCAGCTCATTTAAATCAGGTACATCCAGTACACAGTCGACTAATTTGAATAAGAGTACTAGGTCACTCGCGGTTCTTCTGCGAGATAAGTCAGTTATGTTTAATATTTTCACTAAGCTAGTATAATCAATTTGTTCAGTAGGTGAAGGGAGCTTAAAATTGATGAACCTTAGAAATTTGAAAAAAAAAAACAACATACACTGGTTTAATCTTGAAGTAACAATATATGGAGGGAGAGCTAATTATTTTTACCCAACCTACACAAACTTGCGATAAATCACTTTCTCCGAGTTTTTACGTCGTACATTATGAGAGAGAAAGAGACAACAAATTTCATAGACCGCTTCTATGTACTGTAAGGATGATATGAGGCTTGTAGAAACAAACACGGCAAAGTCCACCAATAATGGAAAATGAGTTAAATATGAGGTTCGAAAGAGTAAAAAAAATGCTTAATGATGCAATGTTGCTTTCCTAACAAATACGGCCCTAAACTATTTATTTTTACGGATTAAAATTGAAGTCCATAACAAACTCGGCAAAGTCCACTTCTTTCCAAATCAAAGACGGCAGTTTTCAAACGGACCAATAGGAGCGTTGTAAATAGCTTTTTTCAAGATGGCGGCTCTTTATGTTTCATACAACATTACAACCGGATTGTCTCCTCAGCTGCTTAGTTTCTAGGTGTTTTTTACTATATTTTCGTAATTTTTTTTTATTTTTTATGTATAGTTTATAAACATGGAATGTGCCCCCAACGAAGTAGTACAAGAATCGGCGAGGAAACGCATAAAACAGCCCCAAAATTGGAAGGTGAACATTGCTAAAAAACAGAGGTTATTACTACTTTGTTTTTGTAAAAGTTGAGATATTGACAATTTCGCAAATTACCGAAAATGTCCGCTGACGTGCATAATGAAATTTTGTTTCTTGTTATTTTTTTATGGAGATTATTTTTAGACTTACTAAAGAGCATAGTGGTAAAATAAATGAGTTTTTACTTACGGTTTAGAGTTTTATTGAATAATATGATTACTTTATTAGTAGTTATTGTTCTGTCATTAATATTGTAGAAATCATTGCTGTATGAAAAATGTATCAATGATAATTCCAAGCAACATAGAACCCGGAAAAGTTGTTTGAATCGTTAAAAGTGAGAGATGTCAACTATGTTTTGATCAAGCATTTCGGTGATAACTGGAGAAATCTTCCTGCTCTTGAATATTATTCCGCATTCATATCTTATTAAACCTTTAAAACAAATTTATATAAAAAATACCGGAATAATAGTTATTATTCTTTTATGATTTTTTTCTCGATTTTTTCGTTTTTTTTTTTAATTATTAATTAGGTCATCATAACTTACAAACTTTTTCAAAATATTTTGTAAGATATTATTGTTTTGTATTTCTATCAAAATAAATACATTTTTAAATATAAAACTATTTTGTTACTGACTTTGACTGCAACCTTATGAAAAAACGTGTCCATTTCAAAACTGGCAAAGTCCAGTTGTGTTGAAAACAAAAGCGGCAGTTGTCAAATGTGAACAACAAACACGGCAAAGTCCACTATTAATTTGAATATATTTTTTGTTTTGCACCAGTTAAACTAATGTATCAAGAAGAAAATTAATGTTTTAAGTAAGTACTATTTGTCGAATTTATTTTAGTGACAGTATCACAAGTAATTTTTAAATTAAACGTTTTTTGTTCTTCCTTGGAAACTGTAGTCAATGGACTTAGCCGTGTTTGTTTCTACAGGCCTCATATTAAGGTCCTGGTTCACTGCGGGACTCCGCCCACATTTACTAAACGGTTTTTTAGGTTATATGCTATATTTTTGTTGATAAAAATACTGTGAAAAAGTGGCTATACGAACAAACAAAAACATTATGTCGATATGTGATATGAATGGACGTATAAATACCGTGGCCTTAGTCTTAGCCACGCCCAGGTGCGCCGAGTCAGGTTAAAATAATCAAAAACTTCACTGCCTTGGATAGATACTACTCTACCAACTCTATGGGTATAATCAATCTGTAATCCCTCAAACTTACTTCCCGCCTCTTGCAAGCATCTTCCTTCTTGAGCTTGACAGGAAGAGGAAGCTCTGAAGTTACAACTGTCAAATTAATCTTGGAAACTTTCAACTTTAACAAAAACAGTCTCTGGAAGATTTGTAAAGAAATTTGTTTTTAGAGATGAAGTTAAAGCAGCTTAGTTATTACGATGGTACTTTAATTTACGGCACATCAACACTAGGTGCATTTTAAAAACATTTATTTATAAAAAGGTACACTCCGCGAAATCATTATTATTATCCACGGAGATCAGGGCGAGAAAGAGGCCATTATACATTTGAAATTGAACAAAGATTAAACATTTCTCCATTAGAAAAGCGTAGACAAGACTTGAAAATTTGCATTTTCAAAATTAAAAAAAAAAGTTTTAGTATCTCAACTCCTTTGTTGCAACTCATCTAGTTCAACATTTCTTGCCGTAGACTTATTAAAAATGAATTGCTGTTCCTCAATCATCACTCTGCTAATTATGGGTATCATTCTCCACTGTCGAGAATGTCGAGACCTATTAACTCAAGGTATGGTAATGAAATTTTTGGCACCAGTCTAAATGATTTTTGTCATTCTTTACAAGAATAGTCTTTGCAGAATACAATTTATTATGTCTAACATCATTGACTCTACCAAAACCTTGTTTAGGCTTTGACTTGAATGTTCTTTAAAATGTATTTTTGTCCTATTTTTGTCATTGCTTCTTTCTAATATTATGTATGGGCCGTTCTTTCTTTGTTGCTCTTTTTTTCTCATTTCGCGTTGATTTTTTTTTGTAATTGGACAATGTTCCATTTAAAAAAATATAAAATAAATTTGTTTCTTCTGTCCAGAAACTGTATATACTCGTATTTTACATTCAGACTCACATTATTGCGAAATTTCTATCATTGTCTGGAACATAACGAAGAGTGTTTGTTTACACGGATACGTCTATATCTCAGTGTAAATGATGACCCGATGCACTCCTCGCACAAGTGCGCCCATTGTGTGGGCAGCACAGTAAATACAACACAGTAGCCGCAAACACGCGCTCGCTTCTTTGTCTTATTCATTATTAATTGCTAATTGCGCTCTAGAGCCCAGCGTACAGTGTACAGTGTACAGTATACACCTAGCGGCGGAACATCCTGCAATAACAAGTTAATAAGGAAGTCAACTAATCTACGTGGAGACAAAAGCCATTTTAATGTGCTTATTGTTTTAACCGTTTAATGCTATGCTGATTTGGTCAAGTGATGCATTCCGTAAAGTGAGATATCTAAAGGCTCCTCTAAACCACGAAGTCAAAGAAATAAACAGAAATAAGTTATTGTGGTAGGTACCTAATTATAACAAAGTGTGTTTTGTATGGTGCATTAACATCAATAATTTATTTGACGGCCTCCATGGTCGAGTGGTAAGACGCTCAACTACGAATCCGAAGGTCGCGGGTTTAAACCCAGCGTGCGCCAATAACTTTTATTAAATTTATATACGTCACAACACATTTAATTCATATAAAAATAATTAAAAAGTATAATTGCGGCACGTTCCAGAGTGGTAGATACTCTAAGTATCGCCCTGGTGAAAGACCACCATTCAGAATCGAAACGTTGCTTGAAATGGCTCTAACCGTGTTTGGTGACCACATCTGAATAGCCAGGTACTTCCCAAACCTTCCTCTTACCAAATCTCCTTTACCTCTCCGCTACCTACAGCCTCACAACATACCCTATTTGAGGATGTCATAGTCTCACTGGCTCTAGACAGTTGGGAGCAGTTGATACTCTTGTGCGGTATTCATAAAAAAAAATTAAAAAATGTGGGAATTATCACCGAATTCAGATATAAACAAGGAGGATATTACAGTATGCTTATTTTGTTTATAAAGTAAGGTTAGGTAGGTGGTAATTCGGTCATGAATTATATATTTTGTCCGTGTAACAATACAGCGCACAGTATGACGTCCCGCAGCGCGACAGAGTGTGTGTATTTTCTAGATCAAATAACAGGAATCGACGCTATAAAAGTCACGAAACAACGCGGGAAATGTGAATTTATGTTACATTTTGTAGTTTTCAGAGGTTAAAGAAGTGTATGGCAAAGTAGTAGCTATCGAGAGGTTTACACTTTAATCTCACTCATTGACAGGTACAGCATAAAAATTCAAAGAATTATGTGTTTTTTTTTCAATTTGAGGCGCCGCCAGTTTGGGTTTGGATTGTCAATAGCTAATCACGTTGAACCTTATAAAGTCTTTACAGCTGTCATCAGGTTAACGTTTTATATGCAAATGTATGTTAATTGTGTTATGAAACACAGAGGCTAGCAAATCATTCCACAGCTGAGCTGTTGAACCAAAGAACAAGTCGTAAAAGCGACCCGTTCACATTATCGAATTTCAACCGCGTACAAATGTTGGGCGCGCGTTTGGCGAGCTTTTCGACTACGCGCCGGTCCCGAAGGAATAAATGACGCAAATTCCTCCTAACATCTTCCATTACATCGAGCGATTACCGGTAGAAGAAAGACAGTCATGTGGGGATACAGAGATTCGATCCAAAATATATTGACTTTCATTCATAGACTAACCCATGTAAGTATGGGAGTGCCCCTGTGTCCAAAATAAGCACAATTATTTCTGATTTCTTCAGAATTTTTTTTTAAATTAAATTATTTTTGTTCATAGTGAATACCGCACTAGAGTCCTAAATGCTTCCAATCGTATAGAGCCAGTGAGACTATGACATAGCCAATTGGGGTATGTTGTGAGGTTGAAGGTAGTAGGGAGGGAAAGGAGACTGGGAAGAGGAAGGTTGGGAAGTACCTGGCTATTCAGTTCTGGTCAACAAACACGGCTAAAGTTATTTCAAGCAACGTTTCGATTCTGAATGGTGGTCTTTCACCAGGGCGATACTTAGAGTATCTACCACTCTGTGATGCTCTGTTATGTGAAGCTATGCATATCTGGTCACCAAACACGGCTAAAGCCATTTCAAGCTACGGTTTAATTCTAAATAGTTGCCTTCCACCGCGACGATACTTAGAGTATCTACCACTCTGAAACGTACATATATTATATATTATTTCATATGAGTTAAATGTGTTATGACCATGTATAACTAAAAAAATTGCTAAAAAGGTTGGATTCTTAAAAAGGGTCAGAAACAACTTGGATTCCAAGACAACCCGCCTTGTATACAATTCTATTGTAACTCAGCATTTAAATTATTGTTCTAGTGTTTTGTTCTTATGTAACGAAGCCCAAAATAATAAACTGCAGGTTATACAAAATAGGGGGATGAGGACGATTTTGAAATGTAATATTTTTACTAGAGTTCAAATAATGTTACGAAATTTAAATATGATGACACCTAAACAACAGATAATACATCATACTCTAACGATGATTTACAAGCTTAAAAATAACATGCTCCCTAAATATCTGAAAAATAATATTATATATAATGTAAATATTCACAATTATCTTACGAGAAGTTGTCATAATTTTAGGCTTCCCAAAACGAAACTTGTGTGTACTCAAAACAGCGTGTTGTATAAAGGCCAAAAACTTTTTAATAGTCTTTCAAATGCCTTAAAAGAAGCCTTAAGCCTTGCCACTTTTCGGAGGATTTGTGCTGAATATGTTAAAAATAAAACCCATGATTACATTCTTTGTTCTATAATTGTGAAATGTAAAAATGTTTTTTCTTACTAGATGTGTGAAAAAAATAATTTGCATACATTTAAATAAAAATACAAAAACAAAACAAACAAATTAACTAAATAAACTGACCTCTTGATTCATAGTCGAGGGTCTCACCACTCGACCACTAGGCCGTCATTTTCAAATATCTAAATTATTTCTTGAACAAAACATCAAATTCACCAGTCTCTGTGGGGCCTTAGAATCGAAAGTCTTGTACAAAGCGGCAACATCAGTTTTCTTTTAAATCGGTATCGATCTCACTTCTAGTGCTATTCCATTCAGTGCCTAAGCCGAACACGAAAAATATGACACACGTTCTAATCAGATGATCTCCATTAGCTTGAAGTAAAATACTAATCACTTTTCTTCCGTCACAGGTATTGATCGCGCTGTCGGGAAAATCTCTCCGCGATGAAAAGTATCACACGTCAGTCAATAGAGATATTGGATTTGTTCCAAATCCTTAATAAAGCCACGATTAATTCTGTGGAACACACAACCTGCGAACATGACGGACACAATTCTCGTAGGAAGAGCTTACCTCATGCCACATGGGAAATAAAAGTTTAACGAAAAAACTAGGATTGTAGATTGAGCAATTTTTTTATGGAAAAAGATTTTTTTTAAGGTAACGTTACATTATGTTAGGTAAGGTATGGTTGTTGGGTTACTATCCTGGAGTAACGATATAACGCTAATATTTTTATCCAACCTATACCGATTTGGGACAAATCACTTTGAGAGAGGAAGAGACAAGAAAAGTCGTCTCATAATATTGCAGCACTTCTAGGGATGTAAGAATGTTCTTCGTCCACGCTAAATTCACATCATAGAGTCGTATAACTTGCGTCAGCGGATTTTAGGTTATTTCCTATATCTGTGTTAACTAAAATACTTGCAGTTGTTTTACAATTAAATCAAACATGATGTTGATATGTCCCGTGCGCGAATGTTCAAATAAGACCAAACAAAGATTATAAAACATCACTTTTCAGAGGCATTTCAACAGTTTTAAATATTTTTGACCAAACTTTAGAATTTTAACATTTTATAATGGTATGAAGACAAAAAATCAACAAGAAGCTTCAATCATTATTAGGTTCGTGTGATATTTTGAGTTTATTTGTTATTGTTTTGTTTAATGTGTTCAAATTTGTTTATTAAAAAGTGTCAGAATTCCATGTGGGCGGTAACTAATAGGCTATCCGACATCCTCTAATATATCTCTGTCTCTTTCTATCGAGTCAGTTTTATGTCAACAATACTGACTACACTGCTGCGCAAAGGTACCTCTCCATGTCCTGCAAGGTTATTTTCCTATATACTCGTACAAGGTTATTTGTTCCCCTCAGGGGAATTGCTTTTCGTTTCAAATCATATAAATCGCTTTTTTATTTCTAATTTTGAAACTGAGAAGTCATGGTGGAACTCCATTTTAATATGAATTACTGATAAAAAAACCTTTCTAACTTATTTCCGCTTATTCATTTTCAACCGGACCGGTTTCACCTTGCAACGTAATAATAATAATAACAGTGAACTTATATAGCGCAGTTTTGTGATATTTCACCTCAAGTGCGCTTCATGCTAAATTAATTATGCAAATAAGATTAACTAACAAAGAGGAAATAATACATAATATGTATGCAAATTAAAACTATCTAAAATAATGATCGTTATCATAAATCACGAGAGAAAAGGTTCAGATATGGGTATAACAGTGTATGTGTACATCAACAGATTAAAAAAACAATTTACTAGGAGCTAAGGGTATAAAAATTCAGATGAAACAAATTAATTCATATAAACACATTTGTCAAATCAAAGAAAAGGAAATATGATTGAGGACAGTTAATAAGTTGGCACTTCAAACATTAATATTCAAGTATTGTAAGTAAACGATTCTAAAAATGCAAACAGTGTAAATATAGCAAGTAACAAAAGAAAATAAATATTTTATGACAATGAGTATATGGTTTTCAGTAGATAGTGAGGACATTGGGTTATAATGATAGAAGAAAGGAGAAAACCGAAACAAAGCAAATTAGGGACGTTTTCAAAGAAATTAAATTTTAATAAGTTACGTTTTGTATGTGGGATTTTTAAACAATTTGGTTTTTAGGACTCGTTTGAACTCTGCTAGGTTCTGTATGTTGGCAAGTTTTGTGGGAAGCTTATTCCAGATAACTGGACCAGATACACCAAAAGCGCGATCATAGTAAACAGGTTTATTTGATCGAGATGGTTCAATTAATCGAACAGCAGTATCTACGTCTGCTGACCTCAAAGTGAGTTGTCTACTATTTAAGGCTTGTCGGACACACAGTTCCAATATATAGGCTGGTGCCATTCCCTGCAGTGCTTTAAAAATCGTAAGGCAAATCTTAAACTCTATTCTTTCAGGGCATCGAAGCCAATGAAGGCCATTCAGAAGTGGAGTAATGTGACAATATTTGGACTCACTATATATCATTCTCGCCGCTGCATTGAAGACGGACTGTATCCTGTTGAGTTGTTTCTGAGGGAGGCCAGCATATACACTATTACAATAGTCCATACGTGAGACGACAAAGGAATTTATAAGTGATTTAGCCGCATCAGAAGGAAGGCATCTTCTGATTTAATCTGCCTTAGATGGAAAAATTCAGAACTCACAGCCTTTGAGATTTGCGACTCAAGAGATAGACAATTGTCAATTATGAAACCGAGAAACTTACGTGAAATTTAAAGAATGTAATATGTTGATGTTAAGCCGTCTGGTTTAACATCAACATATAACATCATCATTTGGCTGTATCTCGCCGGGGCATGCGGAGAGGCTCGCAGACCTACACGGGGGAGTATTTATGTTGCAGCATTCCTCGCACGTGAATTATTGCTGAAAACGTAAAACGTAGCACTCCGATACGCTGGGGGAGTAACCAGATACCCACTGGATAGTTCTATGTTAGCTACAAGCATCGAGTATTATAATATCAAGTTACTTGTCAATTTCTTACTAAATATTAATTGAATGCTGATCTTTAGATTTCCACTGAAAACAACTGAAAACACGTTTGTCTTTTATTTACATCAACTCCACACAGAAGGCTCTGAGGGGAAAAAAATAAAGGAATGAGTGAACCTGGGCCTTAGAGAGGCCCATGTTGAAGGAGGGTGGAAACACAGAGGCCGGCAAATCATTTCACAGCCAAGCTGTTATTTATAAAAGTAAGTTAAGTTTAAACTAAAGTTTACGTTTAAACTTACGGAATTCAATACTTCATTTGTGTGAAAGCACTATGAAACAATACATGATTGTTATTTATTTACGCTTGTTATAGGCTTTTATATTTTTTTAAAACAATAACCTCATTAGTGAAAAAAATATGGTAAGATAAAATTAAAAAAGAGTATTGAATAGCAGATACCAGATATTGTAGATGAAAATAACTAATAATATTTCATAAATAACAGGTTCAAAAGTATTGTAAAAGAAAATAATATTAAATAACAGATCCAACTATTAGTTTAGCTCTGCCAGATGACAACAAATGTACTAAATTAGACTTATAGTTTGATATTGACGTGTTAAATATATCAGCGACGTCGGAGTATGTGTTTCCCAGCTGTTTCATCCGTCGCATGGGCGTTTTGAATTGCGAGGTTAAAGCAGAATTGCTACAATAGTACGGTAGGTACTGGCTTTCAACTAACTTCATCTTGCATTCACTTTCGCGTCATATATTCTTTTCACACTACTTTCTTCGTTAATTCGCTCTACATGCCCAAACCTTAGCGTTCCTTTCTTAATCGTAGTCATTACACTTAAATTGGTCTTGCATTATTTCTGAACATCCACATTTTCAACACGGTCATACATAGTTTTACCACCCTTGCCACCACAGCGCCCTTGAGGTAATTTTTCACAAAACGGCGCCATACTAATTATCTAAATATTATACGCCTCAGAGGTGGTTACCAAATTAAACTGAGGGATGCACATGTGATCGAAGAAGGTAAGCAGTTATGTACTGTTAAAGTAACAGAGGATCCTGTACAGTACGCCCAGCTTTCCAATACATAATAATGCTAAGCTAATTTATTTAGCGCCATTTTTTGTGAAATATCACCTCAAAGGCGCTTGTCAACATAGCAAACGCAGCAGGTTTGATTTCAAGTAATATTTTTGCTTCCCAGCTACTTGTGTAAAAGCTCAACTTCGTTCATAAAATGAATTACAGTCAAACTCGGTTATAACGAGGGCGAAGGGACCAACCAAATTTGCTCCTTATAGCCATTACTCGTTATAAAGATAGGTAGATAAAAAAGTACCTACCTACTAATTTCGATATTTACACCGGGGTATGAAAGCTTGTATATTATAAGGCAACACATTTCTTTATTACGAAAACCATGCTTAACTAACTACGAAATGATTTAATTTATGATTGCACTACTAATAATATTTAACTGTACGCACAGTACTGGATAGATTTTTTTCTTAGAGCGATAACTATCAAGGATTATAAATCTTCCTTAGCATGATTTGCGTGGGCGGCTTTCTTTGTCTTGTTTATGACATTATTCGACTGTTTCGAGAGTTGGGCTTTTTTCTCATACCCGGACGCATTGAGTTGACAATATTATTTGGACGTTATATCAGTGAAGCGACCTCGTTATAACCTCACACGACTGTATGAAAATAAGCCCGAACCAAAAAATCATTAATTATTGGTCATTATAGCCGCAATCTCGCTATTACCGTGATCGTTATAACCAAGTTCGACCATAATTGATGATGTTCTGAAGTCTACATTATTAGCTCGAACGGCGCCCTCTATCGGTAAATATAAATACAGTTCCCGATCCCAATAAAAGCACTTGCAAATCCCCAGAGCCCCGCAAGGAGGCTGGCTCCAATGAAATACGCCAGTCTATCCTCCACACAAGCGTTCCCCCGTCGACCCGAATTCAATAACATTATTTATAAATGTTCCCTGGGAAAATTTTATAGCTATTCGCATTTTTATTTTCACAGAGAGTAAATATTTAATTGCTGACGAGACGCAACGGTATTTGAGACGCGGAATCAACAGTTATCAATAATGATTTAATAATATATAATGTGGTATATTAGGTCATCTTCGACGACCTCCATGGTCGAGTGGTAAGACGCTCGACTACGAATGCAAAGGTAGCGGGTTCAAACTCGGCGTGCGCTAATAACTTTTATTTCATCAATATGTGTCATAATACATTTAGTTCGTAAAACAAATGTAATGTTTATTTGCGACACGTTCCAGAGCGGAATATACTTTAAGTATCGCCCTGGTAAAAGGTCACCATTCAGAATCGAAACTTTGCTTGAAATGGCTTTTTGCCGTGTTTGGTGACCAACTCTGAATAGCTCATAATAAATACTTTCCTCTCCCCCATCTCCTACCCCTCCCTACTACGTTCAGCCTAACAACATACCCCTATTGGGGATGCCGCAGTCTCACTGGCTCTAGACGGTTGGGAGCAGTGGGGACTCTTGTGCGGTATTCAATATAAAAAAATTAAAAGGTTTGTCTCGCTTGTAATTAAATTCAACTAAAGAATTGTTGTGCTACTTTTTATGTTAATATTTAATCATTTATTGGCAATAGCACAACAAAAATCGTTGAAAATATTAAAATTCTATTGGAATAACCAAATTAAATTTATTATGACACCTTAACAAAGGATATGGAAAACTTAAAAAAAATAATTGATTTAATTCTGGATACAACAAAAAATACACCATCTAGACCAGAGGTTCCCAAACTTTTTTGTCCCGTAGACCACTTGCCGATTTTTTCTATTTTGTGTAGACCCCCTGCTTTCCTAACATTATTTTTTTTGGCGTTGGGAAAAACTTCAAAGTTTTGTGAACGCTTCAGGAACTGCTAGTTCTTTGAAATAAACCCTTCGCGATGAACACTTTAATTGAAGTCGAACTCGCCAAAAAAGTAGTACTAGTCGGTAGAGATCTCAAATCGAAAAGTGCTAGCAAATCAATCGAAAAGTACTAGCGAATCGACAAAATAACCTCCCCAAAAAAGTGCTAGCAAATCAACAAAATTTACCCTAAAAAAAAAGCACTAGTCGGTAGAGATTTGAAATCGAAAAGTACTAGCAAATCAACAAAAAATAATTAGGGAATTAATGTCTATTATAAGAGAGTTTTACGTAAGGTACTATCTGTGAGGTGGATTATTACATTTGCGGGAAGCCAACATTTTGGTGACGGCCTGCCTAAATGGAATCCACTCTCGTGGACCCCCATTTCCGTCTCATGCACCCCCAATTTTTTTTTTCATTGACGTGGACCCCTCGCAGGTCGGAATCGACCCCAGGGGGTCGATATAGACCACTTTGGGAATCACTGATCTAGACGTATGTGCGGTAAAACCAGGTATGACCGTGTTAAAAATGTTGATATCCGGAAAGAATGCAAGGCTGATGTAAGCGTAATGAATAGGATCAATAAAGGGACGCTTAGATGGTTTGGGCATGTAGAGCGAATGAACGAAGAAAAGAGTGTGAAAAGGATATATATGATGCGAAATTAAATGGAAGAAAAAGTCAGGGACGCCTGAGGAAGACATGGCACGATCAAGTGAATCAAATACTTGAATCGGGCCACGTGAAGAGTCAGAATAACAGAAGAGTACGAGTATGTATGATATTCGACCGGTCGGTAGCCGAGTGTACGAACGCGTCGGATTCCTACCCGGGCGTCGTGCGTTCAATTCCTCTGCTGGTTAAGTCCTCCATCATCGCACGAGAAACATTTTCCGCTTCTTATGATGGCAGTAGGAGTTTTTCAAATATTGTCAGGTTATTCGTAACCCGGGAATGCTTGTCTTTCTTTTTAAAATTAAATAAATAAAAAATATGAGACGATGTATCAATGTGAACTAAGTAACTAACCATCGAGCCGTTTTCCCGCAGAAGTAGGCAGAGAGGACGGACCCCCATACAACTCTGTCTTGGCGCACACTCTTTGAAGTCTCTTCTCTCAAAGAGTGTGCGCCAAGACAGAGTTGTATGGCGGTCCGTCCTCTGCCTACTCCTGCGGGGAAACGGCTCAACGGTTAGTTAGTTAGTTAGTTAGTTATTTAGTTTGTAGCTCAAATGCCTCTCCTTTTGCGATCATTAAAATGCATCCAACAGATCACCGTCCACAAACGGTCCATCCAGCTGCATCCTTACGAACGGATTCCACATCTCCGATCTCTTCCAATCTCCTCCAATAAATAAACTGGGATAAGATTCATGTCAAATGCAAATTTTGCCTTCCAATCCCTAAAAACCAAAAAGGGAATAAAAGATTTGGAGATAGGAAAGGATGCCGAGGCTGACGTCAATCAGTCGCCATTAGGGAACCATTGCGTCACGATGGAAAATAAACATACCCACGGGAAGAAATAACAATGGATCCAAATAAAAGGCTTTTATCTTTCGGGTCGACTAAGCTTAGCCAGTAAAAGTCATTGGAATTGGATGGGCGGCATGCTTGTTTAAAGAAGGGTGTATTGTAACATAATAAATTATACAACTCTACAAGTACTTACCGCACTTTGCAATTTTATACGAACAACCCTATTACACATGTACGTCACTAATAAGAAGCGGCGCAGAAGACAGAAACTGAAAAACAACGGCTTGCTGAGCGAATTTTTACGGAGGTGAGGACGGAGTTATTAACGGGTTCGGTCCAAAAGATCAAAACCCTGAAATTTTCTGCAGGAAGTCTGAAAGAAAAGAAGTGTGCTTTATTGGGAAAAAAACGGACAGCTGAAGAATCCCAACTACGCCAAGGTGCTCTAACTGCCCGAAAATACTACAAGGGACAACAAGATGCCAGGATCATTCTCCGCCATATGCAGCATGCCATCTGTAACGACGAGGAGTCCTGCAAGTTGTCCTGCGGCATGACATCGCCAGGGAGATGTTTTGCCTAACATCGCGGTCGTTCTTCATCGTTCAAAAGGACAACAATATTAAGTACGTTTTCACCAAAACAAAAATTCCTAATTTTTTTATTAGTATTCTCCCCCTCTCGTATAAAAAAATCGATCCTTAATATAAGGAAATATATTGCGTGATACTTATGTGTATTCTTGGAGTGTGCTGTACGGCAAATCCAGTTTTTTTTTATTTTTTCCCACGCCCTAATTCGGAAAAAATAAAATTAAATGAAAATAAATAAATAAAAATCATAATTATAATTTTAAGTTAATAAGTGTGTCTATCTGATGGGACCTGCCAGGTAAGTACATTCCTGTATATTTTCTTATTTAAACTAGGAATTAATATCTAATAATAGAAAATGATCTGTACAGCGCCCTTGAGGTGATTTTTCACAAAAACGGCGCTACACAAATCATCCAAATATTATTATTATTATTAACAATGTTTGGAGAGAGAGCTAATTCTTTTTATACACCCTATACAAACTTGCGACAAAACTAAACGGTATTTTAAGTTATATGCTATATTTTTGTTGATAACAATACTGTGAAAAAGTGGTTCTACAAATAAACAAAAACATTATCTCGACATGTGCTATGAGTGGATGTATAAATATCCTAGTCCTAGTCTTAACCACGCCTAGGTCTGTCGAGTCCGGCAAAAATCATTATAAACTGACTACACTGCCTTGGATAGGTACCTCTCTATGTACTCAAAGTGTGTAACAGATTTTTATTCTTTACAACAAAGGGTCCCCTCCAAATATGATCGAGATGACATTCCAATTCCCGAAATAGGGAGGTTACTTTTGGCATAACATTTTTTTATTACCTTACTGGGGACGGCCTCCATGGTCGAGTGGTCAGACGCTCGACTACGAATCCAAAGGTCGCGGGTTTAAACCCGGCGTGCGCAAATACTTTTTATGTCATTAATATGTGTCATAACACATTTAATTCATATAAAATAATATCAAATACTCAAATCGGGTCATGTGAAGAGTCAGAATAACAGAAGAGTATGTATGAAACGATGTATGAATGTGAATGAAGCAAGGAGTGTGTGCCAAGAAAGAGTTATATGGTGGTCCGTCCTCTTTGCCTACGCCTGCGGGGAAACGGCGTGATTGTCAGATAGTTAAGTTATTTGCGACACGTTCCAGAGTGGTAGATACTCTGAGCATCGCCCTGATGAAAGATCGCCATTCAGAATGAAAACGTTGCTTACAAACGGCTTAAGCCGTGTTTAGTGACTAGATCTGAATAATTAGATACTTTTCAACCTTTCTTTTCTCCTTCTCCTCCCCACTACCTTCAGCCTCACAACACGCCTCAATTGGGAATGCCGTATTCTCACTGGCTCTAGACGGTTGGAACTTTTGTGCGGTTTTCACTTTTAAAAAATATACATTTAAAAAAGAACAATGTATTTATTCTTCAAATTCCTCACATCGCTCACAAAAACATACCGACACCATACATTTTATTTAACTTACGACGGGCCTAGGCCCGCTTTCGGAATGTCTCTCTCTTTAAAAAGCAACTTTACCCAAACATCAAAGCGGTTTATTACATTAAAATATTTTTAGAAACTTACACAACTGCCGCGGAAAAATGTCCCTTTACCGGATTTAGAAGAGGAAGATGCTTTTTGTTGTACATTCTAGAGTTCCGTGCTTTCTTAGCTTCGCGTGAGCCCCTAACTTTGTAAGCGCTGGACTTTAGACCCCGGGGATCGGGGCGCGGTTTCCAAACTTATTTGTACTTTTCATGGCGCAACTTTTGACGTTGGAAGTTTTAGAACTGTCGTCAAGTTTATGAGCTTTTATATTGTTTTGTCAAGCAGGTTTTTTCTGCGCGAAAATGCTTTTTTAAGCAAAATAGAAAAAGAGTGGAATTAAAAAAGTGCTTTGGGGAAACGGGAGACAGAGTTAGGCTATTTTCCCAAACATTCATCATATTATTACGCTATGATTTTTTTTTTTTAAGGTTTAATTAAAGTGCATGCTTTGATACTTAATAATAATACTTGGTTAATTTATAAGTAGCAGTTTTTCAAACGTTGCCAAGTTATTCGTAACTCGGTTATGTTTGTCATTTTTTTCTGAGCCGGATAATATTTCCAGAATATTTCAGCGCAAATATAACATTGGAAATTGTGTTTGGAAAAATACAGATGCTTCTACAATGTCAATGTTCTTACAAGGTAGTCATAATTTCATTGGACTGCTATTGCAGTTGGTTGGTCTCTAGGGGTTAAAAAATTAAAAAAATAAGTCCTAATTTTGAAACTGTAACTATTAAAATCATGCAACAATACTGATGAATATAATTAAAGTAAAATCATTGTTTACTACCCCTGACATCCCCAAAAATAGTACATAAGCCGTAGGTTAGCAACAACTTGTACTAGTCTGAAGATGGCCGTCATAGGCTGAAACCGGTCCAGTCATAAAATAAAAGTGGAATAAAGTTATAAATTTGTTTTATTAAAAAGTCCTAATTGTAAATCACTAGTCATAAGTCTTAGTTGAAAAGCACTAATCATAATTCTTAACAATGAGTCCATAGTTGTAAGTTATTTCGATAGTTTTAAATATTTTTAACCGAACTTTAGAATATTCACATTTTTAATGATATAAAGAGATAAAATCAACAAAAATCTTCCATCATTATTTGGGCAAACCTTCTGTTATTAGTGTTTGTGTGATATTTTGACTTTTTAAATCATTGTAATGGTGTATTGATATTGTTTTGTTTAATGTGTTCAAATATGTTTATTAAAAATGTCCGAATTCCATGTGGGCGGTAACATATAGGCTATCTGACTTCCTTTAACATATCTTTGTATTTTTCTATCGAGTCAGTATAAAGTCAACAATACTGACTACACTGTTTCGCAAAGGTACCCCTTAATGTATATTCTTACTCCAATAACATTACATCGTTACAATTCAAGATAAAAAAACTTTTTCCGCCTTCGGCAAAAACCAGTGAAATAAAATGAAAAAATATATCGGTAAATTCTACGAGCGCCCGAATCAATGAAATTAATAGTCTCCCCACTTTACTGCACCGGCAATCGTCAGTCGGTCAGATGTTTTGGCGTAAAAAAACAAAGGGCCCTGGGTCGGAATGCGCTAACGAAGCGGCGCACAGAACCCAGAGATTTAACTCACCTGCATTACTTTAGCTTGAATGAACGAATGCCTTCAGTTGTCTGTGCATTCTGCAGCTTAAATCGATAACCCAGAAGCTCGATGTGACTTTCGAGAAATGGGTCCGTTGGGATATTCGTACTAGGAAACAGGAAAATACTCGTAATTACTGTGGCAACACATCGCGCCTGACATTCTAAACACGATAGCGGGTCGCTTTTACGACTCGTTCTTATGTTTATCAAATCGCCTGTAGAACGATTTTCCGGTTTCTGTGTTTCCTCCTTCCTTCAACATGGGCCTCTTCAAGACGCAGGTTCACTCCTCCCATTACTCAAAAAGACCCTCTGCACAGCATCCTAAACGATGACATAGGCCTTGAGGGAAACTATTTCCTTCATGACCTCCTGTGTGGAGTTTGAAAAAAAAGCGGTTTTATTTTTATGGCACACATAATGGCTTTACTACCCGGTCTCGCCCGTGTCTGAACACAAATTTTAGGTATTTTTTTAGTTCTCATTCGCTAATTTAATATTTTTTTATAAAGATAGACAAAAAAAACTCCTACCACCATCATAATAAGCGGTAGATGTTGCTTGAGCAATGATGGAGGACTTAGCTAGCAGAGGAATTAAACCCACGACACAGGGTGGGAATCCAACGCGTTGGTCCACTCAGCTACTAACTGTTCATTGAAAAATATTACTCCAATAATATGATTTTTTGTCTTTTTGACATCTCATAACAGCTTGAGAAAAATTTTAAAGCACCTTAGCTCATGATGCAAATTAATTTTTGTGGTGAAAATACTTAATATACCTAGAAAATGAGAAAGTTTATGCCTGGACTTAAAAACAAATCTGCTTTATAGATCATATATATATTCAGAACGACAGCTGTAAAATTGCTTATAAGTAAGGTTTACAATATGCAATATCACAACACCCAGACTAGCTAAGAAAAAAAAGGTTTTCTTCTTGTCTTTCCTCCAAATAAAACGTATCCCACATTTTTCTGAATAAACTGCACTATTGCATTTTCGCCACAACCTAATATTTACCAATTAAAACTCTCCCAAGAGATAAAATCAGTAGGCAGATATTCGCTGAAAACACATTCCCAATACTTCTTGGTCAGGCAACATTCCGGAATAGCAACGCGAAGAGAAGGGAGATGAATGTTGCCATGTAAAAACATGAATTCCAGCTGCAGATTGTGACGCGTCCTTAAGTGTCCATTCATTAATTTTTATGATGAATACATTTCACGGTGACATTTTTCACTGAGAGTTCTTTTAGAGAATATAAAATAAGATTCTGTGACTGTTGGATTTCAAAGTGATAATTCGTCAGGTTCTTATCTTCATGTTTTGTTATCGTCATTTAAATTCTACCAATCCCCGCATTTCGCTATTCGATTTCCTTATTCAACAGCAATTGACAATTGAAACAGAAGAGTTATGTGAAAAAACGTGTTTTGTTTTTCGTCGGTGTCTCGCTTGGTCGTAGGTTTATTGTTGTTCTTCGAATAATATTAAATTAAGTGTGCTGTTTTTTTGTGATTCGTCGTGTGTAAGAAGAATGAAGAACTTAAACATCAACTTCATCGGTGAGTGAATAGTTTCCCATTTTCCCTTCATTCTAAATAATCTTTCCACATCCTTAATTAGTCACTTTCATCAAGCGGTTTATCGTTTTCCGCATATTAATAGTTTCAAAGTTCACTATTTTCCTAATTCATCTGAAGTTGAAAACACATTTGGGGTTTTATCGCAGCTTCAGATCCAATAGTGACTTTGGCTCAAAAGGAAAGCGACTGCCTTGATATCAATTGAGATATTATAAATTGGAGGATTTAACCGCTCTGCAACAGGATAGTTTAAACTTGCAACAATACTAGTGCAAAGCTGTCCATTCATTCAGGAAAAATAAAACAAGTCAATGTCGAAATGATTTTCTCTCAACAGAGGCATAATGTATTTTACCAGTTGTAATAATCAATGGTCCCCAATTATAGTCATTATAAAGAAAACCGTCGCATCGCCTCACGGGGAACTGGATTATTCAGAGCAATTACTGGACACTGTACATTCAGCCGCTTAACGAACCGTATAATCGAAATAACGCATCGTTAATGTTAAGTGATAGAAATTCTGGCCAAATAAATTGACAAAAAGGATAATAATATAATAAGATGCGATCAAATAAACATCTGCAAGTTTATTTGAACTTTTTGCAGTATTTCCAATCACCTTCTGTTGGAGGTGTCCGAAAAGAAAACGAAAAATCAGTAGATGACAAAGGAACGCAATTAAAATCCGCGGTGAAGCAAAATATAACTGAATTATTCTGGAACTAGTGGATAACTTTGAATAAGTTCACTGACATAACTTTTCATAATTTAGGAAAGTTTCGAGCAAATTAAAAGTTCTTCGGATGTCGCTATCCCCCTTAAAATTATACAATCTTTAAATATTGGTACATATAAAAAGGTTTAATACAATTTTACTTCCTCTGTTTTCCTATATTTCGCTTTAGCAATAAGTGGTGGTCGAAAAAAAAGGGTTGGCACAATCATTGGGAGTGACTCAACAAGTAATTTCAAAACAACATGGGAATTGGGTGCCGTACGAGTTGTAACTGAATGATGTTGAACGGCGTTTGTTTGCTTGTAAACAGTTGCTTGAAAGGCAAAGACGGAAGAAATTTCTGGATCGCATTGTGACTGGGGAAAAAAATGGGTTCATTGCGATAACCCCAAGCGCAGAAAATCATGAGGATTTCCCGGCCATGCTTCCCCGTCGACGGCCAAACCGAATATTCACAGCTCCAATGCTATACTCTGTACTTGGCGCGACCAGCTCGGCGTAGTGTATTATGAGCTGTTCAAACTGACTGAAACAATCACATGTGGTCGTTATCGAACGCGATCAATTTGTTTGAGCCGAGCTTTGAAAGACAAACGGCCGCAATACAACGAGAGACACAATAGAGTGCTTTTGCAGCATGACAATGCTCGACCCCGTGTTGCGAGAGTGGTCAAGACATACTAAGAAACGTTGAAATGGGAAACCCTACTCCACCCGCCGTATTTTCCAGACGTTGCTCCCTCTGAGTATTATTTATTTCGATTAATGACACACGACCTGGCTGACCAGCACTTCCGATCTAATTAAGAAGTAAAAAATTGGATCGATTCGTATATCGCTTTAAAAGATTACCAGTTTTTTCTATGCGGGATTCGTACGTTGCCCGAAAGATGGAATGAAGTATTGGCCTGCGATGGACAATACTTTGAATCATAAATGTATGACCAGTTTTTTTACAATAAATCCTCGAATTTCAGAAAAAAAAACGGCGGAATCAAGTTGTACACCTAAATAAATTGGTACCTTGAAGTAATAATATATGGAGGGAGAGCTAATTTTTTTCACCCAACTTATACAAACTTGCGATAAATCACTTTCTCCGGGTTTTCACGTCGTACACCATGAGAGAAAAAGAGACAGCAAGTATAATACACCGCTTCTATGTACTGTAACAATAATCTTGGTCTCCTGGGTCACTGCGAGACTCCGCTCACATTTTTTATTATGCCACTAAATTTGACACAACTAAACGGTTCTTTAGGTTAAATGTTATGTTTTTGTTGACAACAATACTGTGAAAAAGTGGCTATACGAATAAACAAAAACATTATGTCGATATGTGCTATGAATAGATGTATAAATACTCTGGCCTTAGTCTTAGCCACGCCCAGGTCTGCCGAGTCCGGTAATAATCATCAAAAACTGACTACACTGCCTTGGATAGATACCACTCTATGCACTCTACGATTGGTACGCATGTATATATCCTGGTGAAGTATATCGCCGCTGGAAAGACAAACGGGCTTAAGCGACACTTCAAACTTTTGTCACACGTCAAGAACGAGTTAAATATGCAGTTTTGATCAGTTTTTTTCTTTCTGCATCGAATGCTCTGACTCTCGTATGATTCTGAAGACTTTTGTGGCACTTTAGCCATCTAAAATATATTTACAATTTAGGAGAAGGCTTGACTCAAGCGACAGAAGTTTGAGAGTTTTTATAGCTTTTTGTCGCCTCACTCAGTGAGAGTATTGAGTTACCTGAGTTAACTTTTTTCTAACTTCTCGAGATGGCGTTTCAGACCTTTTGCCTATCCGGCGACGATATAACAGAACAATAAAAAAACAAGTCCTTCGATTCACGAAGAGAGATTTTCTGAAGAAGGTTTTTATGCTGAAGAGATATTAAAATGATGACAGGAATCAACGGAGGAAATTGAAACAAAGAGAAATCCGATCGTTTTAAAACGTAACTTTTTGCCGATTGTTCATGAACAGCTGCCTTCGAGACCACGTGTCTACTGTCCGCCATATTTTATTCATTATGCTGGCAAGAATCGCAGAACAAAGAAAGTAAGAATAACTGATATAAATATATAAGGAACTTTTTAATAAATCTAATGACGGTAATTGCGACAGCAGCTCGCATTTCATTTATTTGATTTAATGGCGAATCTGTAATAGTTCCGTCGGTAGGAAGAAATAGAAACATACAGATGTTGGAATGACACTAGACGAATTGATTGACGACCCCTATGGTCGAGTGGTAAGACGCTCGACTACGAATCAAAAGATCGCGGGTTCAAAGCCGGCGTGCGCAAATAATTTTATTTAATAAACATGTATTAGTAAACTTCATTAGAAGATTTTCAAAATTATCTGTTCCATACTACGAAAAATTTAGAATGATTTTTCACATACTATATTCCAAAATTGCTCTCATGCCCTAAAATAAGTTTTTTTTTTTAAATATCCGTAGAATCGGTTAAATTTTAAGTTAGTATGATATAGTGATTGTGTCCTGCAAGTTAAGTATGTTTCTGTATATTTATACAAAATAGGAATTAACATTAAATAGAAATTAAGGTTTGTACAGGGCCCTTGAGGTGATTTTTCATAAAAACGGCTCAATTAAAATTATCCGAATATTATTATTAATAACACATTCAATTCATTAAAAATAATATAAAGTAGATTTGCAGCACGTTCCAGAGTGGTAGATACTCTTAGTATCGCCCTGGTGAAAGACCACCATTTAGAATCGAAACGTTGCTTGAAATGGCTAAAGCCGTATTTGGTAACAAGATCTGAATATCCAAGTTGTTCCAAACCTTCACCTTTCCCATATTCTTCCCCTCCCCGCTAACTTCAGCGTCTCAACATACCCCAGAAAGCAGTTGGAACTCTTGTGCGGTATTCAATATAAAAAATAAAAATAAAATACGCAAAACAGAAAACAGAGAATTCGTTTTATATTCATAATTATATTTGACGTATTTAGATGGTTATCGACTCCTACATTTCTGGCATCGAATGAATAAAGAGGCTTACAGAGTTTTTCTGATCCAAGTTCTGTCCAATTAGTGGTCTCCTGTAGCTGCACGTAAGGGACACGTGTGCAGTTCTTATGATACAGGGCTTAGATTTATGCCATGGTGGGACTTTAAAAAAAAGTGAATACCGTACAAAAGTCCCAACTGTCTGGAGCCAGTGAGACTATGGCGTCCATAATTGAGGTATGTTGTAAGGCTGAATGTAGTGGAGAGGTTAATATGAAGGTTTGGAAGTACCTGGCTACTCAGATCTGGTCGCCAAATACGGATAAAACCATTTCAAGAAACTTTATGGTGCCCTTAGCCTATAGGGCCCTTGAGGTGATTTTCCCACAAAAACGGCGCTATAAAAGTTATCCATTTATTATTCATGATTCTGAATGGTGGTCTTTCACCAAAGCGATACTTAGAGCATCTATCACTCTGGAATAAACCATGTCATATTGAATGTCAGCTGGTATTTTAAGGTAAATTTGAATCTGATTATTAAATATATATAAAACAGATTAATAATACAAAGAAGATGTTTAAATATTTTCACTCATATTTACGATTGTTTATGTTTAGAAAAAGTAACTTTAGACGTAAACATGTAAGCTTAAACAATCTGAAACCAATATCAATACTTAATAGTCCCGTTAGATGATAAAAAATAAAAAAAATAATAATAATAACAGGTTCCATATTACGTTGCTGAAATAAAGTGGAAATATTTTTTTTTATAAAAGGTATCCTTCCCATTTAAAAAAATACAACCCACACACCCAACCCTTAATTTTAGTTTTGTTCGCCTAGCGATCAATAGATTCTCAGCAGTTCATTTACTCGAGATGACGGAGGAGGTATTAGTTTCTCCGTAACTGCAAAAAAAACTCCATTAATGGAGGACTGAAGGCTGTTGGCGCAAATAAGAAATTGTACAAAGAAGCGAAGTTAGCAGTGAACAATGAAGTGCTTATTCCAACCCTGATGTATGGCAGTGAGGAATGAAACTGGCAGAGGAAGGATAAAAGTAGACTGAATGCTGTGGAAATGAGATCCATGAGACGTATGTGTGGTAAAACCATGTATGACCGTACCAAAAATGTGATAATCCGGAAAAAATGCAAGGCTGATGTGAGCGTAATGAATAGAATCAAGAAAGGAACGCTTAGAGCGAATAAACGAAGAAAGGAGTGTGAAAAGAATATATGATGCGAAAGTGAATGGAAGAAGAAGTCGAGGACGCCCGAGAAAGACATGGCACGATCAAGTAAATCAAATACTTGAATCGGGTCATGTGAAGAGTCAGAATAACAGAAGAGTGTGTATGCGACGATGTATGAATGTGAATGAAGCAAGGAGTGTGTGCCAAGACAGAGTTATATGGCGGTCCGTCCTCTCTGCCTACCCCTGCGGAGAAACGGTGTGATGGTTAGTTAGTAAGTTACAAAAAAATTGAATTAATGAAAACAATCTGAAAAATGGCAACTAACACCATAATGACATCGTCTCTTTTCCGTTGTCAGAGATTGAAAAAGTTTAATTGAAATCCAAAACGAATAACTTTGGGTATTATCATCCGTAAAACCTTAGCCCGTTACAGTAAAACCAAAATGAACGGGTCTCTGTTTAATTTCCCTTTCCAACCCTTAACCCGAGTAACGCCTGGAAATAAGAGTCCCTTTTTCTATTTCTATTCGCAAATGCTTTCTCGAGGCTAATCTGTTTATTTTACGGATATTTAACTTACCATTACGTTGTTACGAATAACCGTTTCTTGTGTGGCCTTCTTTGCCAGGAAACTGGCGAAACAAAAATTCACCTAGTACATTATCCACTGTAGTAATAATATAATTGATATAAGAGAGAATAATTCAGTGTACATGTAGAGCTGATACTTAAGTTTCTTCGTCAGTCAATCGTATTCTAAGTTAGGTGGAATTCATCAGTAATAATAACAGTTAGAAGAAATCTCATGTTCATACATTTCTGCAGTTTTATAAATATTAAAGGTTTCAAATTCTGCAATATTACAAAGAGCACATTAATATTATTTCTTATTTTGTGTGGAACTTTAAGACCACTAACTAACTAACTAACCATCACGCCGTTTCTTGCAGGGTAGGCAGAGAGGACGGACCGCCATACAACTCTGTCCTGGAACACACTTCTTACTTCAATCACATTCATACATACTCTTCTGTTATTCCGACTCTTCGCATGGCTCGATTCAAGCATTTGATTCACTTGATCGTGCCATGTCTCCCTAAAGCGTCTCCGACTTCTTCTTCCATTCACTTTCGCATCATAATTTTTAAGCGTCCCTTTATTGATCCTATTCATTACGCTTACATCAATTTTGCATTTTTTCCGGATATGCACTTCTTTAACACGATCGTTCATGGCTTTACTGTACATACGCCTCAGGGATCTCATTTCCACAGCATTAAGTCTACAAAGAACATATCAATAAATATATTTTTTTAATAATAAAAGAATACTTTGTTTTAAAACCACAAAATTTATTACAATGAAGGTCAACCGGTTTCGCTTGGATCAAGTATATAGTTATTATATGTGCCCTGACGAAGCTTGATCCAAGCGAAACCGGTTGGCCTTCATTATAATAAATATTGTGGTTTTAAAACAAAGTATTCTTTCATTATTAATATAATGTCTAACCACCATGTGATTGCTTCTTACGAATTTTTCATTTATTTTTTATTTTGTGTAAAACTTTAAGACCACTAACTAATCATCACGCCGTTTCTCCGAAGGTATAATAAGAAAATAATAACATAAAGATAAAATAAATCTTACGGTTTTATACTCTCATCATAATGTCTACCATCCTACCTATAATCAAAAGCGTTTTATCAAATCTCCTTTACTGTTATTGTAGTGAACGCAGGGCAATGTTTGGTTTCTCGAGCTTTCTGGCAAAACAGCTATTATAAAAATGGTCCATTCAAAGATATTTGTGTCGAGATAAGCTTTCAGAAAGCATTCGGGGATAGCAATCGGAGCCTATCTAAGTCGCAGTTATTTCCAAGCGTCCCTTCCCCCGAAGGTTGAGAAAGCTCGGCTGAAGAATATTGAACAAAGACCCAATATTTTTTACCTTCAATAATGGGCTTAGTTTTTTTTTAACAAATAATGAGATCTTTGTGAACTTTTTATTTCATTTTAAGCGCTCAATCTCTGATAAGGAGATGAACAGATGAGTTTTTGGGTAATTATTTCCATTGTTGCAAAAATGAGATCCCTGAGGCGTATGTGCGTAAAATTGTGTATGACCGAGTTAAAAATGAGGTCAAGAAGGGAACGCATTTATGATTTGGGCATGTACAGCGAATGAACGAAGAAAGGAGAGTGAAATAAATATATATTATGAGAAAGTGAATGGAAGAAGACGTCGGAGACGCCCGAGGGAGACATGGCACGATCAAGTGAATCAAATGCTTGAATCGAGCCATGTAAACAGTCTGAATAACAGAAGAGTTTGTATGAATGTGAATGAAGCAAGGAGTGTAGCCAAGACAGAGTTGTATGGCGGTCCGTCCTCTCTGCCTACCCCTGCGGAGAAACGACGTGTGGTTGGTTAGTTAAATTTAACTCTCCTAAAACGTATTGTTTTTCCTATTGAGACAGTCAAAGCATTTCGGTAAACATTGTCAAATATGTATTCCATACTAAAAAAATATAAAACAAATAAGTAGTACGTTGTATATATTTGCTACACAAAAACAATTGCATTAAACAATATTTAATATTATTGTCTATTCTCTCATTGATTCTCTATTGCAGAATGATTTAACATTATCTACAAAGCACCATGAAAACATATTACATCATATCTTTCATAGTTCTGTAACCTCGATATCATATTATATAAAAATACCATTTCTTATTGTTTCAATAACTTGTTTAAATAGCAAAAGCTTTCGTGGAAAATTGAAGCTTATCCCTTATAGCTCGCATACACCATCACCCCTGAGAAATGTAATCGCAATCCACTGTACCCTAACCTGTAACAAAAGTTATTTCAAACGAAATTCGCTGTTCTGAAAAAACAAAAAAAATCATGCCTCAAAAACATTCAACGCATCAATTAAACTTTATTTAATCAATTTGAAGATTTTGAATGTATTTATGTTAAAAAATATTTGATTTTAATTAACACCTAATAGCGATTGTACAAAAACTTTTATTTCATTAATATGTGTCATAACACATTTAATTCATGTAAAATAATAAGTGTTTTTTTTTTCTCATCGAATTTTAAATTCTCATTGAATTTTAATATTGTCTCGATGATGGAAGGGTACTTCCGAAACCAGCAGACATGATATTGAATAATAAAGTGGTTATAATCAAAGTTTATCTGTTTTATTTATAATAAAAAAAGTGTATTTGTGCACGTTCTACAGTGGTAGATACTCCAAATATCGCCCTGGTGAAAAAGACCACCATTCAGAATCGAAACGTTGCTTGAAATGGCTTTTAAGCATGATTCACACCAACGTCCGGTTCCACTCAGTGCCGATATTGTTCCGCAAGAAAACTTATTGATATGGTATGAATATCAATCAAGGAGTATGTGCCAAGATAAATTTGTGTGGCAGTATATCCTTCTGCCCACCCTTGTGATATTTAACTACTTATTTAGTTAAATAATTATTTTGAAGTCTAAAAATACTTACAACGCAGATTTTTTTTTTCAAACCATTTTTTTATCACTAAATAATTTTTTTAACTATCAATAATTAATAAAATTTAGTGATAAAAAAATTGTTTTTGATTAAAAAAAATCTGCGATGTTAGTATTTTTACACTACAAAATAATCATTTAACTAAATAAGTAGTTAAATATCACAAAGGTGGGCAGAAGGATATACTGCCACACAAATTTGTCTTGGCACATATTCCTTGATTGATATTCGTACCACATCAATAAGTTTTCTTGCGGAACAATATCGGTACTGAGCGGAACCGGACGTTGGTATGAATCAGGCTTTAAACGTGTTTGATGACCAGATCTGATTTTTCTATTTCGCATCTCCTTCCCCTCCGCAATACCTTCAACCTTACAACATGCCCCCAATCAGGGACGCCATAGTCTCGCTGGCTCTAGACGGTTGGGAGCAGTTGGGACTCTTGTGCGGTATTCACTAAACAAAACTTTGTAAGGGCAGGCAAAGTACCCAAGCGAAATTATGATTGACCGTATTCACTCATTAACAAAATTCTTATATTTCACAAATTTGAAACATGTTTCTCTTAAGATCTGTTATAAATAACTTTGTCTAACTAACTAACTAACTAACCATCACGCCGTTTCCCCACAGGGGTAGGCAGAGAGGACGGACCGCCATATAACTCTGTCTTGGCACACACTCCTTGCTTCATTTACATTCATACATACTCTTCTGTTATTCTGACTATTCACATGACCCGATTCAAGTATTTGATTTACTTGATCGTGCCATGTCTTTCTCGGGCGTCCTCGACTTCTTCTTCCATTCACCTTCGCATCATATTTTATTTTCACACTCCTTTCTTCGTGCATTCGCTCTACATGGCCAAACCATCTAAGCGTCCCTTTCTTGATCTTGTTCATTACGCTCACATCAGCCTTGCATTCTTTCCGGATATCCACATTTTTAATACGATCATACATGGTTTTACCGCACATACGTCTCAAAGATCTCATTTCCACAGCATTCAGTCTACTTTCATCCTTCCTCTGCCAGTTCCATGCCTCACTGCCATACATCAGGGTTGGTATAAGTACTCCATTGTGGACTGCTAGCTTCGCTTCTTTGGACAATTTCTTATTTGCGCCAACAGCGTTCAGTCCTCCATTAATGAAGTTTCCTGCATTCACCCTTCTTTCAATATCCTTATCAGCCTTTCCGTCTCTCTAGAACATACTTCCTAAATACACAAACTCATCCACTTGCTCCAAGTATTCATCATTCACAACTATATTGTACACTGTTCTCGTACTCTCATAATTTTGTCAATGCGGGTATATCTCTTTTAGAATGAAGATGCTACGACAATTTGAAAATCTCAGCGTTTTCTACTTCACCCGATAAACAATTTTCTAGATTTCCACATAAAGACGAACGGCAATCAAAATCTCATACTTACACATAACTACCTTCAACATTCCTAGGGAACCCAATACCCCATACCTCCTTCAGTGCCTGCTTCCTATTTCCTTATGGGGTAGTTTTACGCCACTTATTTGGTACCTACCTGCACCGCTTAAGTAAAAAGCTCAACACACTATAACAATTAAGGTCTGAATTAATTTTACACCCATATTTATACAAATAGAAGGATAAACTTCGCCTGGATTACAGTTATAATCCAGAATAATAATCTCGACTTGGGGTTACTATACGGGGGAAGAGAGAGAGAGAGGGGGGAGCTTTGTCTACTGCAATTGTATGAGGTTTGTTAGCGACAAGGGTTTAAATGAATTTAATATAATGGAGCAGACATATTATATTGCGGAAAATCAGCAGATAATAAAACCTACTGCGAAAGACAACTTTCGATATGAACGTATTTCGTACAACACGAAGGGCATTCCAGATAAAACGTTTATTCAAGTTTATTCTTTACTCAAGAAACGCTACATTAAACGTTACTTTCTAGCATTATAATACAAGCAATACTACAAATGATTTATTTGTAAATTTTCGGCGGGTAGTTAGAAAAATGTCCAAGGTTTCCAGTTTTTTACTATTTTTTTACAATAATTTATTTATAAATTAACGGACTAAAGTTAAATTACAAAAAAGAGATTTAAAACACGAAATGGAAAAAGAGCAACAGAGAAGGAATAGCATATACATAATAATAAATGAAGCGATGACAAAAATAGGTCTAAATAAACATAAGAGAGAACATTCAAGCCATAGTCGTAAAGAATGACAAAAGTCATTTAGACTGCTACCAAAAATTTCAAGACCGTGGCTTGAGTTAACAAGTCTTGACATTCTGGACATTAGAGAATTATACCCATAATTAGTATTGTGATGATTAAGGAACAGCAATTCATTGTTTCTGAGTCTACGGCAAGGAATAATGAACTGGATAAGTTGCAACAGAGAATGTGAGTCAATAAAACAATAAATAGTTTTGTAAATGAAAATTAAATCAAAGTTTTTCCTACGCTTTTTTAATGAAGACATTTCCAATAATTGTCCAATTTCATCATACGAATAATCGCCTCTTTCTCGCCTTAATCTCCGTGCAATACTGCGTAAGAAGCGATGTTGTACAGATTCAATATGATGAATATGAACGGTATAGAAAGGGGACCAAATTACACGAGCATATTCAAGATGAGGGCGAACTAATGAGAAATAAATAACAGAAGAGTATTAGAGGAGCGTCTCATAACCTAACCCTACCACTCACCACCATTGAGTACAAAAGAGTCACCCACATAAGCTTCACCGTCTATCGAAGTCAGTTCAATACATTTGAGATAAATACGGTTCATACTTGGTTTGGAAAAAGTGTTGCAAGGATTATCACGTAATATTCCATTCTGTTGGTGAATTACGGTCTCAATAACATCGTATCTGTCCGCTGCAGGGAAAAGGCTATAGACAATAAGCGAAAGTGTCCGTTCGTAGGATTTTCACTGAGAAAATAAACTATTTTCAACATGCTTTTTTATATGAATACCGCACAAGAGTCTCAACTGCTCCCAACCGTCTAGAGCCAGTGAGACTATGGTTTCCCGAAATAGGGTGTGTTGTGAGACTGAAGGTAGTGAGGAGAAGAAGGAGATAAGGAAGAAGAAGGAGATAGGGAAGAAGAAGGTTGGAAAGTACCTGGTTATTCAGATCTGGTCACCAAACACGGCTAAAGCCATTTCAAGCAACGTTTCGATTCTGAATGGTGGTCTTTCACCAGGTCGATACTCGAGTATCTACCCCTCTGGAACGTGCCGCAAATATACTTTTCTAAATTATTTTAGTATGAATTAAATGTGTTATGACACATATTAATTAAATGAAAGTTATTGGCGCACGCCGGGTTTGAACCCGCGACCTTTGAATTCGTAGTCGAGCGTCTTACCGTCGTCAAATGTTTGGTACGAACTAACCATCACGCCGTTTTACCGCAGGGATAGGCAGAGAGGACGGACCGCCATAGAACTCTTTCTTGGCACACACTCCTTGCATCATTCACATTCATACATCGTATCATACATGCTTTTCCGTTAATCTGACTCTTCACATGGCCCGACTAAGGTATTTGATTCACTTGGTCGTGCCATGTCTTACTCGGGCGTCTCCGACTTCTTCTTCCATTCAATTTCGCATCGCATATTCTTTTTACATTCCTTTCTTCGTTCATCCGCTCTACATGCCCAAACCATCTAAGCGTCCTTTTCTTGATCCTATTCATTACGCTGACATCAGCCTTGCATTCCTTCCGGATATCCACATTTTAAACACGGTCATATATGGTTTTACGCACATACACCTCAGGAATCTCATTTCCACAGCATTCAGTCTGCTTTTGTCCTTCCTCTGCCAGTTCCATGCCTTACTGCCATACATCTAGGTTGGTATAAGTACTCCATTGTGGACTGCTAGCTCCGCTTCTTTATACAATGTTTCCTTTGCGTCAACAGCATTCAGTCCTCCATTAATGGAGTTATACTTTTCAGCCTTTTCGTCTCTCTAGAACATACTTCGTAAAAATACTAAATCATTCACCTGCTCCAAGTATTCATCATTCACAACTATATTGGATGCTGTTCTTGTATTCTCTTTGTCAAATACCATTACTTTTCGAACTGCCTTAGGTACCTACAGTAAACTATCAATTAAGTCACATCACATTTCCGAATTGAAAATTTTCTTGTTTGAAATTTTTTCAGGATTTTTCAGTTTTGTTGTTGCACTGCACGGATTTCACAAAAATCTTCATACAAAAATTAAAATTTTGAAAAAAAATTTTTTTTTTTTCTACAACAACATCAATAATGACGTTTTTTCAATCTTTCCACTCTACCACACTAAAAAAGTCACAAGCCACCACTGACTATGACACGCTCCATAAGAAAGTGAAGGAGAAATTAAACAGTGCTGACATTTCGATAGAAAATCTTTGTATTTTTGCCTCATTCCACACACACTTTCACAGATTCGTGTGAAAGAATTCCATCAAAAAGCTTTAATATTACAATTAGAATACCCCGTTTTACACTTCAATGAAATGCCTACCTGCTTTCAGCGAGCCTTCACTCCTTACCCCTATTCTCAAACTACCCTTTGATGAACATGAGTAAAGCGAAAGCCTTGAACTGTGTCAACTGATAGCCTGTCTAAATAACTAGGCCTAATGAGTTTCATTAAATCAATAAATTTATTTGTAAGACCCCGAGTTTAAAACATTTTTCACAAAAAAGCTTTTCTCAAACCAGATATGTAAAATGTGTACATTTTAAAAAATACAATATTCAACCGTAAAGTTTTCGTATTAAGCTAGATTATTTGCCAAACAAGCCTCGCTTATATCCCACACCTAACTTATTTCTTCCCATATTAAATCAATCAATCTAATAATCCAAAAAGTTTCCTGAAACAATAAAGTTTCTTTCCCACTAGAATATTTTACCAATGCATTCGACCATTTCCTGCTTGTGTCAATGTTCGTTCCCTTGTATTCTAAGTCAAGTACTTCGAAGCACTGTCGACAAATAATTTAAATATTTGTTTATTTTGACTGGTAACACTGACCAACGCGGCAGGGCTAAACGCAGGCAGCACGAGTTTCAAGCTTCAGTTGCGATTTAGGATTCCAGAGAGTCGACATTATCCTGCGCGCGTTACTATATCGACGCAACGATTGCTTACATATATTTGAAATAGTCAAATTATCCTGTCATTAATCTTTCAAACATTTTTTCCTGAAGTTCAACTGGGTGATGTGATAAAGCCGTCCACTAAGTGTATAGTCCAGAGGGAGACCAGGAGAACGACTTCTGCAGGGTTGTGTTTAGAGGAACTAAGGTACGGTCACTTTTTCAAACATTTCCCGTTAGATTTTATTGCCTGCCTTAAATTCCCTTCAATAAACTCTGTTTTGTTACTAATATTGTTTTATTCATTAAACAGAGTGTATCAAATCAAACTCTACACATTTAAACACTCCCGTTCCAAAGGGGAAGGGAGGGGAGGGTTCTAATGTCACTCAGAACGAGAGTTTTATGCAATATCTTAGATAAATTAATGAAAATTTGGATGATCTTTAGATACCTCGTTATATTCATAACTCATAATCTATGTAAATCACTGCTAGGCGTAAAACCACAAATAAAAAAATAAATATTACTGGAATATTTTGAATATTCTTCTCAAAACTGGATTACCGAAGATTATGTCATGAAAACGCTTTAATAAGCAAGCTCAACTGGGAAAACCAGGTCACCCCCCTTCGGATCGCACGTTCGATTTTTACTTTCAGGTACGGAAGGGTGAACCAGCGATTCGTGAGCTAATTAGGATTTTAAAATATATATCCATTTAGTAATAAAAAAAGTTGGCAGATACCAAAATACCTTCTACATGTTTTACTCCGAATGTGCTGCTAGAAGCCTATTTCGCTGCACTGGGGCAAACTTTGAAGTGAAACTGCCATTATTTTACAAGTCAAACGCAGAGAATTAAAAGGGGCAAATATGAGAATGGGAAAAGTTAAATTATATTTCTGAATTCTTCATTATAGAATAACTTTGTGCACTTTGAATTACTTTAAAAGTGAACGTATAATGTTTAAGTCTAGTAGATTTCTAGACAAGTCTGAACTTGAGACGAGACAAAAGAACACAGAGTCACAATCAAATTAAGACTCCGCGGCTAGAACCTGTTAACTAACTGTCGAGTCATTCAGATATATTAAGTATTTTGCGTTTTGTTCAAAAAAAAGTGTGTACCATCATAAATCAACTAACTATTTTTCAAGAATGGTAAAGCTAACATACGCAATTTAATATATAATTTATCATTTTAATGCATTTCTGCAAAAAGAAATTATTACTGTAGACAACACGTTCTTGCCATTAAAAAACTATTTCGGTTTTATAATAAAATTTG
This sequence comes from Drusus annulatus, assembly GCA_022651775.1. NCBI lineage: Eukaryota > Metazoa > Arthropoda > Insecta > Trichoptera > Limnephilidae > Drusus > Drusus annulatus. Next base: position 544,118 of record JAGWCC010000058.1, read on the forward strand.
TAGTTAACATGACCAACTCTTTGATTTTCCATGTTCGTTCCATTTTCACGATCTGAAAGTGTGTTCATTGGATGGAGTGTACCAGAATTAGTTTAGTGAGAATACTAACTCATTTTTGAAAAACACGTTAGTTAACAAGGTCTTGCCGCGGGGTTCTTTAAATATATTCAGTGTTCGATCCAGAAACTGCGACAAACGCCGAATACGTTTCAGTTTTGGATGAATTGTTAAATTAGAGTGGACTGTAAAACGAATGTTACTTGATGGACGATTCAATTGTATTTTGTGGATAAGTGATGATTTATGCCAGTTTGCTCACCTTGAGACGTCTTGAACGAACACCGAACTGGCTGCTCCGGGCGATGGAATTCGAATGGGATGTGTCCTCCAGAGACGGATGCGAAGCGAATGATGAAAGACGAAAAGAGGCGTAGTCCCTGGAGGAACTTACTTCGACGAACGATTGCAGGCGAATGGGGTCGAGTCTAGGTCGGCGATCTAGAAGTCCCGATTTCGTGGTTGTTGCTGGTAGATGGGGGCCACTATCGCCGGTTTGTTTTATGGCTGTTCACATTTGACGAAAAAGGAACAAACTGACAGGAACTAGGTAGGGACTGGATAATAAGTAAAAGGTTAGAACCTAACAAGTTGTTGATTTGGAATCCAACATTCAGTGATACCAAAATATAATCAACTTCTCATCTAACGACAGGAGAGGCATCCAAACCGACAGCACCGACAACTAAAACAGCATCGGATTTGGCACTCAAAATACTCTAATAGCTAATTCGTAATTAATAACACCATTTAAACTATTTACTTAGCAGCAAAAATCGAAATGGCAAAACGGTGAATTATTTATGTTTATTTAGAAAATTGTAAACACCATGTTCGGTACCACTGATTGCTAACGAGTATTCGTTTGGAATATATTTGTGACAATGTTGCTTCACAGTCGGTATTCGAATTTATACAAACATTTTGCCAACGAAGAGAAGTAAAATAATATTATTATTCGTATCTACTCGTATATCCTCACATTTATGTCAACCTAGACTGTTCACTATTCATTAGACTCCATTAGAATAATTACACACCAATACCACATTATTATTTTCCGTATTTTGTTATACTTAGAAAACAACTCCTCTACTTGAAGTGGAGATTTTTAATATTCACAGAACCCAAGTAGAGACTCCATACTTGAAATTACAGTTATTTAAACACGTCTTCATCTATTAAAATATTAGTTTCTTATCCACTGTTTTCTTTGTTTACCTTTTCTTATCAGTCTTATCTTTGGAGTAACGATACAAGGCTAATATTTTTACCCAACCCTATACAAATTTGCGATATATCACTTTCTCAGGGTTTTTACGTCGTATGCCATGAAGAGAAAGAGACAAGAAAAGTCGTCACATAATATTGCAACACTACTAAGTATGGAAGAATGTTCTCCGTCCGCGCTAACTTCACATCACCGAATCGAATAACTTACGTCGACGGATTTTGAGGTAATTTCCCATATTTGTGTAGGTTAAAAAACTTGAAGTGATTATACAATTAAATTAAACATGATGGTGATATGTGCAATGTGTTAGACCAAACAAAGATTATAAAACATTACTTTACAGATATATTTTAACAGTTTTAAATTTTTTGACCGAATTTTGTAGAATTTCCGCATTTTTAATGATATAAAGAAAGACATAAAATGAACAAAAAGCTTCCACCGTCATTTAGACAAACCTTCTATTATAAGTGTATGTGTGATATTTTGACTTTATAAATCATTTGAATGGTGTATTGATATTGTTTTGTTTAATGTGTTCAAATATGTTTATTAAAAATGGACGAATGAGAATTCCACGTGGACGGTAACTAATAGGCTATCCGACATCCTTTAGTACATCTTTGTGTCTTTCGATCGAGTCAGTGTAAAGTCAACTATACTGACTACACTTTTTCACAAAGGTACCTCTCCATGTCTTCCTCCAAGGTCTTGTCACTTTTATTATTCTTTACTAATGTATATATATTTTTAATTTTTACAACTTTTAAAATGCTGAATATGTATGAACTAATGCCATAATGAATATTAACATTTTATTTCGTGCTATCGTAATGGATTTTCGGGTTAATATGCTGTGTTGTACTTTTTCTTCTTAAGCCGACGTTTCGGACAGTCTCGCAGTGTTCATCATCAGAACAGATGTGAGGGGTTTAGAAGCAAAGGTAGCAATCTACAAAAACGGGTCCGTAGCATTGTTAAATTTTGAATGATTATTATATAGAAACAGAAAATTTTGTGTATCAAAATATTTGTTCAAATTAAACTAGGAATTATTTGAAACAATAATCTTTAAATGTACCAACATATTAATGAAAGAAAAGTGTATAAAACGCTTTATCAAAAATTAGGATGAAAAAGATTGGTGCTTTTGCTTCTTTTACCCCTTATGTGTCGATTGTGGCGAAGAGTGAATACACGATGGTGAAAACTGCAAAGCTGTCCCAAACGTTGGCTAAAGGAGAAAAAAGCACAACACGGCATAATAACCCAAAAATCCACCATGAATCACGATAACAATTTGGCCGCGAGAATATTACATCCTTAGAGTATATAGAGTGGTATTAATCCAAGGCAGTGTAGTCAGTTTTTGATGATTTTTACCTGACTCGGCGGACCTTGACATGGCTAAGACCAAAGCTACGGTATTTATACATCCATTCATATCACATATCGACATAATATTTTTGTCTATTCGTACAACCACTTTTTCACAGTATTGATATCATCAAAAATATAGCATCTAACCTAAAAAACCGTTTAGTAGTGTCAAGTTTAGTGGCATAATAAAAAAATGTGGGCGGAGTCCCGCGGTGACCCAGGAGCCCAAAATCATTGTGACAGTACGTAGAAGCGGAGTATTATATTTGCTGTCTCTTTCTCTCTCATGGTGTACGACGTAAAAACCCGGAGAAAGTGATTTATAGCAAGTTTGTATCGGTTGGGTAATAATAATAAGCTCTCTCTTCATACATTGTTTCTCCAAGATTACATTATATCATTTTATTTTATCTCTTTAAACTTTGTTTATTAAGTTAAAATGTTTTTCTCCATATTTTTTTAGTTTTTCACTGTTTTTATTAATTTTTTGCATTTTATAAATAATTGGGTAAAATTAAAACAAAATTAAATGATTACAAATTCTACATTAATATTGCCATTGGTGATTATTATTGAACTTGAGAGTTAGTAGTGTTAAACATATATATTAAAAATGAAGTAACTATTTACTTTACCGACAAAATCTTCCACAACAATTTTTTTTAATATTAGAAAAATGTTTCCGACGTATTTTGCTGACTTCGCTCCAATTACCCTTTAACTCTCAACTAGGGGACGTAATAGGCTACTTCCTGCCTCCCCTATGAAAGGCACTACTAATCAACAGTTCATTGGGTGATGGATACTCTACCGCTGTTCTTACTGATTTCGTAATATATTTTCAGAGAATCATGTTCAACTTAATTAGGTTAATTATATTATAAGCTTCTGAGAGGGTCGAGTAACTACACACATCATGGAATTTACCATGCCTAGAAAATGTGTTATTTATAAATAAGAAAATGAATTTGTGAAAATTCGTTATTACAATTCAATTCAATTTATTTATTCATTTTAAAAAATAAAATTTTAAGGCGTTATTAAAGATATGTATAAAAAATATATATACGGAGTAAACAAAACACAGAGTACACTGCATATAATATACAATATAAGACAAGATTTTATAACTAAACAGAATAGATATATAGTAAATACAAGTTAAGGAAGCAGCAATAAAACGTGCTGTTTAAATACAGTTTCGCTGATGCAAAAAATATCGATATCCGAAGCGATTTGATTCAACAGCCAGAGTGCCCTCCCCACCGGCATGACCATTGGCAAGTTAATTCTCCAGGCCGGGAGATAAAACAATCTATGCTGTCGATGACGGCGATAACCATCGGGAACATAAAAGTTAATGCTCTCCATGATAGCTAAGTTTTCGAAACATCCACGTATCAATTTGAAGAAATGGGTGACGATGTACATATCCCTTCTGACCCGTAGATGGTTTGTTCCCAGCATACCCAAGAGAAACTCAGTCGGTTACATGGAACCCGCGGACAAATTGCTATCCAGCAGTTTAATGGGATTTTATTGTAATATGTATATATATTTACTTTTATAAAGGTTCAAGAAAGGGACACTTAGATGGTTTGGGTTGTAGAGCGAATGAACGAAGAAAGGAGTATGAAAATAATACATGATACGTAAATCAAATACTTGAATCGGGTCATGCGAAGAGTCAGAATAACAGACGAGTATGTATGAGACGATGTATGAATGTGAATGAAGGAAGGAGTGTGTGCCAAGACAGAGTTGTACGGCGGTCCGTCCTCTCTGCCTACCCCTGCGGGGAAACGGCGTGATGGTTAGTTTATTTATTTTTATTTATTTTATTTATTAAAATATTAACATATAAAATACATTTGGTCCCAATCCCAAGGAGTTAAAAAAAAAAGTTTTGTATACGCCTGAGTGGGCTTTTACATAATAAGGTTTACACTGAAGAAATGAAAATTATTTGCTTATACAAAGGAAAGAATAGTGTAAAATAGTGTTTGATAACATTGAATTAATATTGGTTGAAAATATATGATATATGCCTTCTTGTATCTACATTCCGTGCAGTTAAATACATCAGCCACATCTGCGTATGTACTCGTATTACCAACTACATGCAATTTAGGTACAAGCGAGTATCTGAAAGACTCAATTTTGATCTTAATGTTACAACTAAATAGAACTTTGGGTAGAGTAGTTCTCGTTGGTAAATAAGGTTCAGTAAATCAGGGCTGTCTATAAAACCATTGAAGTCATCAAAAATAAGTCTTCAATCTGAAAGTTTTAATAACTTCAATTCTTTCAAGTAGTTGTAGTTTATGTTATATTTTAAATAATAAACAATAGGTATTTTAAAAAAATATGTGAAAGACTTTCTATGTGATGAAATCGACTCTTTTTGATCCACGATATACCAAAGATAAGATAAGATCTAGAAAGGTAAACACAATGTTCAAATAGATAATACTAGGAACAGACGCGATCCATCAACATTTGCCTTCAGGCCCATCAGCCCCCTGTTTACCCAAGGAGCTGTGTTTGCTCTGTCGTACAAAGTACCCACCGCTTGCACAAGGGGAACGATTGTGTAGGAATTGAGATCACTTAGAAGGATGTGTGTTCAGAGACAGGTTCACACTTGCAAATTTGTCGAGTGGAAACAAGATTTGTTTACTAATGTATGTTTAAATCTTTTCCATGTAATCTGTAAATAAGTGTTGATCCTCCTTGTAATTTTTTAGTAGTTATTTACTATTAAGAAAAACGTGCAATATTGTTGTGAATGATGAAAACTTAGAGCAAGCGGATGAGTTTGTGTATTCAAGAAGTATGTTCTAGAGAGATGGTAAGGCCGATGAGGATATTGAAAGAAGGGTGAATGCAGGAAACTCCATTAATTAAGGACTGAAAGCTGTTGGCGCTAATAAGAAATTGTGCAAAAAAGCTAAGCTAGCAGTCCACAATGGAGTGCTTATACCAACCCCGATAAATTATGGCAGTGAATCATGGAGCTGGCAGAGGAAAGATGAAAGTTGACTGAATGCTGTGGAAATGAGATCCCTGAGACGTATGTGCGGTAAAACCATGTATGACCATGTTAGAAATGTGGATATCCGGAAAGAATACAAGGCTGATAAAGCAAGCATAATGAATAGGATCAAGAAAGGGATGCTTATGCGAATGAACCAAGAAAGCAGTGTGAAAAGAATATATGGTAGAAAAAGAAGTCGGGGACGTCCGACGAAGACATGACACGGTCAAGTGGATCAAATAATTTAATTGGGCCACGTGAAGAGTCAGAATAACAGAAGAGTATGTATGAGACAATGTATGAATGTAAACGTAGCAAGGAGTGTGTGCCAAGAAAGAGTTGTATGGCGGTCCGTCCTCTCTGCCTAACCCTGCGGGGAAACGGCGTGATTGTTAGTTTTAAGAAAAATTCTAGCGTCAAACCCTTATCACTTTTAACACAACTTTAACATTCCCAATGAGATAAATAGTAACAATCTTCTTATAAAGACTAACAAAACCTGCAATATAGGAAATAATACTCAAGTTACTGGGTGCTAACGCTCTTCTGAAAGAGTAGAACTATTTTTTTTTTCAATTTACTAAGTTGTAACTAAATTCATGAGTCAAGTGCCGAAATCACATATATTTATTTATTTATAAACTAACGGATTAAAGTCCAATTACAAAAAATACAAAACACGAAATGGGAAAAAAAGCAACAGAGAAAAACACCGCACATACATAATATTAAATGAAATGATGACAAAAATAGGACAAAATATACACAAGAAAGAACATTGAAATCAAAGCCAAGGTCATGTCAAAAAATATTAGTTTCTTTAATCCACCCATTTCGAATAAAGAATAATGTTTATTAAAATACATTACAGGTAGGTAAGGATTTTATAATTAAACTTTTTTGAATTGATAATTTCAATTAACTTTAGTTTTAAAATTTTAAAAATTGACACTCGTACGTGCATAATCACAAGGTAGATTATTTACTCCCTTCATTGGGTAAATGGGGATCCGAAGATCATTGTTAGTTTTTACCTCCTATTTATTTATTTATATACCATACTAACGGACCATTGTCCAATTACAAATAAAAATACATAACACGAAATGGGAAAAAAGAGCAACAGAGAAAAAACAGCCCATACATAATATTTGAAGCAATGACAAAAATAAACATTTTAAGAATATTCAAGTCAAAGCCTGAAAAAGGTTTTGGTAGTCGTAAAGAATGGCAAAAATTATTTAGACTGGTACCAAAATTTCAAGACCATAGCTTGAGTTAACAAGTCTCGTCATTCTGGACAGTGGAGAATGATACCCATAATTAGTAGAGTGATGATTGAGGAACAGCAATTCATAAATTATGAGTCTGCGGCAAGTATTGTTGAGCTGGATGAGTTGCAATAGAGAAGGTGAATCAATTATACAATGAATAATTTTGATAATGCAAATTAAATCGTCTTTCCTACGCTTTTATAATGAATATTTTTTAATGTTTGTTAAACTTCATCATATGAATAATGGCCTCTTTCTCGCCCTAATATCCATACAATTCCGCGTAAAAAGCGATGTACAGATTCAATACGATGAATATGAACGGTATAGAAAGGGGACCAAATGACACTGACGTATTCTAGATAAAGGTGAATTGATAAGCAGACAAATTGAGTTCTTGTTAAAACGGCTTTTGAAAATTGGTGCGTGGGAGTTAGTTATTTGGCTGTAAACGAAAAAAACTCATTAAGTGTGAGATGTGCAAATAAATATTTATCATTAGAAAGTAATGGCTGTGTTCGTAAATTTCTCAACACCGGCTAAACGTTCTGAGATGAAACCGCAGGAGTAAAAGCTAACAACGCGAAAAGCTATCTTCATTCTCCTTGAGCTGACTCAGCTAAAAGAGAAGACGTAGAAAGCTCCGGGAAACAAAGAAATATTATAGAAAATGGGCGGCGTGTCCCACACCTACCTAGTGGAGTACTCTCGCCGTGGCAGGGAGGAAGACAGGTGTTCCTAGGAGGTAGGGGCTGCTTTTACCTGGGAAAAAAGAAAATAAAATCATTTACCAGAATGTGTTTAAAAATTTTTTAAGAGTCCCAACTGCTCCCGACAGTCTAGAGCCAGTGAAACTATATCATCCTCTATTGGAGTTTGTTGTGAGGATGTAGGTAGTGGAGAGGGAAAGGTACATGGCTATTCAAATCTAGTCATCAAACACGGCTAAAGCCATTTAAAGCAAAGCTTAGATTCTGAATAGTGGTCTTTTACCAGGGCGATATTTAAAGTATCTACCACTCTGGAACGTGTGAAAAAATACCATTTATTATTTTGTATAAACTAATTTGAAGTAATACACATGCACAAATATATACATATATATAAATATCGCGTAAGAGTCCCGACTGTTACCAACCGTCTGGAGCCAATGAAGCTATGGCATCTTTAATTGGGGTATGTTGTGAGGTTAAAATTTTTGGGAAGGGGATGGAGATGGGGAAGAAAAAGGTTTAGAAGTACTTGGCTATTCAGATCTGGCCACAAAACACTAAAGCCATTTCGAGTAACGTTTCGATTCCGAATGGTGGTTTTTCACCAGGGGGTTAATAAGTTGCCTCTGGATTTCCAGTCAAGCATATTAACCACTCGACCACAGAGGCCGTCATAATAGATATCCTTAAAGAATTGTGGCAGGTTGAAAACAATCTTTCTCGGAATTAAAGTATTTTATTACTTTGAACGATATCTTAAATTGATGTTGTTGGATTTCAAAATGATAATTTAATAGGTTCTTACCTTAGAGTGGTATCTACCCAAGGTAGTGTAGTCAGTTTTTGATAATATTTACCTGACTTGGCGGACCAAGGCTATGGTATTTACACATCCATTCATATCACATTTCGACATAACGTTTTTGTTTATTCGTATAACCACTTTTTCACAGTATTGATATCAACAAAAATATGGCATCTAACCTAAAAACCGTTTAGTTGTGTCAAGTTCAGTGGCATAGTAAAAAATGTGGGTGGAGTCCCGCGGTGGCCCAGGAGCCCAAGATCATTGTGACAGTACATAGAAGCGGGGTATTATATTTGTTGACTCTTTCTCTCTCATGGTGTACGACGTAAAAACCCGGAGAAAGTGATTTATCGCAAGTTTGTATCGGTTGGGTAAAAACAATTAGCTCTCTCTCCATACGTTGTTTCTCCAAGGTTCTTACCTTCTTGTTTTTCATCCAGTTCCTACCTTTCTCGCCATTTCGTTATTCTAACTCAACAACACTATATTTGATAACCATTGACAATCGAAACAGAAACAGAAGTAGAGAAAAAAATGAGAAAAATGTGTTTGTTGTTCGTTTGTTGGTATCTCGCTTGGTTGTCGCTTTAGTTGGTTGTTCTGAGTTCACTTGAGTTAAGCGCTGTGATTCGTTGTGTAAGAAGAATCATGAGCCTTAACATCAACTTCATCGGTGAGTGAATTGGTTCCCTTGTTTCGTTCACTCCATAATCTGTCCACATCTATAATTAGACACATTCATCTAGTAGTATAGTTTATCGTTCACAGTCCACTATTTTCCAAATTCATCTGAAGCTGAAAACATAGTCAGTGTTTTATCGCAGCGTAGGATCCAACCGATGTATTTATAGAAATCGACTAAATTATGGGAAACATGTAGGAGGAACATTAACACATCTTCAAACCAGTCGAATAAACGTCTCGGAATATACGTTGGACCCTTTTAAAATGAGGTCAAGGTCCGACTAAATGAGGATTTCCTATCCTTTGGCCGAAAGGGTTTTTCAAATAAATACACTTAGTGGATTTCTAATCCGGAAATACGAAAAGGGTCCAAGCAGCTCGCTGATCCTCGAGGACATACAAATGTATTTTCGTAGAAAGCAATCACTTTGTGGTTTGATATATTTAAAGAAATTAAAAAATATTTTTGTACAAGACTACGAATATTATTATTTTCCTGATGATGCTTAGGCCAAGCGAAACCGGCCGGTCATAAAAATCAAATTAATATTCGCGGTCTTACACAAAGTCATTTTTTAATTCCTTTAAGTATAAATGCACACATTTCTCGACATCTCGGATTCACTCCAAAACAACAAAACTAACTCCGCGACTAACAGGGGTTAAGTCGGCTTCCATGGTCGAGTGGTAAGACGCTCGACTACGAATCCAAAGGTCGCGGGTTCAAACCCGGCGTGCGCCAATAACTTTTGTTTAATTAATATGTGTCATAACACATTTAATTCATATAAAAATGATAAAAAAGTACATTTGCGGCACGTTCCAGAGTGGTAGATACTCTTAAGTATCGTCCTGGTGATGGACCACCATTCAGAATCGAAACGTTGATTGAAATGGCTTTAACCGTGTTTGGTGACCAGATCTGAATAGCCAAGTACTTCCCAACCTTCCTCTTCCCAATCTTCTTCCCCTCCCCACTACCTTCAGTCGCACAACATACCCTATCTGGGGATGCCATAGTCTCACTGGCTCTAGACGTTTGGGAGCAGATGAGACTCTTGTGCGGTATTCATATAAAAAATAAAATAAAAAGTCAAGAATAAATTGTAAATCGCTCAGAACACAGCGTTCTTCTTCCAATTACTAATTCACTAGCCATCACCCCGTTTTACCTTTTATTCACATTCATACATACTCTTCTGTTATGATGACTCTTCACGTGGCCTGGTTCAAGTATTTGTTTCACTTGATGGTGCCATGTCTTCCTTGGGCGTCCCGGACTTCATCTTCCATTCGCTGTTGTTTTCACACTCCTTTCTTCGTTCATTCTTCCAATTACGACATCGATATTTGCCAGTTTGGTTGCACGCGGCGCTCTTTTGAATTAATCAATGAAATTATAAACAACTACCATTTAATATATTCGAGATATCTACTAGTCGACTAGTTGAGTGACCAGCTGCTAACCATATACAAATCACAAGTACGTCTAACAGTTGAATTTGGAAACCACCTCTGGGTTGGAACTCCCAAATAGGTACTTGATAGTCATATTTTTTCTATTTTTTTTTAATCAACTCCACACAGAGGCTTTGAGGGAAATAATTTACCTCCGGGCCTATGTCATATTTGAGGATGCTGTGTGGAGGGTCCTTATGAAGAAAGGAAGGAGTAAACTTGGGTCTTGAAGAGACCCATGTTGAATAAGGGAAAAAACACAGAATTTGGCAAATCGTTCCACAGCCGAGTTGTTGAACATAAGAACGAGTCGTGAAAGCGACCCGTTATCATGTATCTAATAACAACCGCGTACAGGTGTTAGGCGCGCGTTTTGACGAATTTCCTGGCTATGCACCGGTGCCGGAGGGATCAATAACCTAAGTTTCACGGAGCATCTTCCATTGAAATACCGGTAGAATGTACGGTCTGTGATCCAAAGGTTGCAATCCGGGATAATCTATCAAACGGATAGCCCGTTTCTGTACAGAGTCAAGGGTTTTTTTGCAGGTATTTAGGGGCTCCAGACTAGAGGTGACTGCTGAATTCAACAGTGGGGCGAATTTCCAATTTTTACAATGCAAATCACTTCGCTTCGTCTGATCGACAATCCGCTGTTGACAAACTGATTGCCATCTCTAATGCACAGACGCAACGTAAGTAAATGCTGAGTTTTTTCTACAGCTATTTCAATGAAGTCTGCTCGGAGGAGCTGGCAGCATTGATCCCCGCACGTGCGTGAAACTCGACGGACGTGAGTGGAACTATCGTTCACAGTTGATGTCGGCTTTATGAGAACGGGTTGTTTCTCCAACTCGTTTATGTGTAAGTTCGCTCGTATTTGGAGCGAGCCACTGGCATTTGCATTTGGTGGTCTCCATAGTCGAGTGGGAAGACGCTCGACTACGAATCTAAAGGTCGCGGGTTCGAACCTGGCGTGCGCCAATACCTTTTTTTAATAAATATTTGTCATAATACATTTAATTCACATAAAATAATTAAAAAGGATATTTGCTACACGTTCCAGAGTTGTAGATACTCTAAGTATCGTCCTGGTGAAAGACCACCATTCAGAATCGAAATGTTGATTGAAATGGCTTTCAGCCGTGTTTGATGACCAAATCTGAATAGCCAGGTACTTCCCAATCTCCTTCCCCTCCCCACTACTTTCAGCCTCACAACATACCCTAATCGGGGATGCCACAGTCTCACTGGCTCTAGACGGTAGGGAGCAGTTGGGACTCTTTTACGGTATTCAGTTTTTTTTTAATTTTTTTATTCTCTTTTTAATCCGCCTTATAAAGTTACCCAGAAGGGTGATGATAAAGTTTTTATTGTGAAGTGTTACATAAAAAATAAGAAGATAAGCTAGCACACATCTCACAATCCACGAAAAAAGAGGAAAAAAATCACTTTTCCAAACGCGTGACATTTTTTACCTAATATCCTAAAGCTCAGTAACCAAATTCCCGGGGTGAGCTTGGCGTGTGTCATGAACTTTGACGGGATGAAGATGGAGCGAGCCAGGAGAAGAGCCCTCCCTCCCTCTCCCACCTCTCCTCTACTCCCTCCTCCTCCCACACCCCTTCAACCAACCAACTGATCCAATATATCACAGATGTGCCGAGGGCAAGAAGAACGTTCATTGGAATCTTATTTCCTGCATCGAGATATCACTTCCTTATGCAATAAGTTTATTTATTTTTCGCCTAACACAGACTTGCCAAATATGAACACAACGCACTGTCAATTTTATAACATACAAACAATGACGTTACATATATAAAAACACGTTGTAAAGCTCACAAAGTGGCAAGCAATAATCACGCTAGTTGGTGTGATCGGTGGTTAAGCCGATTTAGTACTAAACGGTCACGCGTCGCTTGAGGTCGTTTCAAGCAAGTATGGAACGCGGTCCGAACTTCGGATTTGTTTCGTTCATACACATATATTCTACGAATGTAGCCGATTTAGTACTAAACGGTCACGCGTCGCTTGAGGTCGTTTCAAGCAAGTATGGAACGCGGTCCGAACTTCGGATTTGTTTCGTTCATACACATATATTCTACGAATGTCTACCTTTGTCATACATGACCGATATTTGAATGATGAATTAACTGGTAACGTGTGTGTTTTGCTTGCCACATTTTGTGTTTATTCTAAGGCTATAACGTGTCTATATATGTAATGTCATTGCATACAAATCGGTTTACACAGAAATTTAATGGGAAGTCGATTTCATAGAAATATACAGTCGATTACTTTACACGAGAAGTAGGAAAATAAATTTTAAAAAACTGGTATGTGGAAAGTACTTTGGTTATTCAAATAAAATGTAAGATAACAAAAGAATGGAGATGAAATTAGTTATTATAAGGAAGAATCAAAGGCGAGTAGCTACAATAATAATTTGAATTATTTATTCATACTGGTTCTTACGCGATAACAATCTAGTTATAAAAAACTCCGCTAGTTGCACAATTGTAAAAATAAATAAATTACAAACACAAAGGATACATCAAATATAAAATTACAAAAACTTAATCGATGATAAATAATGTAAATAAAAGCAAGATAAACAATAAGAGACCAATGTAATTAGCCCAATCATTTTTTTCATATTTTTAAGCATTAGTGAATGTCCTGAACGGATCCAATTCAAACTATGCTGGATGAACTGTGAATTCCAAGCGATACTAATACGAGACTAGCAACCCTTCGATCTGCATCTTTAACGGCCATAGATAGACTCACTGTACCTAAACGCAATCCCAACACCAACTTCGGAGAGCGAGCTTTTGCCGTAGCAGGCCCCACAGTTTGGAATAACCTCCCTTCACATTTGTGAAAGATCGACAGCTCAACTGAGTTCAGAGCAAAACTAAAGACTCACCTTTTTTAATGATCATACCCACAATAGCGTCAATTTGCTTTACAAGAGTTTTGATCACTCAGTCCGAGTGCTATGCATAGTTGTTATATGTAGTTTACTATCACTTACTCCTTTTTTTACCCTAGGTCTGATAGCACAGGCTTTTGTTAATGTAAATATGTTAGTTGTAAGTCACTAGTCATAAGTATTATGCACAAGTTAATATTAAGTCTTAGTTTTAATATTATGTTGATTATGCTGTAAAGCGCCCTTAGGGGAATATTTATGTCACGAAAACGGCGCTATATAAATCAGCCAATCATTATTATGATTATTATTAATAGCGGGACATTTTTTCTGAAACAAATTTTCGACAAAAATGTCAACATTATTACACTCTATCTTATTATATAGTCGACACATTTGAGACAGAGGGCTAAAGTAGGCAACACTATTTCTAAATGTACTCAGGTGGAATATGCTATGACGTCTTAAAAAATACCTACGTAAAAATACTCGGGGGTATTTATTTCAATACTGCTAATGTTCGATCCAGAAACCGCGAATCAGTTTTGGAAAGACTTGAATGAATTGAATGGACTGTAAAACGATGAAATACTTGATGGATGATTTAATCTATCTGGGAAAATAATGGGAAGATTACATTTTGTGCCAATTTGCTCACCTGTTTACGATCCGGAAGACCCGATCTTGTGTTTCGTTGCCGGGGGTGGGGGTTATTTGTTACAGGCTGTTCAATACATTTTTATCCAGCCATACAAATAGTGCGTGACAGTAGAACAAACTGGCAAGGAATGAGGTAGGGACTGGACAGAAGACATCAGTTTAGAACCTATCAACTTGTTGATTTTAGGATCCAACAGCTAAGACATACTGTAGTAACGAGATGATTGTGAATTATTTTATGTAAGTATATTAAATCAGTTATTTGACTTCTAGTTTTAATTGAAGTATTCAAGGCATGCGTCATATGATCTAAAATAGTCTTTATTAATCTATAATGGTTTAACTCTATAACTAGTTTACCCCGACTGATTTCCACTTCAAACAAAAATGATGGCATCTCTTTCCACCCGCCGCTCTGTCCTACTTTTCAACTTGTTACCTTCTTATTTAACTTTTACAAACAGAACTTTTCTTGAATCAACCTTTCGAAATGCAATCGAGCATTGCTTTGAATCACCCAATAAACAAACAACCAAAGACTGAACGCTGTTGGCGCAAATAATAAATTATCTAAAGTAGCGAAGCTAGCAGTCCACAATGGAGTAATTACTAACCCTGATATATGGCAGTGCAGCATGGAACTGGCAGAAGAAGGATGAAAGTAGACTGAATGCTGTTGAAATGAGATCCCTGAGACGTATGTGCGGTAAAACCATGTATGACCATATTGATGTGGATATCCGGAAAGAATGAAAGTCTGATGTAAGCGTTATAAATAGCATCAAGAAAGGGACGCTTAGATGGTTTGGGCATGTAGAGCGAATGAATGAAGAAAGGAGTGTGAAAAGAAAATATGAAGTCGGAGACGCCCGAAGAAGACATGGCACGGCCAAGTAAATCAAATACTTGAATCGGGTCATGTGAAGAGTCAGAAGAGTATGTATGAGACGAGGTATGAATGTCAATGCAGAAAGAAGTGTGTACCAAGACAGAGTTATATGACGGTCCGTCCTCTCTGCCTACCCCTGCGGGGAAACGGCGTGATGGTAAATAAATATATAATAAATACCCTTCCATCATCAGGACAATATTAATAAATTTCAATATTGTCCTGATGATGGAAGGGTACTTCCAAAACCGGTAGACATAATATTCCATAATAAAAGTGGTTATAAACAAAGTTTATGTGTTTTATTTATAAATATGGCAAGCCACAAAGTAAATGCTTTTTTCGAATATGTTAGTTAGTTAGTTAGTTTACCAAGTTACAAATCTTACTAAATTAACTTTTTGTTAAGTTCGCTAATTTATTTCCACTGGAAATCATTAACGATAGATTTTTATATGAACGTAAGAAAATTGTGATAGACTTTTAATTGTAAATTATAATTTTTCTCTCCAAATCGCTCCATTAAATAGCGTACAGCGGGAGCTGTTTGCCTGCGGATCCTAAACTAATACTAGTTACATAATACCATGTATAATAATAAAATACGCTATATAAATACAGACATTATTTACCTGGCGTAGTTTGGATGGGGTAAATTTCCAGAAAATGATTTATAAACCGAATGTTTATTTATTGCCTTATGTTATGTAATTTCGGGAATTATTAAGGCCATCTCAGCATGAAGTATTTTGCGAAGGTATTTCGTTAGCAATACGAGTATATCAACGATTATTCTCCGCCGAATTGTGCGCACCTTTGCTAACGTGTAGCACTAGCGCAGACGATATAATAGTAGATGGTATAATATAAAAAAAAAACATTTTTATATTTACTGAAAGTAAGAATGATGTATTTTAGAATGCTAGGTACTCACATCGCATCACATCACATCCGAGATTATATTGTTTATCATATATAACATATCGTTTGTATCATATATAATAATAATTATTATTATTATAATAGCTTTTTATTTCAGCAGAACAGAGCGGTGGGTGCAATACTCTGTCTGCCATATAAGTTAAAATACATATCAGAAACTTAAAACAATGAAGATAACATTAAAAAAATATTAAAAAAATAGATAAAATAACATAAACTGATAATAATAATAATAATATAAGAGCATTATAATGAAATAAAGAAAATAACTTTTACTATGGATTGAGGGAAATTCTCCACCTGTGATGTAGGGGCGCACTGTGCCACTGGGCGGCAGCCTGGACGAGAGTGTTCTCAGATTCCCGGTAGCGCTGTCTCGTTCCTGCCATTCTGTGACGCATCAGAGCAGCAAACCCGTTCACCCTTCCCTCTGCAAACATCTGTGAGGCGCTGCATCGCCAAGGAAGACCGAAAAGCCCCCTGTACGCGTGGTTGTACTGCACTCGGAGCGTGTTCATGACTGCTTGTGGATATCTGGTCCAGAGTTCGCAAGTGTACAGGCTCATGCAGTACGTCTGGAACAACTGTCTCTTTACCGGAAGACTGCACCTATTGAATCTCCTCGCACGCTTAGTGCTCTTCTCTGGCGCTCTATGTCCTTCTTGTCATTTAAGTCATCAGTTACGACATGACCCATATATGACGGTCTAATGATAAGACGCTCGACTATGAATCCAAAAGTCACGGGTTTGAACCCGGCGTGCGTCACCTTTTATTTAATTAATATGTGTCATAATTCACAACACATTTAATTCATATAAAGTAATATTTAGCATATTTTCGGCACGCTCCAGACTGGTAGATACTAGTGGTAATACTCAAGTGACAAACTTTTCCCAAGATCAATTTTAATCTAAGGAAGAAACCTTGAAATGAACTTCTCTTAATATTTCTATCTCCCTTTCAGGTTTTATTATATATTTTTCCTGTTGATAATCCAAGTTTGGTATTCCATGTCAACGCTGGAGATTCAACCCAGGCCCGAGAATTACTTTCACCACCGAGCCGTTAACTCCTTGTCTGACAGGAAGAATACAGCATCAGGAATTCACGAAGTGTCAGGAGCTGTCTTTCAGAGTGGTAGATACTCTAAGTATCGCCCTGGTGAAAGACCACCATTCGGAATCGAAACGTTGCTTGAAATGGCTTTAGTTGTGTTTGGTGACCAGATGTGAATATCCAGGAACTTCCCAATCTTTCTCTTCCCCATCTCATTCCTCCCCGCTACATTCAGCCACACAAAATACCCTGATTGGGGATGCCATAGTCTCACTGGTTAAAGAGCAGTTGGGACTCTTGTGCGGTATTCACCAAGAAAAAAAAAACAGGAATTAAAAGGTGTTTTCAAGAAGAAATTTCTCAAGAATAGCGTTACAATAATTTTCCGAATAAATAAATAATTTATTTGTAAAAGCATTTACTTTGTGGCTTGCATATTTATATATAAAACACATAAACTTTGTTTATAACCACTTTATTATTTAATATTACGTCTACCGGTTTCGGAAGTATCAATTTATTTCCTAATGTTTCTACAGATGCTTGCAAAGAAATAATTAAAAATATGTTAAATTCCTCTAACCCAGACAAAGATATGATTAATGATCTCTCCCGTTTATTTAATATGTGCCTCAACTCAATTGATTTCTTAGATTAAACACTATCTTCAGTAAATAATAAAATCGGATTTCACATTAATTTATCGTAAAGCAACATTCACGGATATCACCATCCATAATACTTCAAATCACCCGGTATCACATAAGCATTCAGCCTATCACTCAATGGTATACAGGCTAGTACAAATCCCCCTATCACCAGATCATTTCTCAATTAAATTAGAAAAAAATAAACAAATAGCTTTGAATAATGGTTATACCACAAACCCAATAGACAAAATTTTGAATAAAAACTTAAACTCCTTGCTTCTAGTACATTTTTATATGAAAGTAAAAACAATATCATAAGGAATCCCTTCCAATGGCGTAGAATCTTATATATATATATATATAATTTCTCTTCACTTAGTACTTGAAATTTGCCTACCCACATTAAACCCGCGTTCTATACAAACAATAGCATAGGTATATTATTGAAAAATGTTAAAGATAGTGATAATAAATTAAGTCATTCTGGCGTTTATAAACTTTCTTGTAACAATTGTCCGTCATATTATATAGGTAAGACATTTCGAAATGTTAATATTAAAATTAGTGAACATCTGAGATGCTTAAAAAACAATAATTTTTCAGAGTTCGCCAATCAACTCATTGCTACGGATCATAATTTTAATAGAGATACAGCGGTTAAATTCTTCACCGTTGTAATAAAGGGAAACAAATTAGATAACTTAGAAGCTTTAGAAATTAGAAAATAATTAAATAGTGAATGTAGTATTTTGAATAATCGAATTAATTTATCTTATAGTCCTATCCTAGATATATTTCCAGTAAACCGCTCGGTTATTCCCATAATCCCCTCAATTACCCCTTTTCCTTCCCATTCCATCCAATTCCTAAATATGTATATATATCTCAGCATTTTGTATTGTATGTTAATTTTAATATTGTCCTGATGATGGAAGGGTACTTCCGGAACCGGTAGACATAATATTAAATAATAAAGTGGTTATAAACAAAGTTTATGTGCTTTATTTATAAATAAATAATTGTGTAATTATAAAACAAATTTGATTTGGTCGTGTTGTTGTTAATCTCACATCATATTCCCCCGATGAGCAGAGCTAATGCCCGCTGCTGTAAACACTATATTATAATACGTCCGTAGACCCAATATCCCCTCACGGGAGAAATATTATGCTTACATAATATTCATTAAGCTTTGTAGTAATATGCACCCACCCTACCTATCTAGAATCAAGTTAACCCCCGAGGAGTGAGGTAATAAAGTATTATTAACTATAATTTTGTACAAAATAGCGAACATTTTGTACTAAAATCGTTCTTCCTTTACCAAAATACAGATTTTCAGGTCTCCTGGGAAATAACTGCTGGAACTATTAACACAAGAGACTACCTACTTTTAACTTATTTACCAAAATCAACCCCCTTGCCAGTATATTGGCAGGCATTGTACTCACTTACAGCCATAATACAGAGACATATCGTTATGCAATATACCATAAATTGCAGCACTATCAAAAGTTGCATCGCCAAACGCAGAACGTCTCCGTAGTTCCAATTAAACCTCCTAGTCTTTTTGATGTTCCGGTTTGGCTAAGAAGTAAGGCGGAAGTAGTGGAAGAAGATAGAGTAAGGGTAATCAGAGCTTCCGGTGAAGCGTGACTGCGTATGCAGAATCCTTCATACAGCCTTCAGTCGGGGTAATGAATTTTTGGAGTAGGACATTGTAGGAAGGTCAGTGTGTTGCAATTATGCTAGTATATCGATCGAATCCAAAACAAAATGACGCCTTTATCGCTCTAACCGTTTTTTATGGATCATCTCACGAGTTATCTCACTGCGAAGCGAGTTTTGGAAGGTAAACATTATATTCATTCGTTCAAATATTTAAAAAAAAAAATCAAATCATTTTGTTACACTAAATTACTGGCTGCTAAAAAAGCTTAAGGTAGAAAATCTGCATATCGTCGCTGGAAAGGCAAAACGCCTTAGGCGACACATTGACTTCTTTAGCTTTTGGTCGCATTGAGTTACCTGAGACTTTTTTTTCAAAATCCAACCAGATACTGAAGACTTTTGAATTTTATTGTAAAACAAACAAAAAACTTTACAGTGCTCTAGTGTTATCTTCCCAAAAAGACGCTTCAGTCCTTTTGCCATTCCGGTGACGATATGTAAATAAGTATATTGATAAAATATTGTAAACCCTTGGACAGTAAGGATATTAATGAGTAGACACTACTTAAATTTTAAACGATTGATACAATTTTCTTAAAGTCTTTTAAAAAATCAGAAAACCTTAAGAAAAGGAAGCACAAAATATAAATACTTCGATGAATAAATACAATTATCTTCCTCTTAGATGGTAGAATTTCCTTATTTTGCCGCATTTAAAGTAGCCATACGCACGCTCAACAGCATGAAATATACGGGTTGGTGTTCATACGGAAGATTTATCAAGTCGAAGGCAGCCGCCGGAAAATGGGTCCTGCGGTTGAACACAATACATCGTAAGAAAAGTCATACATTACGCTTTACAACAGTTTCCTTCGCGAGGAGACAAAGTACAAAGAACATTATTTCTACCATGTAAGAGATTGTAATGTTGTTCACGAATACAAATGAAACGGTTCGGAGCAGTTACTAAGAATACAAAATAAAATAAGTTCTAGGTGTACAACTTTACATCCCCCGTTTTTTTTTACATAATTCAAGGCTTTATTGTAAAAAAAATGTTTTTTCATTTATGATTCAAAGTATTCTCCATCGCTATCCACTATTTTTTTCCATCTTTCGGGCAGCGTACGAATCTAGCATTGAAAAACTGGTCACCTCTTGAAGCGATCCATTAATTGACCTTTTTTTTCTTCTTCATAAGACCGGAAGTGCTGGTCAGCCAGGTTGTGTGCCACTGATCAAAACAGGTGATAGTCAGAGAGAAAAACATCAAGAGATAAGGCAGATGGGGTAAAATTTACCATTTAAACGTTTCCAAGCATGTCTCGACCACTTCCGCAACATGGGGTCGAGCATTGTCAAGCTGCACCTCCCAAAAATGACGAGAATTCGGCTCGTAAACTGAAATTTTCAATAGAATAACTTAATGATGCAGACACAAATCGACTAATGTTTCTATGGGGTTATGTTGACAAATGCCTAAGTTTATAACAGGACGTCTACGATCTATTTATTTCGAGCACTACTTACCGCTAAAGCCATATATAGGAAAACGACGAAAGCAAAGTTGTTCATCCAATAAAATAACCATTCCTCTGAGCAATCTATGATTTGAAAGATAAAGAGATTGGCTAGATAGGCTTATAACGTTTATTTTTTAAACTATAAATTCAAAGATATGTCTGCCTATAGCTAATCACAAGCCCAAACGATATCTAAATGACTGCGTGGAGAATTTAGTGCTTCTAAATCGTGCTTTAAAGCTCAATTAAAATTAAATAAATTGCCTTAAGATAGTTGTTTCAGTATTTTACGGGCACTTTACGGAATAGTTATTGCTTAATCCCTCTTGCAAATGGCGGGGGCGTGCCTCAAATATCGTCTCCTTTTCAAAAGTTCTCCCAGTTGCAGATGTTCAGCAAGATATATAAAATAAAATTAAGCTCTCCATTTCGCAACTTTCATCTGGGACTGGGTCATTAAAACGATGTAAGCTTTTTTATTTAAATGGGTGTTGGATCCGAAGCTGCGATAAAACACAGAATGTGTTTTCAGCTTCAGATGAATTTGGAAAATAGTGGACTGTAAAACGATAAACTATACTACTTGCTGGAAGCGTCTAATTATGGATGTGGAAAGATTATTGAAATAAAGGGAAAATGGGAAACCATTCACTCACCGATGTAGTTGAAGTTCTTGATTATTCTTACACATTGTATTATTAAGGAACACAAATCACAACAAAACACCACACTTAATTTTATATAACTTGGAGAACAACAACAAAGCGACAAATAAGCGAAAGACCAACGAACAAAGAAACACGTTTTTTCACGTAACTCTTCTGTACCGATAGTCGATTGTTTTCGAACACAGTGTAGTTGAATAAGGAAATCGAATAGTGAAATGGCGGGGTAGGTAGGAACTGGATGAAAAACATGAACCTAACGAATTATCGCTTGAAACAGTTTTGCGCAAGCAGGAAGCTCTAACTACCCTGAAAATGAATGCCAAAATGCGATATTAATGGAAAGCAAAAAAGTTTAAAGAGAAATCCAGTGAAGACGATGGCATTTAGTTTTATTCCAATTTAAAATTCATTCTCAAAGCAATCTACGAAAAACTTTATTTCATTTGATTTTTCAATAATACATGATAACATATTGCGTTGTAGGTTAAAACTTTAGCAATCTGTTAAGTGAACATCTTTGTGTTTTGCTATTAGAGGAGGCTCTTGGTAAAGTGGCCCTAAATCAAATAGAAAATTTAGAAAGGGAAAGTTTTAGAATTTTTACCTCATAACTCATAAATCATAGACTGTGTAATAGGTCATAGATTATAGGTATGACGTGTGACTCTCTAGAGCTAGAACAAATCTGCCAGATGTTAACAATACTTTCAGTTTCTTTAGCCTCATGAACTAATGATACTAGAGTTCAATCCCCAGCGGGAAGGACCAACACATGAAACAACCAAACTGAACATTGTTATGAAGCACATTCGCAAACACTTTCTCCAGGTTTTTACGTCGTACACTATGAGAGAGAACGAGACAACACATTTAATAGACTGCTTCTATATACTGTCGCAATGATCTTAAGGTCCTGGTTAACGGCGGGACTCCGCCCACATTTTTTATTTTGCCACTAAACTTGACACAACTAAGCGGTTTTTTAGGATTCTAAATGAGAAACCCGTGGCGGACTTTCTAACGGGCAGTGCCCGGCCATTAGAGAAGGTTCATATCAGAATTGGGTGTACCTGCGGTTCCAGTTACCGGTGACTGGTGAGGAACCGGTTATTTATCCAGTTCTATTTGGAACCGGTTCCTGGTGCTAGAAAAGTTCCTCCAAGAAAATTGTTTTATTATATAAGAAAAAAAAAACTTTCATGTGGGGGGGGTGGCTAGAAATTCCCGAAACGAAAAAAACTGTATTTTTATTTTCCAAAATTAGGAACCAGTTTCTCGGAGAAATAACATCGAAAGTCCAGTGACCGGCTTGGAACCGGTTCCTTTTAACCGGGAAAGGAATATCGACCATCTTTACCGGCCATGGGAAGTGGGCGAAGGTCGTGTCCTTGACCTAACGAAGTTTGGTTGTTGAAATATCGAAACTGAATTAATTTTGCGATAGTGGAGTCTGTCTCCAAGGCTGGGTAGAAATAGCCCTAAATGTTGACCGGGTTTTAACAGCTGCAGACGACGTTTAATAATGTTTTGCATTAGATACGCGGGTTTTTAAGCGCTGTGAGTGTTTGACGCCATGTCTGGCGATTCAATTGACCGCCATTGATTAAATTTCCGATATTGTGCGAGGATTACGACAGGCCCCCCTCGTGCAGGGCGGAGGATGTCACCACCACTAGAGCAGACACTGATGGGCGGATTGGGCCAGCTGGGTCGACTGGCCACGCGGTCCCGCGTCCGATGCATTGGTGATGAAGTAACATTTAGATTAATTAATTATTAGTTTCTACGAATGCCAAGAATACCAATCCACAGCTAAGATCCACCGAGTAAAACCCTTTCCTGTAGGCGTTCACACTTTAATTAATTAAAGTCAGTTAAAAGATCACAATTATAAGTAGGTATTATTTCAATTACCTACTCCCTAATTTATTTACGTTAATCTGTAACGAATTTTCCTTATCACACGATAAGGAAAATTCTTAATTTAACTCGTCATATAATAATAACAGTGAACTTAAATAGGGCAGTTTTGTGATATTCCACCACAAGTGCGCTTCATATTAAATTAATTAAGCTAAAAAGACCAACTAACAAGGAGAAAATAATATATAATATGTATACAAATTAAAACTATCAAAATCATGATCGCTATCATAAATCGTGAGGGGAAAAGGTTTAGATATGGGTATAACAGTGCATGTGTACATTAACAGATCTAAAAAACAATTTATTAGAAGTTAAGGGTGTAAAAATCCAGATGAATCGTATGAATTCATTTTTAAATCAAATAACAGGAAATTAGATTAAGGACAGTTAACATATTAGTACTTAAAAACATTATTATACTAGTATTATAAGTAAACGATTCTAAAGATGCAAACAGTGTAAATTTAACAAGTAACACATACATTTTTGATGACAGTGAGTATAGGGTTATCAGTAGACAGTAAGTACATTTAGTTGTAAGGATACAAGTTAGGAGCAAATCGAAACAAAGCAAATTAAGGACATTTTTAAAGTAATTAAATTTGAATAAGTTACGTTTTGTATTTGGGATTTTTAAACAATTTGGTTTTTAAGACCCGTTTGAACTCTTCTAGGTTCGGTATGTTGGCAAGATTTGTCATCTTCGAACTTCAGACACGAATACCCTATTACTAGGACGACGCTACAGTTGAGCTAACCGGGGTGACAATCCAGAGGTAAATTGCTCGGGTCTGAACAACGGGTACCTCCAGGAAATTACTATTATCAATAAAGTGTATTGTTTAAAGTATAGCGGGATATGCTCGTCTCCTAACCAGTGGCGGCTCGTGAGTTTTTAGTGTGCTAGAGTGCCAAGATTGAAAAATACGACATCGTTAGTGTTGTTGTAGCCGAAAATGATTTTTATTTTTTTTTCAAATAATATTTTTTGTATGAAGATTTTCAGGATTTTTCAGTTTTGGTGGTGCACCGCACGGATTTCTGAAAAATCTTCATACAAAAAGTTGAAATTTCGAAAAAAAAAAAAGGTTTTCGGTTACAACAACATCAATGATGACGTTTTTATTCAATCTTACCACTCTAGCACACCAAAAAGTCACGAGCCGCCACTGCTCCTAACAACATAGAGAAGGAAAATAAAAAACAAAAGTTTCAAAATCTTATTCAAAAGAAATTTCCTTACGCATAAGTTTTTCACCGAATGAAAATTCTTATTGCTGTATTATTAGGTAAGGAAAGAGATTAAATATACAACATGTTTCACGTGATGGAAAATTCATGAAAATTCAGGGAAAACAAATAACATTTTTAATATACGGAAAAATATCCAACCAAAGAGAATGATATTTTTTTGATCAAAAGGTGTATGACCTTAGAGTACATAGAGTGCTACCTATCCAAGGCAGAGTAGTCAGTTTTTTATGATGTTTACCGGACTCGACATACCTGGGCGTGGCTAGGACTAAGGCTAGAGTATTTATACTTCCATTCATAGCACATGTCGACATAATGTTTTTGTTTATTCGTATGACCACTTTTTCACAGAATTTTTATCAACAAAAATATAGTATATAACCTAAAAATCATTTAGTTGTGTCCAATTTAGTTACAAATTTAAACGTGTGGGCGGAGTCCCGGGAGACGCACGAGATCAAGATCATCGTTACAGTACATAAAAGCGGTGCGTTTTTTTTTTGCTGTCTCTTTCTTTCTCATGGTGCACGACGCAAAAACCCGGAGAAAATGATTTCTCGCAAATTTGTATAGGTTGGGTAAAACAAATTAGCTCTCTCTCCATAGATATTCTTACTCCAAATATTTCTCTTGAGTTATTTATATTTATTTTGGTTTTTAATTATAAGACATGCACATTAACATTCTTCAAGGCTTATCATTTCATATTCCAAGTCGCAAGAGAAGACAGTCGCGTACTTTATGTCTCCCTCTAGGCTAAACCAACTCAAAACAGAAATATTTCATTTACAGATCGACAAATTTATTCAACTTATTATAGGTACATTACAAGCGCTCTTGAGGTGATATTTCACACAAAATTTTCATTTAAATTAGAAATGTATTATTTTTAAAATAACCATTATGAAACGTATAACTCAACTGTACGGATACCGCGCACAAAGTAGATTACTCAAACTTCCTTTCCATCTCCTCCAATCACCTCTCAACCTCACTTCATTATAATCCTGAATTCCTATCCCTCTTCTCACCTCCCCGCCCTCCAACGTAGTTAAAATAAGATGGTTAACATAATTGTCACAGTTTTTCATCAATAAGGATTTTTAAAATTTATTTGGCACAGTGTCTTATTTTTTATTAAGGGTTATAATTTTATTTAGAGTTGATCTTAATTTTACCTTAAATAAATATTGAAAAAAATTAAAACAACACTTTCAGACAGTTTAAAATACATTTAAATAAAGAATACCGAACAAAATTCCCAACTACTACCAACCGTCTAGAACCAGTGAGACTATGGTACTCCCAATTGGGATATGTTGTAAGACTGAAGGTAGTGGGGACGGGAAGGAGATGGGGTAGAGGAAGTTTGGGAAGTACCTGGCTATTCACAACTGGTAACAAAGCACGACTAAAGCCATTTCAAGCAACGTTTCGATTCTAAATGGTGGTCTTTCACCAGGGCGATACTTAGAGTATCTACCACTCTGAAAGACAGCTCCTGACAGTTCGTGAATTCCTGATGCTGTACTCTTCCTGTCAGGCAAGGAGTTAACGGCTCAGTGGTGAAAGTGATTCTCGGGCCTGGGTTGAATCTCCAGCCTTGAAATGTAACACCAAATATGGATTATCAATAGGAAGAAAATATAATAAAACCTAAAAGAAAGATAGAAATATTAGGAGAAGTTCATTTCAAGGTTTCTTCCTTAGATTAAAATTGATCTTGGGGAAAGTTTGTCACTTAAGCGACAGAGGATCATTTTGATAATTTAATATTATTATTATTATGAAGTGAGCAGACCAGCTTGGAAATAATATAGAAAAGAATTTTGGTATTTCATGAAATGCGGTCGTTTAATAAAATGTTCTACGAATGTGAAGAAAGTCGGAGTAATTTTGCAATAAAATATTTATGCCTTAAATAACAGACATGGGCAGATACATTCACAGCAGTAAGTAGACTCACTCTTTTTCACTGCGTCAAGCGAATCAATACATTTGACTAATTTATTGTGATACTTTGTTAAATTATTTAATTTATTTAATGTGTTATTTTTTGTATATTTGCGATACTTTCCAGAGTGATAGATACTTCAAGCATCGCCCTGGTGAAAGACCACCATTCAGAATCGAAACGTTGCTTGAAGCGTCTTTGGCCGAGTTTGATGACCAGATTTGTTTTTTTTTTACTTTAAAAAGAAAGACAAAGATTCCCGGGTTACGAATGACCTGTAAGTTTTTGAAAAACTCCTACTAACTAAATTACTAACAAGCAGAGAGGACGGACCGCCATATAACTCTGTCTTGGCACACACTCCTTGATTCATTCATTTACATTCATACATCGCCTCATACATACTCTTCTGTTATTCTGACTCTTCACATAACCTGATTCAAGTATTTGATTTACTTGATCGTGCCATGTCTTTCTCGGGCGTCCTCGACTTCTTCTTCTTTCATTCGCTCTATATGCCTAAACCATCTAAGCATTCCTTTCTTGATCCTATTCATTACGCTCACTTCAGCCTTGCATTCTTTCCGGATATCCACATTTTTAATACGGTCATACATGGTTTTACCGCACATACGTCTCAAGGATCTCATTTACACAGCATTCAGTCTACTTTCATCTTTCCTCTGCCAGTTCCATACCTCACTGCCATACATCAGGGTATGACAATAGAAACTCCAACTGCATTCATAATAAGCGGAAGATGTTGCTGGTGCAATGATGGAGGATTTAGCTAGCAGAGGAATTAAACCCACGACGCCCGAGTGGGAACCCGACGCATTTATCCACTCGGTTACTAACCGCTACTTCCCAAACTTCCTCTTACTTATACCCTTATCCTTTCTTCCACTTCTTTCAGACTCACGACATAGTCCCGGACAGTTGGGAGCAGTTGACTCTTGGGGTATTCATATACAAAAAGGTGATATACGAGTTGGAAATTCGTTCTAATTTTGGACATATTTCGCGAACTTGACGATGATGCAGATGTTATACCCTTAGAGTGAGAATAATTATGTAGAGGTACCTTTGCGGAACAGTGTAGTCAGAACGGGTGACTTTATACTGACTCGATAGAAAGAAACAAAGATATATTAAATGATGTTGGATAGCCTTTGTAAACATATTTGAACACATTAAACAAAACAATATCAATACACCATTAAAACGATTTACAAAGTCAAAATATCAAACAAACACTAATAACAGAAGGTTTGCCTAAATAATGATGGAAGCTTTTTGTTGATTTTATGTCTTTATATCATTAAAAATGTGAAAATTCTAAAGTTTCGTCAAAAATCTCTAAAACTGTTGAAATACCTCTACAAGTGATGTTTTGTAATCTTTGTTTGGTCTTTTTTGAACATTCACGCATAGCACATATCACCATCATGTTTGATTTATATGTTTAACCACTGCAAGTTTTTTAATCAACACAAATATAGGAAAAAATCTAAGAATCTGTTAACGTGGACGGAGAACATTCTTAAATACTTAGAAGTACTGCAATATTATATGATGGCTTTTCTTGTCTCTTTCTCTCTCATGGTAAACGACGTTAAAACCCGGAGAAAGTGATTTATCGCAAATGTGTATAGGTTGGGTTAAAATATTTAGCTCTCTCTCCGTGTAAATTCTTACTCCAAACAAAAGCAGTCGTTAATATTTCATCACTCAACATTTAAACATCATTATGTCGAAGTGATTGATTTGTGTGGAGGCAGGTCTCGGGGAGTCAATGCATCGGTGTGTAATTTCCGGCAGTAATTCATTTTCATTACAGTAGGTACTACTGAATGTATTCGATATTGAAATGAGTTAAAATAATAATGGAATAGTCTAATATACAACCCTAATAAACAGTCTTCTGATAAAAGAGATTTAAAAACATCCGAAAATGAATACCAAATGTACATTGAATAACACCTGTAGATAAAACACTGAATGTGCTTTCAGCTTCAGATGAATTTGGAAAATATTGGACTGAAAAACGATAAACTATACTACTTGATGGATGTGGAGAGATTGTGGATAGAAGGAATCAGGAAACCAATTCACTCATTAATGATGTTGAAGTTTTAACTCTTGATTATTCTTGCACGTTGTATTATTAACAAAAACCACAACAGAAAACCCACTTTATTTAATGTTACTTGAATAATAATTAATGAAAAATAATAATAATTGGCTGATTTATATAGCACTGTTTTCGTAACAGTAATATCACCTCAAAGGCGCTTTACAGCACAATTAACATAATATTACAACGAAGACTTAATATTAACTTATGCCTAATACCTATAACTAGTCACTTACAACTAAAATATTTACACATGGCCCGATTCGAGTATTTGATACACTTGATGACATTGTGCCATGTCTTCCTCGGACGACCCAGACTTCTTCCATTCACTTTCGCATCTTATATTATTTTCACACTGCTTTCTTCGTTCATGCGCTTTACATGTCCAAACCATCTAAGGGTACCTTTCTTGATTCTATTCATTGTGCTTACACCAGCCTTGCATTCTTTCCGCATATCCACATTCTTAACACGGTCATGCCCGGTTTTACAGCACATACGTCTCAAGGATTTCATTTCCACAGCATTCAGTCTATTTTCATCCTTTCTCTGCCAGTTCCATGCCTCACTGCCATACATCAGGTTTTTTATTTTTATTTATTTTCTTTATTTAGGAAACAAACAGTCATATAAGTTTAAATATAGTTACAATTATACATATTTTCGACCAATCAAGTTCCATTAATAAGTACATTTAGGTTATATTAACAAGTAAAGATTTAGGTATAAGCATAACATGTTAAATTAAGTACAGTAGATAGATAACAGTAGAATTAGTATCGTTTAAAGTAACACTTAAGTAAGTTTCATTTTATAGGATTTCAAATTATGGTTGAAAATATCTACATCTCGCAGGGTATTATGAGTTTTACAGATTCGTCCTATCAACGAGTTTTGTGCGCTTTTAGTCTTAAAGTGAGGTATTTTAAACAGATCGTTTGATCTTGAATTGCGTTGAGGTTTGTTATAAGCACTCCGTTGTGGACTGCTAGCTTCGCTTCTTTGGACAATTTCTTATTAGCGCCAACAGCTTTCAGTCCTCCATTAATGGAGTTTCCTGCATTCACCCTTCTTTCAATATCCTTACCTGCATTTCCGTCTCTCTAGAACATACTTCCTAAATACACAAACTCATCCTTTTTCTCCAAGTATTCATCATTCACAACTATATTGCACAAAAGTATACATGTGTGTATGAGAAAAAATAATGAAAATATATTTTTATTTAGTTCTAGAACACGAAAAAATTCAATAATTTAAGCTGCTTGTATATCGTAACGAAAAGCTTCCATGTTTAAAAACAGTATCAAATTAATTATGAAGAGTCACGTCTAAACGAACAGGTAATTAATGAGGCGATCGCATGAGAATGTCTACGGGAATTACCGATTCATAAAATGAATAGATAATTGTACTTAATGGAAATTTCACTAAATTAAACCATGATTAAAGTTGTAAGAACATGATATGTTAAGTATTGATTATTAAAAGTGCCCGGTGGCTTAGTGGTAATAATGTTATGAATTGATACTAGCTTCGGTGTTCATTCCCAGTTTCAACACTCCTCGAGCAACCTATAACCAAGATGATTTAATAATACCAATTTTTTTACTTTATTCCACTATTTTTTATTTCAGACCTGACCGGTTTCACCTTACGACGGGCATCTTTAGACTGGTACAATTTGAAGTAAATCTATGGTGGTATTTCCTAATAATGTCCTGAATGTATGCATATTGAGTCTACTTCACAGTGAACATCTGTTTTGTTTTATTGTTGATAGGAGTGGCTTTACAATAACATTAAAAATACCTTCGAGTAGTTTTATTACCTTCCGAGAGCCGGGTTACATGTAACCGCCTCCGTCAACAATAAAACAAAATCCTGAATAGGATCAAGAAAGGGGTGCTTAGATGGTTAGGGCATGTAGAGCGAATAAACGAAGAAATGAGTGTGAAAAGAATATATGACGCGTAAGTGAATGGAAGAAGTCAAGGACGCCCGAGGAAGAAATGACACGATCGAGTGAATCAAATACATACTTAAATCGGGTCATTTGAAGAGTCAGAATAACACAAGAGTATGTATGATACGATGTATGAATGTAAACAAAGCAAGGAATGTTTGCCAAGACAGAGTTTTATTGCAGTCCGTCCTCTCTGCCTACTCCTGCGGGGAAATGGCGTGATGGTTAGTAAGTAAGTCACAGATTTTAACTAGATAGACTTAATAAGCGTCTATTCAGGACATTAATCATACTAGACATTGTATATAAACTGAATTAATATTATACCTACTGTTAGTATTGAGTAAAATGTTTATTTTTGTACAATTGAATAAAAAAATAAAAAAATAAGATATGTACCATAGATTTACTCAAAATTGTACCAGTCTGAAGATGCCCGGTATAAGGTGAAACTTGCCAGATCTTAAATAAAAAATAGTGTAATAAAATATAAAAAATGGCGTCCTCGACTTCTTCTTCCATTCACTTTCGCATAATATATTCTTTTCACACTCGTTTCTTCGTTCGTTCGCCCTACATGGCCAAATCGTCTAAGTGTATCTTTCTTGATCTTATTCATTACACTCACATCAGCCTTGAATTCTTTCCGGATATCCACATTTTTATTTATTTTTATTTTATTTTATTAACGCCTTTAAGACTTTTACATAAATACATTTATTTAAATAAAGTAGTACAATAGATGGGTAGAATATAACATTAAGAGAAAAGTTAGTATTTAACTGCAAGTATATAAATATAGCGTAGGTTTTATAATTATAACTATAAGTAACAATAACCTTTGAGTTCTATTGAAAACATTCAAGTAAGCTAGATTTTAATTTGGAAACAGTGTTGTAACGGTAAACATCTATTGAACCATATTTATTACCAAGTCTATGCAGCCTTTGAATGGGCGAATTATCAAAATAATTGTTTGTAGATGTAGAAACATAATATAGAGCCGCCTGCCGTGTATCACGGGTAGGTACTCGCAAGGTAATAAGGCTCGTTAGATCCGGGGCGTCCAATCTGCCATTCGCTATTTTAAAGAGAAATATTAAATCGCTCACTGTTCGTCTTGATGATAAATCAGTGAGGTTAAGCAAGTTTATTAAAAATTCGTAATCAAGGTCAACGATTGGGATACATAACTTATAATTAATAAATCTGAGAAATTTATGCTGCACTCTTTCTATTTTAAGTTGGTGAATATTATAAAATGGAGCCCAGATTGTAGAATTGTACTCTAGATTAGATCTCACCAACCCAGTATAGAGTAATTTAAATGAATTCAATAATTTAAAGTCTTTTACCGTCCTCAAAATAAAACCCAAGCATTTCATGGCCTTATTAGTAATTTCATTTATATGAGGAACAAAAGTTAATTTACTGTCAAAAATTATACCCAGATCCTTTATTTGGTCAACTCTTTTTAAGTTAATATTGTTAATGCTATATTGATACATAATGAGATTTTTAATTCGGGCGAAAGTTATCGTTTGACATTTTTCAATATTAAGGAACAGTTCGTTACGAGCACACCACTCTTGTAACCTCACAAGATTCAATTGCAATACGTAACAATCATTAAGATTGGTAATTGTTTTGTAAATTTTTAGATCATCGGCAAATAAAAGAATCATAACTCCATCGAAAACGGTAGTGATATCGTTAATAAATAAAGAAAATAATACTGGTCCCAAATGTGACCCCTGTGGAACGCCGCTGAAGATTTCAAACTGATATGATAAGTGTAGATTGAGTTTGACTGATATTTTTTTTTTATGTAAGTAGCTTTCAAACCATCTCAAAATATTTCCGGTTATACCGAGGGTTCTTAGTTTATGAATGAGAATATTATGTGACACTTTGTCGAAAGCCTTACTAAAGTCAGTATACACTACATCAGTTTGAAGACGCTTATTTTAATACGGTCATAGATTGTTTTACCGCCCATACGTCTCAGGGGTCTCATTTCCACAGCATTCAGTCTACTTTCATCTTTCCTCTGCCAGTTCCATGCCTCACTGCCATACATCAGGGTTAGTATAAGCACTCCATTGTGGACTGCTAGCTTCGCTACTTTGGACAATTTCTTATTAGTGCCAACAGCGTTTAGTCCTCTATTAATGGAGTTTCCTGCATTCACCCTTCTTTCAATATCCTTATCAGCTTTTCCGTCTCTCGTAAACATACTTCCTAAATACACAAATTACATTTAAAAAATGTTATTATTAAATCATTAAAACGGAGTTCTACTACGAATTTACAGTTTCAAATTTAGATATAACCAAGATATTTTAAGTTCCTTTCAAGTCTACCTCTTACAAAAATATGTTTACTATATCAATCATTAAAAATGAATACATACTTATGGAAAATTTATTCAAAGGATTCCACCCAAGAAAACAGAGTGGCACTAAACCCCTACGCAGGTTCACTTCTTTCTTCTCTTTCCTAGAATCAAATGTATTTACCTTCCCCATTTCATTTTATTATAATATGCTAACGATTCACGAGTACGTCCTTAAAAGTCGAGGTTGTTGTGCGAAATGAAAAATTCACGTAATGGAGGAAAGCTCGCCTCTATTACGATGAAAAATAATAATTTTTAATATCGCAGCGCACGTGTCGACCATTTCATTTCGGATTTACAATATATTGTATTGTGTTTCTAGTACAGTACAGTAGTTAATGTTTTTAATAATACAATTTTTTGAAACTTTATTCCACCTTTTTATTGTAGACCGAAATTGCGGCAACTAACCATCATATAATGTAGGTTAAACTGGGAGAGCCTTTCACACCATGATAAAAGAAAAAATTTCAGTAAAGGGGAATTTTCCAATGTAGCCACTCACTTATTAGATCATCAGCACTCATTGCATAAAGATAGAGATGTTAAAATATTGCATGTGAGCAATAAGGGGGAAAAAGTAGACAAATTAGAATCATTAGAAATAAACAGATTCACAATTAATTAGAAGAAAAGTACGTAATGAATATCCAATTAGAAAAAAAGGCTGACTCTTCATTAATTTGTCAATTATAGATAAGCTTTATTTTAAAGTAAATATTTATGTTCTATAAATTGATTTAAATAGGCAATACACATAAAAAATATAAGATGGAAATGTAATCAGTATTTTTTGTCGATGACATCTAAAGGGAAATCTGTAAAAGATAAAACCCCAATGTGTACCAATTATTACTATTTGAAGATATTGTACCAAACCACCAGTGTAAATATACCTTCTACAAAATACATTAAGTAAACAGAGACGGGAAAATTAAAGAGTAAATTCAAAAATAGCCAACTGCTAAAAATAAAGCTGACAACAATATATATTATATACATTTAAAAAAAACGCCCAGAAGCATTTGACGAATCACCATGTTACTCGTCTCTTAAAAGGTAATAAAACTACCCGAATGTATTTTTTAATATTATTGTAAAGCCGCCTCTGTCAGCCATAAAACAAAACCCAAAGTCACAGATGTTCACTATGAGAATCAATAAGCGTCCATTTCGGACACTAACAGTATATATGCCATAGATTTATTTAAAAATTGTACCAGTCTAAAGATGCCCGTCATAAGGTGAAACCGGTCAGGTCTTAAAAAAAAAAAAAAAAAAATTGTGGTATAATATGTTTGAGCGAGTAACCTTATGTGGATTTTTATTAACTAAATAATTAATTAGAACTTGATTAGAGTAAGCGCTCAAATTTTTTTTTAAACAAATAAACAAGAGTTATTACAAGTTGAATACTTTCAAATGGAATACCAAACAATACATGTGTTCAGTTTGCAGTTATGATAGTTGAAAATAGATCCGAGAAGCTTTTTACAGTGAATACCACACAAAAGCCCCATCTCATCCCAAACGTCTAAAGCCAGTAAGACTATGGCATCTCCAATTGTAATATGTTGTGAGGGTGAAGGTGGTGGGATGGGGAAGAGGAAGATTAGAAGCGCCTGGCTATTCAGATCTGGTCACCAAACACGGCTAAAGCCATTTTAAGCAACGTTTCGACTCTGAATGGTGGTCTTTCACCAGGGCGATACTTATTGTATCTACCACTCTGGAGCGTGCCGCAAATATAGCAGTAAGATTTTCTATTCCTGAAAAATATGAATTTTCTCAACAAGTGATATTTAAAGAATTTCACTTCAAGAAGAAAACCAAATATGAAATTTTCAGTTTTCAAGTTTGAAATCTATTGAAGATGTTTCATTGGATTCTAGAAAATATCTTTCTGCTCGGGTCGAAATTGAAATTCTAGAAAAATTCTTTATCAAAAAAGATCGAAGCCGTTTAAATATACTCGTACATTCCCGAAAGTAGATATTTCTTAACTTCGAGGAATTTTTAATCTTATTTTTATATATGTGGTTTGGGATGACAGGTGTTCAGACAACAGTAAAGTTTTTCGGTTCCTTGTAATGATGTCGTCATACACCGAAGAAGAGGAAAATGGCAAATTTCCACAATAAGTGACCCATTACGACCACTTCAACGTGAAAGGCTGTAGGCATTTACCAGTGCTAAGTACTTAGCACTGGTACAGCCTCAGAACGAGAGAGCTAAATATTTTTACCCAACTTATACAAATTTACGATAAATCACTTTCTCCGGGTTTTTACGTGGTAAACCGTGAGAGAGAAAGAGATGAGACAATTTCTCACACAATATAACACCGCTTTTAGGTATATAAGCATGCTTTTCGTCTCCCGCGTCACCAGGAACTCCACCCACTACGGTTTTTTACCCAACCGATACAAACATGCGATAGATCACTTTCTCCGGGTTTTTACGTCGTACACCATGACAGAGAAAGAGACAGCAAATATAATACTCCGCTTCTACGTACTGTCACAATGATCTTGGGCTCCTGGGTCACCGCGGGACTCCGCCCACATTTTTTATTATTCCACTAAACTTGACACAACTAAACTGTTTTTTAGGTTAGATGCTATATTTTTGATGATATCAATACTGTTAAAAAGTGGTTATACGAATAAACAAAAACATTATGTCGATATGTGATATGAATGAATGTATAAATGCACTAGCCTTAGTCTTAGCCACGCCCAGGTCCGCTAAGGCAGGTAAAAATCATCAAAAACTGACTACACTGCCTTGGGTAGATACCACTCTATATACTCTAAGGTCATATCCTATATTTTTGTTTACAACAATACTGTAAAAAAAGTGGTTATACAAATAAACAAAAAAACATTATGTCGACATGTGCTTTCAATGGGTGTATAAAAAACTTTGGCACTCACCACGCCCCAATCAGGAAAAAATCATCAATCCTGACTACACTAGGATTCCCTCCTGGTATATTATTGCTCTGAGGGTACAGTAGCAGGGAGGGGAGGGGTGCTTTTTATAAATAAAGGTTTTCACATTTCTAGGAGACACAATGCGAACATTTAATCTAATTCTGAATCGTTAAAAGCGGTTAAGTAAACTTTTCGAATGTTTATGTAATCTTTATTTACCCTTTGAACATAGTGGATTCTACTGCCAATACTGACAACTTAATCACTAGTTTAACATTCATATTATAAACTTATGCCTTTATGTGTTAACAAGATAAATATCTGAAACTTCAAATTTCTTAGCTAGATGGCGCCTTATGAATGTTACACTTGTACCTAGTCACAATAAACCGGATGAATGAGTACTATGAAAATGTACAATTTAGTGCGTGTTCTTGAAGAATTTCGTTCAACCCTTATGTGATTGAAAAAAATTACACCGTTTTGAAAGTGATATGAAGGTTTCTTTTACAGTATATCATTTGCTGAAGTTTGCTGGACCACTTTTACGACGTAATATATTCGACGTAACATACCACCCTTCACATATCCAACGGTTATGTTCAATTGTTCATTTTCATTATTGTGGAGAAGTCAGAAAGTTTCAGCCGGTTAGACTTACTGGAACATTAAAAAAAATGTTGAAAACCGAAAAGGGTACCCAGGTACCCTTTCAGTCATATAAAGGTTAAGATTTCTAATGTTCAATATTGTTACGGATTTGAATTGGAAGTATCTAGGTAGATACTTAGTACACTGTTCATGTTTAACGGAAAATAAATAAATAAATATATTTATTTATTTATTTATTTATATACGCCCTCATGGGCTTTTTACATAACATAGATATAAAATAAAATAACAGTGGCATAAAAAATAACAATGACATAAAAAATAACAATGCACCCAAAAACATGATGAAATTGATAGAAGATTAACACTAATATTTTAGAAAGAGGTATGTTATTATAGCCTTCTTGTAACTAGATTCAGTGCAGTTGAATATATCTACTATTTCAGCGATAGAAATACTCACTGCATGCAATCTAGGTACAAGCGAGTATTTAAATGACTCAGTCCTGATATTGTTGTTACATTTAAAAAGAATTTCGGATCGAGTGGATCTGTTAGGTACATAGAAGGTAATTAAGCTAAGTAAATCAGGGCTGTCTATAATACCATTAACAATTTTAAAAATAAAAGTCAAGTCGGAAACAAGCCTCCTGTCTGAAAGTGTTAGTAATTTTAATTCTTTCATCAAATAATTATAATTTATGGTTTCAATAGGTAGACCGAGTTTGTAGTTAATGTATCTTAGAAATTTATGTTGCTATTTTTCAATGGAATCAGAGTGGAATTTAAAGTGAGGGGACCAGACAGAAGAATTATATTCGACTTGACTTCGAACTAGTGAAGAGTACAGGATTTTCAATATATATGTATATAGTGAATACCGCACAAGAGTCTTAACTGCTCCCAACCATCAAGAGCCAGTGAGACTATGGCATCCCCAACTGGGTTTGTTGTGAGGCTGAAAGTAGTGGGCAAGGGAAGGAGATGAGAAGAGGGGGTCGGGAAGTACCTGGCTATTAAAATCTGGTCACCAAACACGGCTAAGGTAATTTGAAGCAACGTTTTAATTCTGAATTGTGGTATTTTACCAGGGCGATACTTTGAGTATCTACCACTGTGGAACGTGTCGCAAATATACTATACGAATACATTATTGACGAGTATTAATAAAATAAAATGTATTTGCGCAAGCTGGGTTTGAACCCGCGACCTCTGGATTCGTAGACCAACGTCTTTCGACTCAACCACGCAGGCCGTCGAACGAGTACAAAAGTCAAGTTTAACGAGTAAAAGGTAGTTGAGTGCTTGAAAAAGTTAATTTTAAATTAGGTTTAGAGTCACCCAATGAATGCTCCATTTGTTGAGAGTAATTATGGAAAATGTCAAGACAATTTGCTCGGAAGTGCGAGGATGACTGAAGAAGTGGAAAACAAATTCGAAGTGGAACAAAGAGCGAGTGGGAACAAAACGAAACCGGTTTCTGTTTTTTCAAGATCTAGTTTGACAGCTTGCATGGTCGAGTGTTAAGACGCACGACTGCGACTCCAGAGGTCGCAGGTTCGAACCCGGCGTGTGCAAATAAAAATAAAAGTTTATTAGATACTGAAAGTATCGCCCTGGTGAAAGAACACCATTCAGAATTGAAACGTTGCTTGAAATGGCTTTAGCCGTGTTTGGTAACCAGATCTGAATAGCCAGATACTTCCCAACCTTTCTTATTTTGAAACTGTTAATTCGTGGTGGAATTCCATTTTAATGATTTAATAAAACAAAATTTTAACTTTATTCCACTTTTATTTTTTGACTGTACCGGTTTCAGCCTATGACGGCCATCTTCAGACTAGTAAAAGTTGTTGTTAACCTACGGCTTATATACTATTTTTGGGGATGTCAGGGGTAGTAAACGATGATTTTACTTTAATTATATTCATCAGTATTGTTGTATGATTTTAATAGTTACAGGGGAAAAGCTACTTTTAATTTATTGGTATTATTATTTTATATATCTATCTGGAATAATACCAATAAATTGCTTTGAAAATTTTTATTTGTAAAAAAATTTTAAGTGACAGCTGTCGTGGCCAGGTCTTTAAGAAACCAAAATCAAACTGTAAAATAGCAGTTTAAATCATAAACCTTCCTTTCATCTCCTTCCCTTTACCTACAGCCTCACAACATACCCCCGATCAGGGGATGCCATAATCTCACAGGCTCTTGACAAAAGCAGTAAAGACTTTTGTGCGGTATTCTCGTAAAAAAAAAGAAAGTTTAGTGAGTCTTATCTTATTTACACGTATGGATGGAGGGTGAGAAGTTATAGCATGATGACAACTACCCTTAAAGGAAAAAAAAATATATGGAAACGAATAAACGATTTTGTAATTTCATGCTGTGATATTTTCAAGAAATTTAGACGAAAGAGGGAATGGTTGATTTCACGATGTAATCAAACTGATTAATGATTTAATTGAAAAGCAATTAATAATATAGCTGCTAGACAAAAAGCACCGTGAAAGGGGAGTTGCCATTCGTCTACCCGAGCGTTCGTTCAAAAACTTGACCTGGCAAAGGTCGATAGGGATCAACGATGTTTTTTTATCGAATTATCGGGTTTTAGTGTACCTTTTTAGTTGGAACTGTACAGCAAAAACTTGACCTGTCAAACCTTCTTTAGCGAGGTTAAGTGAATAAACTCTAAATAATTTTAAAGTGACTAGTTTCGGATTTCAACGAAAATATTTTTTTATCGTTTTTTAAATTAACGGGTTGACCATTTGTCCTTCGACCGCCGGCCCGGTAACCGGCAGGCGACCTTTTTTGGAACTGCCTGCGCATATAACCTGTTAGAAATGTCGGGTTTTAGCGGCTATGATAAGGCAGATATATTGAACACTTTTTTCATTAATATTTAGATACATAAATACTAGCAATATTCTTTGAACTTATTTCGTGTCCTTGGGGTTATTTTCTAAAAAAATAATGTTGCAAAAAATATCCAAATATTATGATTAAAATATTTTTAAATGTAAAGACGAAGTTTGGGGGTTATTTCACATCAAAAATAATGGAATCATTCAATAGATTATCCTTTCCAACTAACTAACCATCATGCCGTTTTTCCGCAGTTTTAGACAGAGAGGACGGAGCGCCATATAACTCTGTTTTAGCACACACTCTTTGCTTCGTTCACATTCATACATCATCTCATACATACTCTTCTGTTATTCTGACTTTTCACATGACCCGATTCAAGTATTTGATTTACTTGATCGTGCCATGTCTTCTTCGTCCATTTACTTTCGCATCATATATTCTTTTCATACTCCTTTCTTCGTTAATTTGCTCTATATGCCCAAATCATCTAAACGTCCCTTTCTTGATCCTCTTCATCACGCTTACATCAGCTTTATATTCTTTCCGGAAATCAAAATTATTAATTTCTTTTTTTGGTTTTTAAAAGAAAGACAAATATTCCCGGGTTAGAAATAACCTGACAATATTTAAAAAAAAACTCCTACTACCATCATAATAAGCGGAAGATGTTGCTTGTGCAATGATGGATGACTTAACCAGCAGAGGAATTGAACGCACGACGCCCGGGTGGGAATCCGACGCGTTTTTCACTCAGCTACCGATCGGTAATATTTCTATACTGTTCATATTTATCATATCGAGATGAGGGCGAGAAAGAGGCGATTATTCATATGATGAAATTAAGCAGACATTAAAAATGTTTTCACTAGAAAAGCGTAAGAAAGACTTTGGATTTTCAAAATTATTAATTGTATTATTGACTCACCTCCTTTGCTGCGACTCATCCAGTTTAACATGCCTTGCCATAGACTCAGTGAATTGCTGTTCCTCAATCATCACTCTACTAATTATGGGTATCATTCTCCTCCGTCCAGAATGTCGAGACTTGTTAACTCAAGCCATGGTCTTGACATTTTTGGTGGCAGTCTAAATGATTTTTGTCATTCTTTACGACTCTACCGAAACCTTCTTCAGGCTTTGACTGGAATGTTATTCAAATTTATCTGTTGCTCTCTTTTCCCATTTCGTTCATGTTTTTTTAAAATTCGTAAATGGTCAATGGTCCGTTAGTTTATAAATAAATAACAGCAAAAACTAACAATGATGTTCTGATGCCCATTTACCCAATGAAGGGAGCTAACTATTAATAATTTACTTTGTGATTATGTGCGTTAGAGTGTCAATTTTTCAAATTAAAACTGAAGTCAATTGAAATTATCACATTATATTTTAAACATCCTTACCTACCTGTTAAGTATTATAATAGACATTATTCTTTATTCAAAATGGGTGGATTGAAGAAACTTATATTTTTTCTTGGCAAGTCAACTTACATACCGTGATTTTCTACAGGTAACAAAAACTTTTATGGTAAAAAAAGTTGTGCTATGTTTTTGTCTTTTTTTATGCACAACATCTACGATATTTCGCATTCTAAAGGCATTATCAAACTGTGGAGAAGCTACGTACAGACGAGCTGTTTACATAATTTCTAGATGCCTATATATAATGCTAACTTTTCATATAGCGCAGCTTACTTCAACTTGCTACAAACTTCATGGTGTTATAATCAGAAGGTGCAAAGGGTTTGATAACACAATTGCGATGACAGCCTTCTTCAATGTTGTGATTGATGAGAAGCAAGTTGGAGTACACTAGCTCTGTCTGGGCTCCACATCAGACCAAATATATAAATATGTTGGAACAAATTCAGAAAAAAATCCTCAGGTATGTGTACATGCGTTCGCACGGAACAGACCTTTTGTTCATGCATCACATGGAACTACTCGAGGAGACAAATTATTAAGGCTTAGAGACTAGGCGCAATGCTCGTCTCATGACAATAGGCTTTAAGATTATAAAGCACTTTATCAACTGTCAATACCTCTTGGCATGCTACTGCTTATTCGTGCCTGAAAATACTTCCGCAGCAGAAATCTACCATGTTTAGCATACCCTATGGTCGGACAGATATTTTGGCACACCATAGCATTGACAAGAGGTATAATTCTATTGAATAAATCATGTGTATGATTATATATAGATATACGAGTATATCCACGGAAAATTTACCGATGTTATCAATTTTAAAATGTTTAATTGTAAAGTTTTAGTTTTTTTGTGTTTAAATGTTAGTTGTTGTTTTCCATTGTACTGTAATTGGATATGATATTTGTTGTGCAATAATTAACATAAAATAAAAAAAAGTAAAGCTTTTAGCTAATTATTTTTACTACCCATGCCTTCATTAACATTTCTGAGAATGAATTATTGGATATTGTAAATGATTATATAAAAGATATATAAAGTTTTCCTAATTAAATATTCTAGTTCAAATGTATAATAGTAATATATTTTTCATTACATTATTTTGCTTTAATTTTCCTTTGTTTAAATTGTTTTCAAATTATTCGTTAGTATTCATAATTTATTTAAATTTAATTTCGTATTATCAACAAGTACCTACTTATATTGTTTAAATCGAGTGGATTTCTCGGAATGTCGCCTTTCTAATCTGAAAGGGCGTATTGAAAATACAATATAAATTACAATTTAATCACGATATTAATAATAATATTAGGATAATTTGAATAGCGTCGTTTTTGTGAAAAATCGCCTCAATGGCGCTGTGCGAGGCTTTATTCCTAGGCTCCATCTTGTTACTAAATATACCTTTAGTAAATAATTTACAGAAGCATACTTATCTGGCAGGTCACTTCAGGTAAACAATAGTATATTATGTTTTCGTAGGAAGCAATCACTTTGTGGTTTGACATATTTCATGAAAATTAAATAATAACTTTGTATAAGGCCACAGATTGTATTTTATTTTTTTATAACCGACTGGATACGCTTAGCCTAAGCATCGTCAGGGTACAAAATTAAACTTTATAAAAATCATTGTGTTGTGCGGTTATATATACATACAGAGGCAAAACAAAATATAAAATAACACAAGAGAACAGTATGAGAACAAAAGAATAACATTTATTATAACAAAGGAACAGAGCGAGTTTCAGAAGTATTTGATTTACTTGATCGTGTCATTTCTTCGTCGACTTCTTCTTCCGTTCACTTTCGCATCATATATTCTTTTCACACTCTTTTCTTCGTTCATTCGCTCTACATGCCTTAACCATCTAAGAGTCCCTTCCTTGATCCTATTCGTTACGCTTACATCAGCCTTGCATTATTTTCGGATATTCACATTTTCGACACGGTCATACATGGTTTTACCGCACAGGCGCTCTCGTAGCTGCCGGCGGTTTTTTACAACCGCTCCTGGTTTTTCTCAAAAGTATTGAGAAATCCTCAACTTTTTCGCTGTAAATATTTCTCAAAGAACTGTAATATATTTAATGTTAAGTGTGTAAAAAAACTATAATTTTACTGTCGCTGTGTCGGGCTTAATTCAAGTTTTAAGAAAAAGTTTCTAAAGTTTAAAATGTTTTAATTTCAAATCTGTTTCGTTGTTCGTAATAAGGCAAAGCATCGGTCAGCGGTCATAAGGTGCTTGCCACATGTGCAGGGTGGAAGTCAGCGAAAAGTGTCAAGTGCGTGATTTACAACGGGTACTTTTTGGGCTAT
Source organism: Drusus annulatus (assembly GCA_022651775.1). Lineage (NCBI taxonomy): Eukaryota > Metazoa > Arthropoda > Insecta > Trichoptera > Limnephilidae > Drusus > Drusus annulatus. Next base: position 587,570 of record JAGWCC010000058.1, read on the forward strand.
GGTCGTGTTAGATCATATTGTATACAACCGGGCCACATTACTTAGTTTCAGAAGTGAAAGTGTTTCTCTACGCCCTTTAATAGCTGCAAAAATATCGTCGTTCAATCTTGAACGCGGTAATACTCGTAAAATTAGATTCCGTGGCTGCCGAGCAGGACGTAATAGTAAAAAACATTTGTGCATCAGAAAGGAACAAAACAATACACAAGCAACGCAAATCCTCTCTGATTCTCAGAGAGAACATAAAGTAGTCAAAGCACGCATACATCGGCATGCCAACTATAAAAGTCGACAATTAGGTATAGGAAGTTGGAATGTTCGATCCCTCAACAATAAGGTAGAGGAGGTAGGAGAGTTTTTCAACGAGCATAATCTGCACATCCTGGCCTTAACTGAGACTTGGCATGAAAATGGTGACACTTTGTCAATTAAAAAACTCCGAGCTCTAGGGTACGTGGTGCTGGAAGAAGCCCGACCTAAAGCAACGAATTCTCGGGATGAAAACACCCATCACTTAAATCACGGAGGTATCGCGATTATAGCTTGCCAAGGCTTACGCTTGACAAAATTGTCTATTGGTGCGTACCTTACTTTTGAGTACCTGGGATGCCGAGTTTCCTCTGCAGGAGCGTCTTTCACATTGGTTGCCCTGTACCGGCCTGGTTCAAAAAGAATTACCGCGGACTTTTTCAATGAGTTTTCATGTTTTTGGAACGCATTGTAGGTCTTTCCGACACTATCTTCATAACTGGCGATATTAACATTCATCTAGAGCACCTAGCGTCACCTAACACTGTTCAATTTCTCGACTTATTAGACTGCTTCGGATGCCACCAATGGGTTGATGCCCCAACTCACGATGCAGGCGGAACTTTGGATATTTTTGTTTCAAAGTCAACCGGACCGCCTCTGGTAGCGGATGTAGTGGATATAGGGCTATCAGATCATCGGCTTATTCGCACTGAGGTCGATTTTAACCCACCGAAAATTCCTTTCAGAACTGTCACAACAAGAGCTTGGCGTAGTTTTAACTTTAACGACTTTCTGACAGATTTAAAAGCCTCTCCATTATGCACGCCTAGTGTTTGGGAGGAATCACCAAACAAACTGGCGGAAGAGTATAATTCTGTACTTTCAAATCTATTAAATAAATATGCACCAACCTCAACAAAAACCCGGCGAATGTCGGAGTCAGAAGAGATTGACGCGTAAACTAGAAAGGTCTTACAGACACTTGGGCGTTGCCTCACGGGACGATTGGATAAAGGCTCAAAAAGAGTATACAATCCTCATTAAGTCAAAAAGGTCTGAATATTGGATTAAAAGGATTGACTTAGAGCGCAAAAACCCACGTCGTCTGTGGAATTCGGTCAAGACGGTCGTTTCTGATGTTCGTGCCGAAAATACAATCGACATAGCTCCGGAAACCTTTTCGAAGTTCTTTCTCGAAAAAATTGAGTCGATCCGCGCCCTGACAATCTCCGCCCCACCTCCATCTTTCACTAACAGCAATAGCGAAACCTTTTCCGAATTCAAATCTACATCCCTCGAAGAAGTGAAGAGGTTTATACTCAACTCACCAAACAAACAGTCTATTCTTGATCCTATTCCAACGTGGCTTCTGAAGAAGTGTTGCAACGAAATAGCTCCTTTTCTAGTTTATCTTTTTAATAAGTCACTTAGCACAGGTGATTTTCCCAAATCACTAAAATCAGCTGTCGTAACTCCATTAATAAAAAAACCGCAATTGGACGCTGAAGACTTATCAAATTACCGACCCGTTTCAAATCTTCCATTTATATCCAAGATTCTAGAAAAAATTACTGCTTCACAGATAACCTATCATATAAATTCAAATAAATTGTTAACTAAATATCAATCTGCTTACAGAAGGTTCCACTCGACGGAAACTGGGTTACTACGTGTTTTGTCGGACATCACTCTTGCCATCGAGTCAGGAAAGTTAGCACTTCTCTCGGTCTTAGACATGAGCGCAGCTTTCGACACGATCGACCACGGTTTTCTTATTACACGACTAGAAGAAACTTTTGGTTTAAACTGTGGCGTTAAGAATTGGCTGATATCGTACTTAAGTAACCGTTTACAAGCCGTGAAGGTGGGAATAAACCAATCAAATTTTACAACACTTCCATCTGGAGTACCCCAGGGGTCCGTTTTGGGCCCACTGCTCTTCATCCTCTTCATAAATGATGTCGCTCAAATAATCAAATCATTTGGTCTTATATCACATTGCTACGCAGACGACCAGCAAGTTTACTTTTACTGCTCACCGACAGAAATAGACAGTCTGAAAATCCGCATGACTGAGTGTCTAGAAGCGATCACTCTGGATGACCTCAAATAGACTGAAATTGAACCCTTCAAAAACAGAGTTTCTCTGGACCGCCACAAGCAGACGTCAGCATAACATCGATAACTCCCCAATAGCTGTCTCAGGAAGTGACATTATTCCAAAGACATTCATCAAACTTCTGGGTGTCAATCTGGATGCTGATTTCTCCCTTAAATCTCAAATTAACAAGACTGTGAGCACAGGGTTCTTTCAACTAAGACAAATAAAATCAGTGCGAAGAAACCTGCCAACAGAGGCAACAAAATTACTTGTAAAATCGTACGTCGTTTCGCGTTTAGATTACTGCAACGGAATATACGCTAGTCTTCCTAAATATCAAATTAACAAACTACAACTAGTCTTCAACGCCGCGGCAAGACTTATCACCGGCGTATCAAAATATTCCCATATCTCAGAGCACCTCAAAAATCTTCACTGGCTTAAATGTCCCGAAAGAATCCAGTTTAAGCTTTGCTGGATGGTTTTCAAATCAATTAACGGAATGGCTCCGGCTTATTTATCGGAATTGTGTATTCCTGAAGATTCCAATTCGCGACAGTCAACTCTTAGATCAGCAATGTCATCGGCTATCGGAAGGTTGAAAGAACCAAAGCGCACACCAGACACTAAGTTTGGAGAGCGCGCCTTCGGAGTGTCAGGTCCTAAAGCCTGGAATGGACTACCACATGATCTGAGAGTAATGAAAGACTCGACGGAGTTCAGAGCCAAACTCAAAACTCATTTTTTCAGAAAATCATATCCATAATCAAGATGTAACAAGCCCAATAGAACCAAGAAAACTTTTCAGACTCTCATTCCTTAAATTCATTAGAAGATTATCACCATTATCTGTTTTTCACTACGAAAAGTTAAAAATACCTCCGATATACTTTATCTTAAATTTGCCTTCATGCCCTAAAAATTAAAAAAAATAAAAATAAAAAAAAAAATAAAAATAATAATAAATAAAAAATAAATAAACAAAATAAAATAAAATAAAAATAAAAATTTAAGTTATTCTAAATTTTAGGTTATTATGATATGGTGATTGTGTCCTGGCAGAAGTGACCTGCCAGGTAAGTATGTTGCTGTATATTTATATGAACTAAGAATTAATATTAAGTAGAAATTAAGATTTGTACAGCGCCCTTGAGGTGATTTTTCACAAAAACGGCGCTATACAAATTATCCAAATATTATTATTATTAAATATTATTATTATACGCTTCAGGGATATCATTTCCACAGCATTCAGTCTACTTTCATCCTTCCTCTGTTAGTTTCATCCCTCACTGCCATACATCAGGGTTGGTATAAGCATCGTAGCGTTTAATTTGTAGACTCTCATTTGTAAAAAAAAAAAATAATGTTCCTATTTAGTTTTTTTTGTTTTGTTTTCATTGTGATAGTTGTTTCGGTGTTCAAAGCCACTATCAACAGTTTTGTGACAGTTGTATCGGTGTTCAAAGCCACTATCAACAGTTTTGTGACAGTTGTTTCGGGATTCAAAGCCACTATCAACAGTTTTCTGACAGTTGTTTCGGTGTTCAAAGCCACTATCAACAGTTTTGTGACAGTTGTTTCGGTGTTCAAAGCCACTATCAACAGTTTTGTGATAGTTGTTCGGTGTTCAAAGCCACTATCAACAGTTTTGTGACAGTTGTTTCGGTGTTCAAAGCCACTATCAGCAGTTTTGTGGTGGATTTGAACACCAAAACAGCAATCATAATAAAAAATAAAAAATCTAACAGAAGTTAAAACCATTATTAAAATTAATTATTCAAAAAACCTTCTCTATAAAGAAAACGAAGCAAAAAATACCAAAGCGTGAAAGAGTTGTTAAAGCATAAAGAAGTGAAAGATGAGCGTAATTCGTGGCGTTTTTATTTGGTAGAAACATTAAATTGAGCATTAAGAAGACACGGTACCCTAGAAATGAAAAAAGAACTCATTGGGACGTTCCCTCAAAAACGGTTGGACCCTCAGAGCAATAATATTCAAGAGGGAGCGCTTCTTTAGTCTGTTTTTATGAGTTTTGCCCGACTCGGCTAGACTTGGGCGTGACTAGGACTAGGGCTAGGGTATTTATACATCCATTCATAGCACATGTCGACAAAATGTTTTTGTTTATTCGTATAACCACTTTTCACAGTATCGTTAAAAACAAAAATATAGCATATAACTTAAAAAACCGTAGAGTTATGTCATTTTATGTCCCATACAAAAACGAGTGAGCGGAGTCAACGGAGACGCGGGACACGAAGAACATTCTTCCATACTTTAAAGCGGTGTGATAATTTGGGAAATTTTGCTGTCTCTTTTTTTCTCATGGTGTACGACGTAAAAACCCGGAAAAAATGATTTTTGTATGGGTTGGGTAAAAAGAATTAGCTCTCTCTCCATGTATTGTTTTTCCAAGGACCTCAGAGCAAAAATATACCAGATAGTTAGCATTGTTGATTTTTTTCCTGACTCGAGCGTAGCTAGGATTTTCATGGACTCACCTTTTTACATCCATTCATAGCACATGTCAACACAATGAAGCGTTAATTTGTATAACCACTTCATTACATTATTGTCATTAACAAAAATATAAGATATAACTTCAAAAACTGTCGCATCAAAAAACGTAGTGGATAGAGTCGCCGTAGACGAGAGAGACGGAAACACGCTAACATATCTAAACGTGGTGTGATATTATGTGACAACTTGTCTTGTCTCTTTCTCTTTGTGGTTTACGTCGCGAAAAACCGGAGAAAGTGATTTATCGTATAAAATATAAAATAATTAGCTCTCTCTCCATATTTATTTAAATTTTTTTCATTTTAGCATTTGAGCAAATTTAAAATAATGTATATCGGAGGTATTTTTTGATTTTTCGTAGTGAGGAACAGATAATAATGATAATCTTCTAATGAATTTAGGAAAGAGAGTCTGAAAAGTTTTTTTGATTATGTACGTAAATGTAAGAATCAGCTAAATTTTAAAGTTATTATGATATGATGATTGTGTCTTGCCAGAGGTGACCTGCCAGGTAAGTATGTTGCTGTATATGTATATAAACTAAGAATTATTATTAAGTAAAAATTAAGATTTGTACAGCGCCCTTGATGTGATTTTTCACAAAAACGGCGCTATCCAAATTATCCAAATATTATTATTATTATTACAGATTCATCAGAACTTATCCAAATATGAATTTTCGGAGTGTTGTGTACTCTTAAGGCTTTACGTGCTTAAACTTAGTTATTTCAACGTTAATGGGGGATTCCCTTAATAATTAATGCGGTCATTTAAAATAAAGGGAGGGATGAGGGGAGTTTGGAAGATGACTGAGTGAGAAATATTAACGCAAGAGTAAAACGCAAAGAAAGTAAAAAATATCGTAATAACTTGATGAAGTTTGCATCACTTATTTATTTAACTTTTGTAAAAGCTGCTTAATCCTCTTATTCTACCCATTATCATCGTCTTTAATATTTTTTTCTGAAAATAATAACTGTGTGCAAAAGGAAGAACGGAATGAGTCATATATATCAAGTTTTGAGTTAAGTATGCAAAATTGTTCCTTAGATACATATCTAGCAGTGAAAAATGAGTAGTGTCAGAAAATAAAATAATGGACAATTATTTTTTTGAAAGAGACATGTGACATATCGTCGCCGGAAAGGCAAAAAGGCTGAAGCGCAATTTCGGGAAGAGCTTCCACCGGAGCACCTTAAAGTTTTTTGGTTTTACATTTAAATTCTTCAGTCTTCAGTACCTGGTTGGATTTTGAAAAAAAAGTTAACTCAGATGACTCAATGCTCTCATTAGAAGCGGTCGTATGAGATTTGCAAACTAAGGAAGCGCCATCTAAGAGGAAAATTTAAAAGTATAACAATTATTATCAATAAATAATTTTATGAAAATTGAAAAAGGATAATTATTTTTAAAAAGAATAAAAAAATTATATTATGATCAAAACATCACTCCGAAAAACTAGTGTCCCACGCCAGACAAAACAAGCAAAGAAATCAAAGTTTGTAATTCTTTTGGAAAATTAAAAGCAACTGTCACCAAAATCCAACAAAAAATATCACAACAATAGTCCCGTATAAAATCATGAACAAATAAAACACAAAAAAACACGTCGAACTGTGGATTGTGCAATTGTGCGATCGAAGGAATAACTACAATAGAAGTAAATTAGGATTGGACTGTGGATTGTGCGATACTACAATCGTGCGGACGAACAAAGAACTAAAATTGAAGTTTTCGAAGTAAACTAGAAATGAGCATAGATGGTGCAATCGTGCGAGCGGAACTATCAACTTCAATTAAAGTATTTGTTCAATGAGAAATGAATGAAGTTTGAACTGCCGCAAAATGAAGTAGTCCTTTGTAGTAGTTCGCACCGGAGCGGTCACAACGCGGATGTCTCATACGTTTTTTAAGCGACTAACTTTGTTTCTCGTTTTCAGCACTTGGTATATACAATAATTTTTTTTTTTGTTATGATTAAGGTTTTTAGCCTTGACCACACCGTCTATCGAGGATTGACACACAAAAAGGTATTAAAATGCTAACCCAAATAACTACCCCGCCCAGCTGTCATCAGTCACGCGATAAAAACGAATATCGGATAAAGATCACATTCATGAAGAATTTGACCTTCTAAGTAGGGTTCTTCAAGCAAAGTAAGGGCTTCTTCGAATATGTAATAAACAAATTCATAAATATCGAAATAAATAATTCTGAACCAGAAGAGGGCAATTCTCCAAAACATAAAATACTCCTCAGATAAAATCAACCACATCTTCAGAAGGAATAATATTAAAACAGTTTATAAATCAGACAATAAAATGTCCTCTCTATTAAAAATCCCAAAAGATCACATTCTACTCGAAAAGATGGAATTTTTAAAATACCTCGCGGTCCATATGAAAAATAATATTTAAGATGAAGCAATAATATACTGTAGAATTGCAGAGCATAAATAAGATGTCACTTATAGGCGCCTAACGTTGTCTCTGGTTCAACACGTCCTTAATGAATGGTCTTGGATTTCAAAGTTAAATTTGTAAGGTTCACCTTGA